>JAWWEE010000040.1:49967031-49983948 GCA_035221455.1 Xenops minutus | reverse complement strand
CCCTGGGAGGGTGGGCAGGCCCTGGCACAGGGTGGGCAGAGAAGCTGTGGCTGCCCCATCCCTGGAAGTGTCCAAGGGCAGGTCGGACGGGGCTTGGAGCAACCTGGGCTAGTGGGAGGTGTCCCTGCCCATGGCAGGGGATGGGACTGGATGAGCTTTAAGGTCCTTTCCAACTAAACCATTCTGTGATTCCATGATCTTTCCTTTAGAAACCAACTCTAAGGAGAGGGTAACACCTTTAATTTGCAGCCCAATAAGGCATGGCCTTCCACCAGCTCCATCCTAAGCATCTGCTTGGCTTTCTCAGGATTCCCTCACAAGACTGACTTCTCCTCACTGTCTCAAGCCCCCTGGGGACCACTTTGTCCTTCACGAGCAACCAGCCTCTCCTTGCAGCTGCAAACAGCAGCCTCTGCTCATTCAGCTGAAGAATTTCTGAAGGGATTTGGAAGCAAAGGAGTTTCATCACACGTGGGCCTCTGTTCTGAGTGTTAATGTCTCCAGCAATGTTGGGTCTCAGCTCAGAGACACAGGCAGCCCATTTATTCACTGCATTGCAGGTTGGTTCAGAGGGAGCACACGCACACTCACACACACTCACATACACACACTCACACACACACATACACTCACACACACACACTCACACACACACTCACACACACACACACACTCACACACACACACACACACTCACACACACACTCACACACACACACACACATACACACTCACACTCGCACACACACACTCTCACACTCACACACACACACACACACACACAGACACACTCACACACACACACACACACACACGCTCCGCGTTTCGTGCCTGCACACCCAAACACAGAGCTGTCAGAGGACAGGCGTACCTGCATTTCTCTCTTCCCGCCGAGGAGATGGCACTGCACTTTCCGAAAGGACCGATGGGTGTTCAAATGCACAATAAATGTGCTCTCCGGCTCTATGCCAGAAGTATGACAGTGGATGGGATTTTTACAACCTTTTCCTTTCAGCTGGCAGAAATGCTCCCTGAAACCCCCTTCACTGTCCTCTTTTTTTCAGAGGTGCTGCAGCATTTCATGAGCGAGCAGGCAGAACATGCACCAAGCCCAGTCCTGCTGGCTGTAACACACTGGTGCCCTGAGCAGTCATACTGGGAGTATACAGGGATTTTGAGGTTACAAATAAGTGCCTCTGTCCCCTTTGGAGGTGGCACTTACTGGTCTTTTTGGACATAAGCCAGCCTGCTTGGCTGAGCTGAAGGACGTTATTAGTTTGCTGTGCAAATATGGGCTTGTCCTTCTGGGCCTCAGGGGGATGAGATCTTCCAGTCAGTTGTTCTTGTTCGCTCTTTCACAGGGCTGTGGCATCACGCAAGAACACTGGCAGCTGCTTTTTTCACACACATTTTTCTCATGATGCTTTCTCCATGCAAGAGCTGTGAAGAAATATTTCCACTTTGATGCTTTTCTAAGAGCAGCAGGTCTGCACTTGGAAGCAGTTCAGGGCAGATGACAGAACCAGATGTAGGGAAGAAAGCTGCCTCCTATTTTTGATGGGTTGCTTTTCCCCATCTTTTTCTTGTCACGTAATCATTGAGACTGGTTATCAAGGCTCATTAAAGTCTGATTTCCCTTTGCTAATGCTACTTAGGTAAACTGTGATGATAATAAGAAACTCCAAAGTGGAAATGACAGAGCTTTAGAAACTATCAGTCCTTAATTTTAATGCAATACAAGCAATTAAGTGTTACATAAAAGCAGATCACAGATTGTAGATTTTATTAGCTGTGGAGTGGACATGTGCCAATGTGTGACAATTTTTTTCTCTGCTGAGAAATTCCTATTGACATTGTATTAGTTCACTATTTATGGTGACTTTCTCATTATTAGTCCAGTGCTTTATACTATTGTTTGTTATGCCTGGCTAAATTTGCATAAGTGTGCTTATGTATTCTGTGCTTCTGCGATTTTGCGGTATTATAACTCTTGCAGGAACCAATTTATTAGCACTAAAACTTTCATGGCTTGTTTCTGCTAAAAATTTATGTGTTTCCCTTGCAATGTATCCATCACAGCCCAGTAATTTTCAATCAGTTTACCAAAAAGCAATTTGATGTATATGTCTGAGAATTATATGTGTGTGTATGTATACATACACATTTGTAATTTAAAATTCCTTTGACTAACACCTTATTGTATTGTGCCTGTAATTACAGTTTCAGCTGAGTGTTGCTTCTTAGCAGGCCAAAGCTTACATTGTTCTCCTTGCATCTATGTGCTTTTACTGCTCAAAGTAAATGGTCTGCACCCATCAAAACCCTGTACCTTAGCATATTCATGGCCACTGGGAGTAGCCATGTGGGCTCCTGTGATCCTTTTGTTTTCTTTCCTCCACCCTGCTTATTCACATTCTCCCTACCCTAAACTTTTTTATTCCTCACCTTAATTCACATCCTTATTCACATCTCCACGATTTTTCCCACTTGGCAGCTGGTTTGATGAGAGGATATCCCGCCATGAAGCAGAGAACCTTCTCATGAGCAAAGGAGTTGGCTCCTTCATCGTCCGAGCCAGTCAGAACTCTCATGGTGACTTTTCCATCTCTGTCAGGTATCTGCTTCTCACAGCATATTCCTGCTGCTTCTTCTGTTTAATGGTGTCCCTAGCCTCCTCTTGACAGGATTCCTAATGTGACATAGGCTCTTGGGAAGTTTGCATGCTGCCAAAGGCAGTGCTGCTGTGCTGTGAATGAGAACAAATTAGGCATCTGATTCCCAAATGTTTCTGCCTCTTTTCAAGTGACACAGCGAGTGTCCCATTCCAAAGCTGCATCCCCCAGTGAACTGCTTCTCTGAAGGAGCTACAGCAAGGCAGAGTGGTACAGGGAACATCTCCCACAGTGCTTAATGTGTCTTCTGTTCATTTTAATTCTCTGACAGCTCTAGTTACTGAACCCAAGAATTCAACTACTACCTATTAAGAGATTGCTATTACATTGTTAACTTATTTCCCACAGATCACTAAACAGCCATTGGACAAGGAATGGTTTTTCATTGCTCGCAGCCCAGCTGCATTTCAGCAACTTACTGTAGCCCTTCTCAGAGCATATGCTTCAAAGCAGAGCTCTTACATGAGCGTTGGTTTCCCACTTTTCAGTCAAACAATTAATAACCAGTTTTAAATTAGAGTCATGGTCACATCTTTTCCAAGCAGTGTGTACTTTCTGATTCAGGGAGCTCAAAAAGTATCTGGGGGAATGCAGAAAAGCATTCTGGTTGCATTTATACCAATAAACACCAACACCAATTAAGTACAGTAAGGCTCTTTCTCTGGCCCTAAAGTCAAGCAACATGGCAGAGGTTGGGTCTTTATGGATATACCCTCTTCACCCCACCAAACTGAATACCTGCATTCAAATAGCTCAGCATGAACAGCTCCTGGTCCATTCTGTCCCCCTAACCATAGCCCAGCACTATCTAAGGGAGAGCTTTTCCATTTAAACCAAAACCATGCTAACATTTTAACAGCTTGTGTGACTGTAGCACTCCAGGATAGCACTCAGTCCCTGCTTGTCCCCAGTTAGTTGAGGTGGGTACCAAAACCAGATCACTTCTGGTGAAAAGAGGAATTGTCCACATAAGACAAGAGGTAAAAGGAGGGGAAGTGCAGGGGGAAGCAGGGACAGAAGGTTGTGACTGTTAATTTGGCCATAACAGCATCTGAAAATGGCTCTTTTTTCTTTTTTTTTTTTCCTCCCCCTTTTGGGTAGGGAGAATGACCAGTAGTAATGATACTACACTAGATTTTATACAATTATAAAACTCAATGTGTGGCTTCATGTGACTGTGTCTGTGTGTAGTGGTGATGTCCATGGTGTAAAAAGGTGTAATACATCTCTTATAGTTAATGCAGACTGCATGTTAAGAGGACCTGCAGAGGCTACTGGGTAGACTACAATTGCACCTCTTCACCCTGGAAGCTCCTCTGGCCTTTATTTCAAAGGAGAGGCTTTAAACCCCTGTGCTTTGTTCTGATAGTGCTTTGTGACTGGGCAGCCCTGAGGCACTCCGTGTTTGTAAATTGATGAGTCTTTTGAAATAGAGTGACATTTGGGCCCAGTACGAACAAGGACTGATGGTTGCTTGACTTTCCAGAAGTCTAGGTTTGGCCAAGCAAGAAGTTTTGGTACCCTTCAGGAAAAGACTTTTTCAAAAAAGGTAAAAGTGCGATCTGTTTGATGATCTCTTCCTTTTCCAATTGGATCCAGGCATGATGATGATGTGCAACACTTCAAAGTGATGAGGGATTCAAAGGGTAACTATTACTTGTGGACAGAGAAATTCCACTCGCTAAACAAGCTGGTGGACTACTACAAGACCTATTCCATCTCCAGGCAGAAGCAGATCTTCCTAAGGGACAACAGCCAAGAAGAGAAGGTAAACACAAATTATCCTTAGGAGTTTCTCAGTAAGAAACCTTTCTGTGGAAGGAATTCATCCCATGAGAATGTCTTGGGATGGGGGGGAGGAGAGTCTGGCCTTGGAAACCCAGTCACATCACTGCACTGGTGGGCCCTGCAACAGAGATTTTTAGTGGATTCAATGGAATGTAGTTATAAAATTGAGCAGAATTTTCTGATTCTGCTTTGGATAGCAATAGACAGTGCTGCAAATCTGCACAGAGGTGCTTTGCTAAAGCTGTGCTAGGACCCCCGAGGTGAAATTTTAAGATGCCTTACACAGCCCAGGGAAGCAGGACTTACCTTCTTGAAATGCCTAGCTTTCATAAGGGCAGGTACAGAGCTTGACTGGTAGGTTGTGACTGAGAAGAACTTGAGTCTGGTTTCCTAGTGTCCTTAAATGCACCCAGAGTGCAATTACAACTGCAAGTTTGTCTGCTCAGAAGAACAGTCCAACTTCTGCTACCGAGCAAACACAGTAAGGAGTGTGGAGGAACAGAGGGTAGAACCCAGAGCAGTAGCTGGTAGGAAGAGAAAAGTACTACTGAGAAGAACATAGCAGATATGAGAACAAGCTGTGCCTTCAGGGAAGGTGTAGTAGTTGTTTGAGAAGGCAGAGAAATCCCAGTCCAATGAATGCCTGTTTTTGTGCCAGGGAAACAAGCAAATGACATAGTAGAGACTGCGGCACATTGCATTGTCAGTACTGGGAGTGAACATGCCTGGTCACTGCAGGAACCAAAGTCCTGCTTTACTGGGAAACGGATTCTGGTATTAAATTACCAGGATGTGCACGTAGAGGCAAGGTATGTGACTTGCTGACTGCAGCAGTAAAGTTTTATAAGGCTGTATGTGGATCATTCTTGCTGGCTCCAAATGAGAGATCATACATTTTTCACGCTGAAGAAGGGACTTGGGTTATTGCCTCCTTCTCGACCACTTACCCAGAGCTTTAAAATGCATTATTAAGGTGTAAAATAGAGCCTATGGGACCTGTGAGAGAGATCACAGTGAAGAATTGTCTGAGGAAGGAGAAAGCAAGGCTGTATGCATGTACATCAGTAAAACAACCTGTTTGGGCTGACTGTGAGCAGGAAGGGAAAGAGATGCATTTGCTCCAAGATGCAGACAGGCAAATGAAAGAACAGAAATCAAGTTTGCTTGGGCAAACTCTGTATATTTGTTATGGTGATGGGCTCAGCAGGGTATGTTTAACTCTTATCACAGTGGGGTTTCTGTTCACAATTCAAATTTCTAGATGCTACAGCCATATGATAAAATGATCACAATATATAGATTTCAATGCAGAGACAAAGGAAGTCTAAGGGCAGTATTTCCAAAAAGAGCTTGGTTCCTGTGCTGGACCTCACACGAGTGGCTACATTTCCAGCCCAGCACCTCCCGTTATTGCCCAGTCTTCAGATCGGGAATGGCCATAACAAAGATCTAAAATATGGGATTCCTGATTTATCATCCCATTCAGAGGGACTGGATCTTTTATTTGAAAGAGTCACCAAGGTAGAGGGTAGTTGTAGTGATCAGTGTGCAATAATTGCTGTGCTTTAGTCAAGGATGTGGTAGGAAGAAAAACCTGACCTCAGTTTTGTGATCTTGCTTCCATCAGGACAGGCATGGTGGAAGCCTAGAACGGATGGGCTGGGAAGGATTCCACCCAAGTGGAGCAGCTGGAGAAGATCATTCTTCTATATCCAAGAGATATGTAGAACATTCTATGCCCATACTGCAGCAGCAACAGGTACTACCATGAACAAGGTGCTGGGACATCAAGCCCAGGCATGTGAAATATTGGCTTTAGTTGCTTGGTACCAAGTGAACAGTTGCTTTATCAAAAATCTGCCACTCTCAACCTGCTTTAGGAAGTAGAATCAGGTCTTTGTACAGGAATAGCAGGAATTATGGTTTTGGCCTAGGGAGGTCTTTTGATATGTAATAAATATGTGGGATTTTATTTAGATCCGTGACTGACTAACAAACCAGCAAAAATTGAAATCAGTGTACAGTGACCCTTTTAGTGGGAACCTAGGAATACTCCTCAGGTGGTTTTGGTGCCCCATCCTAAAAACTGAAAAACAAGGAATGCTGCCATGTTCTTATTTTGCTTAAGAAAAGACATAAAGTATGGCCCAGTGAGAGTGCAGGAAAACACAAATCCTGCATGTACACACATGTATGGTTTCAGGAACTTGTCTCTAGTCTATAGAACAAATGAAACCTTGCTGTCTCTTTCTTTTTTCTCAGTTATGCTACTGATATTCAGCACCACAAACACATCACAGAGATGAGAAATTACTATAGCAATCCTAGGAGAGTTTGGTTTCCTCCAGAACATGCCTTTTCCTCCTCCCTATTCTGGGTCCTCTCTGCACTCTTTCATCATGTTGCTTCATTCATGTGTGAGGTTTTTTCACTCCTTTGCTTGCATAGGAATGTAGAGGACAGCTGCAGTAGCTGGTGCTGTTTTCAAAGTTCTTCCTGGCTAATTTTCGGGGAAATAGTTTTCCTGGAGTCGGCTCATGTCTCTAGCTGAAGATAGTGTAGCATCATCCAAGGAGAGGGCTTTTGTTACTTAAAGGGAAGAAATCCAAACCCATGTCCCTTAAGGCATGAGAGCTCACACATGGCAAGGCCAGAGGCAATTGTGAAATGGCTGCTCTCTCATCAGACAGGCAGTGTGGTCTGTGGGGGAACTGCTGATGGAATAACACAGCTCCTGACAAAGCTGAGTGCCTGCACCCTTTGCAGCACAGTCTGTTCATGAGTCACATTTCATACGGAGCAGAAACACTCATAGGAGTGAAGCACCCATGTAGTAAGTGTTGTGGCTGCAAAGCCACATTGAGTTCACCCCCTTTCTGGCAGAGACAGGTGAGCTGCAAATTATGCTCCAGTTGCAGGCAGCCTCAGCAGCTTTTTAGGCTGACAGAGGCACAAGTGAGACCAAGGGAGTTTTTGGAGGAGTGCTGCAGGTAAGGACGCAGCAAGAGGGAGAGAACAAAAGCTGTTTACAAGCAGCAGTGTTGTTCTTCCTCCCCCCTGTTGACACAGCTGATCAGACCCTGTGCCACTAAAGCACTGCTGCAACCTGAGCTAACATGATTTAAGATTCTGTCACACCCTTATCATAAAAACAAAAACTTAGTGCCTGAACTAAGGGTCTGTGGGTATAAAGAGACTTAGCACCTCTCAGCTGTGCACACAAAAGAGAACTTGCTTCCTAGATGTTTCCTACTTTCTTTCTCCATCTGTCTGCGTTGATTTGTGTTGACATGACTTCAGATGTGTGGTCACATAGCCACTTTTCTTTGAACCTGATTTTGTCTCATTCTCTTTGGTTAATTTGGCTACTAGATTCTCAGGCTTGCTTGCTGTCCTTTACAGGGGAGCAGCCCAAAAAAAGTAAAGTGAGTCCTCAGATATAATCAGCTGCACTAGCATCACTGTCATCCCACCAGCATGTAGGACAGAGGAAAAGCACGGAGTGGGCAGGACTGGGTCATAATAACCCCAAAGTTCCCTTGGCAAGCATGGCTTTTCATCTGTGAATTAGAACAATCATAGTTTATCTCCAAAACTCTCAGAGACCAAAAAGGCCTCTCTCAGACCATTTTTCCCAACAACTGTGAAACACAGCTGAGGACAGTCAACTTTCAGTTTCTAAGAAGTAAAATCCAAAATAGAACAGTCAAAGGTGACCTCTTCCATGAGGGTCACCTCTTGCAGAACTGGAGCACTGGGACTGTATTGAAAGCAAACATCTAAAATTATTTACTTAAGGGCTGGCCCCTGACCCTCTGCTCACCAGTGACTCTTAAAGCCCTTCATTTATACATCTTAGCATATACACGTGTTGTGGTTTAATCCCAGTTGGCAGCTGGGTACCATGCAGCCACTCACTCCTCCTCCTGGTGGTGGGAGTGGGGAGAGAATCAGAGAAAAGGTAAAACTCGTGGGTTGAGAAAAGAACAGATTAATAATTGAAATAAAGATAATAATAAAGATTATGATGATGATAATAAGAGATAAAAAGAGAGATAGTAATAAATCAAGAAAAACAAATCATGTACAACCCACTGACTGATGTCCAGCCAGTTCCTGATCAGTGATTGGCCCTTCCTGGCCAACTACCCCCAGTTTATATCCTGGGCCTGATGTTCTATGGTATGGAATATCCCTGTGGCCAGTTTGGGTCAGCTGTACTGTCTGTGCTCCCTCACAGTTTCTTGTGCAGCTGCTCCTTGGCAGAGCAGGAGAAACTGAAAAGTCATTGATTTAGAGTGAGCCCCTACTTAGCAACAACTGAAACATCGGTGCATTATCAGCAATATTCTCATGTTAAATCCAAAACACAGCACTGTGCCAGCTATTAGGAAGAAAATTAACTCTATCCCAGCCAAAACCAGGATGACATGACTTTTCTCTTGCTGTTTTCTTTCTAGGAAAGATACGGTGGGAGTCTGGACAGGAAAGATATGCTGCATGGGCTAAGGGATCATGGCCAAGGCAATGCAGGAGCTATGCAGCGCAGACACACAGACCCAGTGCACCAGCAAACACCGGTAGGTGATGTACCTGGAAGGCCCTGTGTACCCAACTCAATGACTCCCTTAGCAATGGCCAAGCAGGCTGGGCAATGTCTGGACATGGAGGTTGCATGAGGAGTAGTGTATTAAACCTGTCAGGACATATCTTAAAAGATGTTTCTGAGTCTCAAGACTATCCCAGCCACTTGAATCTATTTCTGGGGCTCTCTGAGGGTAGGAGTACCATGTCACATGAGCGTAGTTCTAGGACTGCTCTCACAGTCAGTCCTAGTTAACATGCAGCCTTAGTGGAAGAGGGAACTTAGCATGAGCTCAACAAATGGGCATCTGGGACATTGGCATGAGCACAAGCTCACCCATGGGCTTAGATCAAGCATGAGTCCAGTCCAGCAGAAGACATTTCGAATGATCTAGAACTTCAGGTCCATTAATGCAAGGGTCTACGAGGTATCTTTGCCACCACAGCCAGGCTGTGACTGAGGTCAGTAGCTAGATGTGCAGTACAGCTTTTAAGCTCTGTGAAGAACTGCCTCATGATACTGTGCCACACTGCAGTGCTCCTTCTGTCTTGCAATGCACTTGTAGTCACACTGTCTCTTCCACTAGTTTTTCCTCAGTCCCAGGAAGGCCTGTCATCACTCAGCTCTACTTGTCTGCACCTGGCACATCCTCAGACCTACTGTGCCATCAAAGTGGGACTCATCTTACACCTTTAGTTGTCAGAGCCTCTTAGCATAGAGGATGTGGCATGATCAAGATATGTACTTGCAGACATCTCAGACCACTGCCCTACCTGGATCCATACCTGGCAGTTGACCTTAACCAACCACCTGCTCAGCAAATTCCCACTATGTGAATGCCCACATAGAATATGGTGTCTTTCTCTGTCTCAGCCTGTGATTCCACTGCCAATTCTAAAGTGTTTCTCCATCAGCTCAGTGTGACCTAAGGAATGCTCCTTTTCCTTGAGAAAATGTACAGAAACCTAGATCCAAGGAGAGAAGGGAAGGACAGCAAACCTTTCTCAAGTGTGAAAGAAAGAAAAAAAACAGATTGGATGAGGAAATTTGGAATAAACTAAAAAATAAGGACTTTTTTTTTTTTTTTGCAAAAGCCCCAGATCTTTTTAATTATAATCCAGCTCAAAAATACAATGGTTTTTATCCTTCAGAGGCTGTGGCAATGAATAACAACATGCCCTTGCCTGCCACATCTCATCAGTGATCTAGAAGACAGAAATCCAATTATAGGAAGGTCTCTATGTCCAACCAAATAACTAGAATAGGATATTTATCAAAAGTTAGTCTGTCTTCAAGCAGATCTCTTCATCTGTCCCTGCAAAATATACCTCCCAAATTATCCATGCCCCATGGTGTGGGCACCAGCAATTTCCCAGAAATAAGGTTATGCTACATCCTTTAAAATCTGATTTCTGGCCAAAATGGGAGATTGACTGCAAAGTCTCTTATGATTAAGCTCTCGTAAGAAAAAAGTCTAGCCACAGTGCACATTAAAGTGCAAAACCAAAATAAACTGATATACCCAAATAGATCCTAAATCCTTTTGATCTCAGGGGACTGACCTTGGAGAGAGTCCAAAGAAGGTTTAAGACCCTCCCCTATACCCCAGAAGTGCCTGAAAGAGCAAGTATCTTCTTCACAATATTGACTAGACTCACCTGTGTGCTGGCCTCATAGTTCTCTGCTGGCCAAGGACATATTTTGATATGTGTCCCCACACCAGGACAGCTCCCCAGAGCCATTCACTTATAGTTACAACCCCACAGCACTCAAGCAGGAGCCCTCCTCTGTGCTCTCATAACTGGCTCCAGACATGGTCTTACAGGACAGAGGCAACAGAGCCATGAGAACACTCTTTCCTAAGGAGCTCAGCCTGACCCTTAGTCTGAGTCTTCACCTTGTGGTGCAAACACCCACGAATACACTGAGGCTGCTGAGAAACCAAGCACCGTCCCTTGAGTGTCCCAGTGAATTGGTCCCTCCTCCCTGGCATCTTGGCCACTTCCTGGTTTAATTGCAAGTTGGTGTAAATTTCAGTACTGCTTGCCCTCTCTTGGTGAACATAGGTACTGGGGCTTAAGAGGGGTGACAGGAAGATGGTCTTGAAGAGTCCTGGCTCATTGTTCCCTCCTGTCTCTATCTCCTCTCCAGCGAACGCTGTGGGTCCGTGCCTTGTACGACTTTGATGCTGTGGAGCATGATGAGCTGGGCTTCCGCAGTGGAGACATCTTAGAGGTCCTGGACAGCTCCAACCCATCATGGTGGAAGGGACGTCTGCGTGGGGAACTGGGTCTCTTCCCTGCCAACTACGTCACACCAGTGCTCCTGTGAGGGCACAGTTTGCCCCAGAGGGCCATGCTGGAGCTGCTCTTCTGACGTGTCAGGGACAGAGAAGGAGTGAATCTTCCCTGGCCACCAGGACATGTGCTGGTTTTGGTTTTGTCTTAATTTATTGGCAACTGATTTCTTGAAATGTTGGTATGAAAGGGAACCCTTTGAAGAAGATATGAGTTATTTTTCCCCTTATTTTTCACCTTCATGAAGGGGAGGGAGCAAAAATCCTGGACAGTTCACAGAGACCTTGCTGGATCCTCCCTGCCTGTCACCTCTTTGGCTAACTATTGATAACTTGCTGAAATTAGGTTTGTTCTGTGGAAATGCCCCTCAGATAAGTCAGGCTCCAGGTTTTCAGCTAATACTACCCCTTCCTTTTGGAATTCACTCACATGAATTAAGTGATCACTGGTAATTACATTAATTCTTCAGGTAGGAAAGAGAAGGAGCCTTAGGTTGAGGTGCAAGGCAGTCTATATTTTTCTAAAGAGTTTCTGGCTTACCCATCTCCATTTTGTGTGTATGGACTACATGCATATATCAGACGAAGGGAAAGGATCCTGTAAGCTTTTGTACAAATAAACCAGTGGCAAAGGTATGGGAGGGTAAGAACCTACTTTCTTTGCTTCTTCTGATAGTCCTGCTCTTCTTTCTGCACCCCCTAACAACTCATGCCATTTTCAAGCTGCTCTCTTAGGTACCTATACTTGTGCTAGATAGCCTGATTAGAGCAGATCAGGCCCTTCAAGTAAATTAGTATCCACTGGATTGGATAGCAATTAATATCCCTCACTAGTTCGTTTTGTAAAACTGAATTGGGGAGGAGCTGGAGAGAAGAGGTTTTACTGGTTTGGTGGCAGAAGGTCTTTCCCTGAGAACTTGGGGTGCTGAGGATCACTGTGTACACAACTCTGGCTTACTAGTGGAATGTCTCATCCAACAGGTTAAGCTGTTACTTTATGCAGAGAATAAAGTTGTGGCCATCAAACAGTCTGTTCTCTGTTCGAGTTTCTTTTGGATAAAATAAGATAAATGAAAAAGTTTTCAAATCATTGCTGAGTGAATGCCCAGATGTGATAGAAATATACTGCAAATGCACATTAAAAATGAACCAAGCCCTATGAAGGAGACACTACTGCTTAACCACTGCTCTGGCAAGTTGATATTAAACAAGCTGCCTGAATTTTTCACAACATGTGGGACCTCAGCAGTCAGCAAGGAAATGATGATTAATCATTCTTGAAAAAGAAAGAGAAGGCAAGTGAAAAACTCTAAAAACAAATCAGACTCAGCAATAAAAAAAAAAAAAAAAAAAAAGTGTTCTAGTCTTTTTTTAGTCCCAGTAGGAGAAAAATAAGTCAGGAAATAGATTCTTGGTTACGTCTAATTCAATGTAGCTGGCCTGAATAAAGCTGCCAGCTAGACAGAGTATTAGCAGAAAGAACCCATTTTGAGAGACCTCCACCAAAGCAGATTATTAATGGGTGAACTAAAATGAGAATATGTAACAGACACATAAGTTCTAAAGAGAATAAAAAACTTCAAAAGACACATTAAGAGTATCTTATCTCCACTGGCTACTGGGGTGGTCCAGGAAATGGAGAGACACTGTATGACTGCCTGGGCTGGGCTTGGCCCTGCTCTCTTGCAGGAGTTCTAATCTGGGCCTTCAGTGTCTTCTTTTGAAGGGAAGTCCAAGAGGCTTCTTTTGGAACAAGATGCCTTATTATTTGCGTGAGGGTATAACCTCAGTGATTGCACAGTTTGAAGATGTTTTGTTGTGATTTGCCCTTTTTTAACCTTTCTGTTTGGTTGATTTTTGCTAAAGTAGTAACAAATTTGGAAGAGAGAGGGTTAACATTCAATGAGAGAAGATAAAGACCAGAGGGAAGACAGAAGCAAAGAAGCCAGAGACTAGCAAAGGCAGGGGAGGGAGAAAAATGATGAATCTTTCATATTCAGCTCTGACTGAAACAGAAGAAATGGTGTGTTCACAATTATTCCCATCATGTCAAATCATCTTTCAATTAATTCCTTTTTTTTTATCGGTTACTTTTAAAATTAGAAGCAATGTCTCTTTTTCCTTTCCTCAGCACTCTAAAGACCCTTTTGGTAGTGAAGATGTAGTTGCACAAAATTAATTGAAGATAATGCACTTAGCAGTTTGATAGCTCTTCACACATTTGAAACCCCTTTACAGAGATTAACTAATTAAGCAAGTCTAAGTAGTGCATTGTAAGTACCCCCGTGTTAACTCATGATTCATTTGAGGAAGAGGTAAATTTTCACGTGATTTTTTTTAATTGATGTTTAAGGAATTAATACTTAAGGTAATTAGTATTAAAGGGCTGCACGCTAATTATGGACAACATACCAGAACCACAGTAAAATCATGATTTCTCATTATGAGCAGCACCTAATGACAGCAAAATTACTAGGAGGAGAAGGTATCATGGCGTCTGTGATAAGGACACTGGTGCTGTGTTCTGTGCTGCCTCGTGCAGTGGCCAAGCTTTGGTGTGCCGTGGCCAGTGTCTCTTGCCTCTGTTGTTGTCCTTGCCTGCTCCCAGAGCAGAGCCCGTGCTACCTGCCTTTAATGCACATGCTGGGAGGCACAGGCGTCAGACAGCATTTTTGTACCCTCCCACAGTAAAAGTTGTTTTCCTCCCAGCAAAACAACAGCACAAAGAACTCTGGCTATTCCCAAGTCATGAGACTCAGCTACAAGGGGAGATGTGGGCAAAGTGGAGAGTTTTGGGGGGATAGAAGGTGCTGTAGCCATTTTCTGCCCATGAAATTCTCTCCCCGATAGATCAGGTGACTTAATAAAGACAGGGAGAGAGACGCTCCCCTCCTCCACCCATATACCCTGCCAACCTTCCTGCTCTTTCTTCCTACAGGTTTTAATTGTAACACAATCCTTGTTAATATTGTGATGATTCACTTACAGCTGTGCTGTGAAAGCCTCGGGTTCTATTGCCCGTGCAAGAAGCACAGCTTAGCAACTGAAGACTGGAAAAAAGGTGAAGTGTGGTGCACTGAGTTCACCCAACATTTGTCAGTGTTTTGGAAACCTCTAGAAAATAACCCAAGAAAGTCCACTGCAAAATCAAACCAGAAAGGAATAAAGAGGGAACCCAGAGGAGTATTTTGTTTTTTGTCTTAAGCAAGAAAGACAGTTCATGAGAAAAGAGATTGTAAACAGAGATAAAAGTAGGAAAAGTATGTGGGAAGGCAAACATTATTACAACAAATGAAACAGAGGAAGCTGGACTTGCACATGGAAAAATAAGTTTGATGAGAACAGCTGAGCTGTGCTTTCTCCTGTCCAAAGTAACTTTTTGCCTATGTTCTGTTGCAGATTCATAGTTTGTTTAGAAATGTCTCTGTGACTAATAAGGCTGAGCTGAAAACAGTAAATTGAAATCTCCTTTCATGCAGAAGATGCTCAGGCAGTTTTCTGTGCCACAAAAAGAAGGTCTCTCTGTCTTGGTGCACATGTTTACTGTTTCAGCTGTGCTCCCTGGACACACTGCTGAAACAACAGGATCATGGCTGGTCCCCATCTGACTGCTGACAGGGTAAGAGCACCAGGGGGACAATCCTCAGGGCTGCCACAATGTCAGCACCTGGTCAGGCTGCTAGGCCAGTCTGAAACTGGAAAACAACAAGTTCCTGCGTTGTTGTTGTTGTTTAAATGGAAAGTACTTCTCAATTTCAGTGGGCTGTGCAGGACATTTGAAGCTTTTCACAACAGCCATCTGTTCATTTTTTTCTATTCAGCGACACCTCTCATCCTTCCTCCCCAACGGGATCCTGATGCTGCAGGCTCTTGAAAGGCCACTTTGCCTTCAGCCCTCGTGGAAATCAAGTAAGGATGTTAGAAGTGAAAAATCCAGCAGCCAGGACCACATGGTCAGGAGGAATGAGCCCTGAACAGCAATGTGGTACCAGCTGGGGCATTTTGCACTGCAGGAGCAGCACCCCAGCAGCTGTAGTTCAGCAACAAGGTGAAGGGTGATCTCTACCCTGAGTGGGAAGCAGCAGCTCTTTAGTTATATCAGTGTCACATCAGAGGGACAAGAAGGATGTCTGGTGGGACAGAAATGTGGCCATCTGGGCTAGGGCTGTGCTCAGATTCTTGCTCTGCTTCTGCAACTCTTTGCCAAAGAGCCTGGGTCACACCAGACTAGGTATGTATTTGTCAATGCTGCCCATCCCTGCCCAGTGCAGCCCCAGGAGCCTACACATACCTTCTTGCAGCTGCAGTCCATCACCTCCCTGGCCCTGGGTACATTAGAAAGCCCAGGGCCCAACTTTTGCCTCTGTCCTGATAGAAAGTGCCCTGCAGACATTTAATTTCAAATACTTATTCAAAGCAATTGGTTTAGGTGCTTTTAAACGAACCCCGTAGAGATCAGCTGAACCCATTAGTGTTCCCTAGACGATCCAGGCAGTAACATTTACTGGTTAAAACATGGGCATGGACTTAAGAGCTTCTGACGCCCAGCCACTCCTTGCTGCTGAAAACTTTGCATTTTAGTGAAAAACCATGAATTGAGCGCATGATAAAGTCTTTAATAGCACTGAGAAAGAGGGCAGAGCATTGCCAATTTCTCCAATTTTTCAGAGGCAACTTTCATGTGACAGAACTCAGGAGCCTTAATTCACATCAAACGCAAAAGAAGATTCTTACATAAGCAGAACTGACAGTAGAACTTATCTGTGAGCTACAGGACAGCTGGGCAACAGGCAAGTGAATAAGGACAGGTCACTGGCCTTTGTGCACAGAGAAAATTCAAAGCACATTGTCTACTGCCATTGTGCAAGTGAGAAGTGCTTGGCCGATGTCCAGCGTGCCAACACGAAAATGCAAAATTTCACAAATGGCAGGCACGCAGGGATCTTTGTAGACATGCAGAAATAAAATTAGCTCAGGCAACAAAGGGAGGAAGAAGAACCAAACAAATTAAAAGATCTCTAGATATCTCGCAGCTCCTCCCCGCTAGTCCAAGCAGGCTCATTTCCACCAGGGTTTATGAAAGATATAGCCATGGTGAATTTGTTCATCACAAATAAAAAGGAGAGCAAAGCACGGGGAAGGAAAAAAAAAAAAAAAAGACAGTTTAGGACGTGAGTCAAATTACTGTGCACTTAAAGCTATAAAATGGTGACAAAGTCCTGATATCATGATTGAAGTTCCATTCTCTGTTTAAGTGAAGCTTCTGGGAAACCCTTCAGTGATATCGATGATTCACGTACATACAGGAATTCTATGATTCTATATCCAACCACAGATAAGGAAATGAAAAAAGAAAACCCATAAAAAATATGAGGTACCTTCTCTACTGATCTAGAGGTCATTTGCAATATATCTTCTATGTCTGCGCTGTACTGAATCTGTCATAACTTTCTTGTGGCACTGACAGTCCCTCTCCCTTGTCAAATTCCAAGAAGGGCACTCATCATCATCATCATGGCTAGGCTTCGCGAACGAAGATTTACAAGGGCTCTACCCACGCTTGCTACAAGCACGCT
>JAWWEE010000040.1:49949806-49966931 GCA_035221455.1 Xenops minutus | reverse complement strand
CCAGCACAGCTCACAACCTCATAAGGGCACGCAAGCTTCTCCCCCACGACAAGGGGATGTCCATGGAGAAGAAGAAGGGCACTACTGCAGTGCCAAGAGATAACAACAAATAGCAGTAGCCAGGCCTTGGTGACCCTTCTCATGAGTGAATGTGTTCTGCCAGCTGCAGCACCGGGAAGTTTGGTTGCAAAACGCAGAATTAAATGTAGACTGCACCAACATTTTAGTCTTTTTTGTCAGAATTTATGAAGAAAAAAAATTTCAGCTGCAAGTTTGCCACCAGCACCGAGGGATTGGGAAGCTGCCCTTTGCCCCTTCTAGAGTCCCTTTCATCAGAGCTGAATGTATGTGTAGCTGTTCGGAATTAGCAGCTTTTCACACTCACTTGGCAGAGGTATGAATAAAAGGGATATGTGGCAACAAAGAATCTGCTCTCTGTAGCTCTATATCTGTTTATCTTGCCATTGTGAGAGCAGCTATTTGCCTGTTATCGGCCGAATATGGTCTGCTAATAACAATGGCCGTGATTTCATCAGAGCAGGTGAGTCACTGCAACACCTCGCTGCCGCCCCGCAGAAAACCAGCCGCTTGTTTCTTGCCGGGCTAGTGAGTTGAGTCAGATCACCAAAGGCAGCAGAAGGGAGCCCCGGCCCAGCGCAGGGTGAGCAGTGGGAATGCACAGCCAGGAGGGGAAAGGGTAAGGTGGAGCCTCCCCGTGCTGGCAGCAGGAGCTCTGAGATCACCCCGTCCCAGGCTGCCGACTCAGCGAAAGGAAAGCGCACCTGGCACTGAGGTTGCCGTAAAGCCTTGACATGAGTAGGGGATTTTCCTTCAAGCTTCTTTGGGAGATCGGAGCGCAGGCAGCAAAGGGGGAAAGAACTCGGATCTGCTACACACAGTGCAGCTCCTCCATGGAAGCCTGGAAAAGCTCCAGTTAAACAGTAAAGCTGTGAGTTTTTTGGGGAGAGGGAGTGGTTTGCACTCTAAATTAAAGTAGGGAACAAAACAGTTCCTAACACAGCCACAATAGTCAAACTCCCAGTCATTCAAACTATAATCAGCATTAACTCTGGGGAGAATGGACAGTATATAACAATTTTCAGGAGAAATAAAAGCGAAAGGGACCTTGCTGCCCTGTAAAATACCTAAATTAGTGCCACTTGTTGCTGATGCTTCTCTTTCTGGGTGGGGTGAAATTATCAGTCATGTTTATCAGGTTGGAAAGCACACCACTGCTTACCAGTTTAAATCTTCAGCATCAGCTGACCAAAATGATAGCTGCACATTCTAATTTAAAATGTTCATAACTTGTACAGCACAGGCATTTCACAAACACTTACACAGCAGAATGCACCCCGGAACACCAGTCATAGACACCTTGAATTTAGGACTCAAAAAATTAAGAGGCAAGGCTTCAAGACACACAAATGGATGGTTTGCATTGTACAAACTCTGACTGAAAAGTACATCTTTAAAAGAGAAGGTTCATAATCACTTGAACAACCCAGCAAGCTTGGTGCGGTCTCTACCACACAGTCTCCAGCTCAAGGCTTGGTGAGAGGGCTGGGTACAAAGTTCACTGAGTGAAATATTCTGGCCTTGCTTATGGGAAGCTGGGGACCATGGTCACAACTGTCCCTTTGGTCTTCTGAAGCCTTTGGCCCTGTCAGTGAATTGAAGGCCAGCCACTATGATGAGAGATACCATTACTAACAAAAGAGTAGTGGTGTTTAATGTCTTTACAATACATTTAAATATGAAGCCTATTTTTCTGAAGTGCTGGCTTCCCTGGGCCTGGAGAAGCTGTCTCTGAACAGCGCCCTGTTTTAGCTCGAGTGTGCAGCTGTGGCACACACAGCCTTGAGTGTGACTCTGGGAGGAGGGGGACACCTGAGAAGATGTCTGAGGAGGCAGGCGTGACTGAGCTTTCTCTGAGTAAGTTGGTGTTGCATGTTTTAAGTCCAGGGAGCTATTTTGATTTTTACCAGCTCTGGTCCTGCCTCGTTATTCCAGAAAGAGATCATACTTTAATCTGATAATATCTTCAAGTAGGGAGCCAAAGGGTGTGGGTAATTATTTACTCCTCTTTGAAATTATAATTATCATCTTTCATCTATTTAAAGAATCTTTATATTTACCTCTGTAAGACAGTCTAATATGGTCAAAGCCTTGTGGTTTTCTTTTCTCATGATTCAGACAAATCTGACCACAACTCCAAAGCTCTTCCCAACATACTGTTCATATTACACTTTATTGTTTCTACCTTCCTTATTTCTGCAGCCTCCAGCTTATTGAAAAAAACTGCTACAAAAGATTGTGGGTTGTTTGTTTTGGTTTGTTGTTTGTTTTGGGTTTTTTCAACTACGTCTATGCAGGGAAAATGTGTCATTTAGGAAAAAGCATCTGGTTAACTGAGGAGCTGGTTCAGCTCAGTAAATAACTCTAGCTGGTGACAGCGGCATGACTGTTTCACAGTAAGCACTCAAGCCCAGCACCCTGCATGGATGCACACTGTCCACACAGCAGAAGTGGAAGACGCTGTCTTGCAAGGAGACCCATCTGGTGTACAATAACAGACCTCACAGGGGAGTCAGTGAAGGACAACTATGTTGTAAATGTACATAAATAACTTTCCCATGTAAAGAAGACTTAATATTTTGAGGAGTACAGTGTCCAAGGACGCTGAAGCCTAGCATATACCAGATACATGTTCAGAGAGCATTAAGCAAGGCTGACAAACCCATCTATTTTGCAGCTGTCTTTTGTACGAGAAATTCAAATTTATGTTCAGCATCCTGTTACTTTGAGTGTGGGTGCAAAACTCTCTAATAGCATGTGTACTGCCTGTATAGACAAGGCTCGACTGGCTCAGCACTGCAATCACATCAGCCTCCCATTTGCATTCTGCCACTGTCTCCCTTTGCCCTCCCACATTAGCTGGAAGCTCTTGTCTTCATTATTGTAGCTTCTAATATCTTCAGCCTGCATCCACAGCTTAAATGCTTCATTATCATCCTGGAATTCCTTCTACAGTGTTCCTAAAGGTCATCGTCCTTATCACCTCATCACCTTCTCTCTCAAGAGTGTGTAGATTTGTAGATTTGCATTCCATTTCCTTACATGTATCTTAGACGTGAGTGTGCTCTCTCTTTTTTTTTTTTGTATGTATGTGGTTTTATTTTATTCAAGTTTTGCAAGTATTATTTTAGCATTTATTCTCACTGTTCCCAAGTTGCCGTAAGTGCTTGGGAATGCTAAATCCAGACCAGGACCAAGGCCTTGTAGTGCTGGCACTAAGGCTGTGCCCCAGAGCTCTTGCAGCTTCTAGCCAATGGTAAGAAGTGTACAGGCAAGTATATAGGAATAGGGCTAGGAAGCAATAGGGCAGGATAGGTCATTGTGATGGCCCAAGCAGCAGGCATTTTTTTACTCATCTGAGCATCTCAGTATATGTTATTTGAGTAAAGTATTTCCCCCTCTGACTTGAAATCCCTTTTTAAGACTTCCTTGTGCTACAGGACCTATAGGAGCACCACTGTGCAAGTGGTAATTCCACTGTCAGTGCTCTCTCTGCTCCCCTCTCACAACGTTGCTCCCAATGAAGCAGTGTGGTTTCCTCAGATCCAGTGAATGGTGCAGGGAGGGAGCTGGACCCTGCCAGGCATGCACAGACTTGGGCAGCCAGTCCAGATATTATCAGTCCAGCAAGGCTTTCCCAGCACAGGTGCTCTGCTGGGGGTCTGCTCTTTTACCCCCAACTAAAGAGCACTGAGGAAAGAAGAGTCCTTAAAGAAAAGACCACTCATCTCTGTAGGACTACAATTCTTACCGGGAACAATCATTTTGTCTTACCTTGTCAACTTGTAGCTTGTAAGACAGGGCTGGCCTCCCCTCGTCATCTACACAGTACACAGATGCCCAGGTTATAAACTAGTTGGGAAGTCTGTGTTACTCCTATGGAATGAATGCTTGATTCCAATTAATAAGGGATGAAGCTGAAAGAACCCCTGTGATGCGGGAATCCAGAGTCAGCAGGTTTGGCAGAACTCTGTGTTTCAGCCTTGGCGTCAGTGTCTTAAGTTTTTTGGAAGTAGCCGCCTGTGCTGCCTCAGTGGCAGAGCTCAGGCAGCAATTTTAAATTAAAAAATAACATATGTCAACCCAGGAGAGAAAAAAAAAAGGAGACCACAATTGTTCTAAAGCAGAAATTAGGAAATGACACTGACTGGCACAGAAAACTAAATAGATCAAGGACATAACTCTGACTAAAAACCCTAAAAACAGTAAATGATTTTAAGAAAATCTGGGATAGGAATAACTCTAGCAATGATACAAACTTAGCAACATTTTAATTCATACAATGAAGACCTGGGACCCTGAGTCAGTTTTTATGGAATAAACAGTATATGTTAATCTTTGCAAACTCTGTCCCTATAGCTTTGTCCCTGGTCCCATCCAAAACACCAGGAGTGAAAGGATGACAATATGGAAGTCATTTGCCTGGGTACATGCTGAGAAAGGATGTGACAGGTTTGGAAAATATGACTGGAGGAGGGACAAAGGGGGAAGAGCACAGTTTTCATTGAAACATGACTTCAAGTCCATGAGACCTTCAGTGTCACGCTGAATGGAGGACAGTAAAATGGGAAAACACAAAGACCCAAATCCTTATGGAGGTCTTTATTTTCACAGCCAACTTCATTATATTAATGGCATCTTATGCCCATTAGTGGTATCTAATGCTCACTAGTTGCAGTGGAACTCTCTTGCATAAGTGGGAATTCAATGTCCAATTGTACTTCAGGATCTGACTCTCCAAAATGGACTCTGTCAGACCCTGCAGTGTCCCTGGAGTGGCTGCTGTGGGGTGAGTACCACACAGGCTGGGAACAGAGCATCCTGTCCCTGTGGTGCAGGGGTGTTGCTCCACACAGGATACTCTGGTGAGGGCTGCTGACATCCTGGACCAAAGTTAATTACTCATGTCTTCATTTTTGTTCTCTGACTTTTCCACTAATGTTTCTTCCATATTTCTATGGTTTTGTGTGTGTGGCTGCCTGTGGTCCAGGTGGTCTATTATCTTTCCATTCTGACATCTTGATAGGCAGTAGAACGAGTGGGATATAGCACTAAGAGGTAATTAACATTCAAATAGGTCAGCAGCTCACTTGGGGGTTGTGCATGACTGGGTTTTCTCAACTTCTTGTCAGAAACAAGTGTTGATAAGAGCGAGGGCAGTCACCAGTGGTGAAGCTGCAAACATGAGATCAAACCTTGGTGGTGCTTGGGGGCAAGGAGGAGTTCACCTTGCACATTTGCTCACCTGCAGGAAAGGGAGGTCATGAAATGCTGCCCAGAAAATAGAGAGCGTGCTGCTGAGAGCTTGCTATTTGCTTCCTGCACCTCTCCTCAGCTCTATGGTCTGAGAAGTTTCCTTTTTGTTGGATGTAACGTGTTGAGCACCTCTCTCCTGTCCTACACTGAACTTATGGGTCCCTTATGTTCAGTGTACACTAAACTGTATGTGGACTACGGTGTGTATGCGTGTGTCTTTAGAAGATACAGTTAGTACTTGCTTAGATTTGTGGGTATGTGTGCTTGTTAGGAATTTCATAATTTCTCCTGGAGTTTCCTTATGTGTAAAATGGAGATAATAACACGTAATTACCTACCTTGCAGGGCTGCTGTGAGGACAAATTAACCAATGCTTGTGTGGGTGTTTGCAGATGAAAAGCATGATATTAAGACTAAATATAATGATTGAATGTTACAGAAGAGAGTTTGTATTTATTATGGTGATTGAATATGAGTCGAAAGCATTTTGTGGGTGCTTATTTCTTGTGCAGTTGCAAGGATTTGTGGAAGGTGGGAAACTGGTGGAGCTGAGTTTGGGGCAGGTGTCAAAGAAATGGTTAAAATTCCTCTTTAACCTTACAGTCTGCTGTCTTTGTTCTTCTCTCAACTAAAAGTTCAAAGAACAAAAATGTAAAAAATAAATGGGAAAATAAAAGCTAGAGGAAATGAGGACAAGGGAGAGAAAAGAAACTTTAGGGATTCGTGGAGTTATGCTATCTCAGTACATGGAATTATGAGGAAGTAAACATCAATTTAAAAGAGGCATCACAAACAATTGATGGAAAGCAGGGAAAGAAAAGGAGTGGAATGTGAAGGAAGCAAGATGTGCTTAATTCATTTTTGTTTGCACTTCGTTAAGTGTAATCGCATCATTCTTTTATTTCCTATGCCTTGTTGAGAGGCACTTCTTTGCAAATCTAGGAGATGGTGTCAAGTATTTCAGATGTTTTTTCCATGTGTTCCATGGGCAGGCTGGTAAGAGTTAAGGTGTGGATGCATTTGCCAGCCTGAGAATGGCCCTGTCTCGTTTCATTTGGCTTTCATGCTGTCTCTGGAGAATTAATGGAACAAATTCATTTCCATCAGCTTCACTGAAGCTATACCGTGAGTGAATCAGACCCATTCTCACTGCTAAATGTAGCCATTTCCCTATGAAACCCTGACCAAAGTGTATTTCAGGTTAAACCTAGAATGTTTTGTGATTAAACCAAAATAATAAAACACAATCTTAATTGTTATGATCGCTCGGTGAGTATGGTATGTTGCTGTGTGAGCTGCCCAGAGGAGTGACAAGGGGAAGTGGACCATGAGAAGACTAAGGAGTAAATAACCAGTACACTGCAGAGTTCAGGGAGTAGACTGCCTTTCTTTGCAAATTGTCCTGGGTTGGAATGGAAATCATTGACAAACATCCTTGCAGGGTCCTGTGGCCCATTTGCCTTTGCTCCTTCTTGTTTGCCCTTCTTCATCCTTGCCCTCCCTACTTCAACATCTCTCCAGATCCAGATGGCTCTAGTTCTTCACCTGGTCCTTGTTTCACAGCTCTTCTTTGAACCCCAAAACTTATTTTGGGCTGAATCATTCTTGCCTCAACTCCTTGGCCTAAATTAATCCTTTGTGTAATTCAACTGACTAAAATTGACGTAAATGGAATTACATCAGAGCTGAAATTAACCCAGTCTGACTAAAATAGCACCTGCCTTTTCTACCGAACCAATGCTTGTTTCTTCCCCATCTCCACCCACATACCATGATTTTAACATTTCTTTCTCCTCATTGCTCTTTCACTTATCCTGCTACCATGAGCAAGCTGTGTTCTCAGTGGTTGGTGTTCCCCTCTCCTCTCCAGCATCCTGTTCTTCATCCCCACAGCACAGGCTGTTGATTCCTGTTAACAGCCAAACCTTGCCTGTGTCCAAGTCTGTGCAATGGCTTTTCGTCTTCCTTTGGATTTTCTTGTCCTTCACCAAGAGATGCACCAGAGCCTGTTTGCATTGGGCACTTCCTATGCCCATAGAAATGACAGTCTTACTCCAAAGAATTTGCAAGTCAGAGTGCCAAAATGTACAAAGAGGAGGAGGGAAGTGAGATGAAGGTGAAGTGAGTTGCCAAAGGTAGCCTAGCAGGACAATGGCAGAGTCGTGGATGTCAGACTCAAAGCTCCTCTTCCTGTTCCATGACTACCTTTATTCCAGCATAGCATTTCTCATCACCTCTTTTAACCCCTGTTTTTGGACCTTCACCCTCACACAGTAGTTAAAGACTTCCTTCACTTCCTTTCTCATCACTTCTGGCTTTCTGACTTCTTTCAGCTTGCCCTTGGAGTCTGCTCATGTTCATTAGGCTTTCTTCCCTCCTCTTGAAAAAGAAAAAACTGGGTGTTTGCAACCAAACAAAGTACAGCTTCTCTGTACAGCCATACTTTGTTTGGTATTAGGCTCCACCATTCACATCTGGGTATCTCTTTGGGGCAAGGATTTATTCCATAATTACTCTGACTTATTTATTATCATGGCATATGTATCTGCAGTGTTATGCAAACTGTAAAGGTTTCTAATTTAAAGGTCACCATGGGTGTACCATGTGTTTACCTTCCAAACGCAGACGAGCACAGAACAAAAGGGACGGGCTGGCCTCTGAGTAGATGAAGGCAGAGAATCACCCTGATCTAACTAATTTGCCAGGGCAGTGTTCACAAAAGTAGGTTACCTAGTGCTGCAGACAAACAACTCAATGCAAACTCACCCTATTCCAGAAGACTGATTCAATTCCCCAGCATTGCTGTGTAGTCCTACAGCAGTAGATAACTGCATGTGCTGGACACTCAGAGCAGGAGCCTATCTCTTTCTCCTCAAAGAGGTCAGGCCACCACCTCCCATGCTGGGACTTACATATGGGGCTTCTTGTCCCTCAGTCTTTAGCGCCAGCCAGAGCTTCCTGGCCGTGGTGAGCAGAGGCTGTGATGTTGCCTTGCCATGGTAGATTTGCCCCCAAACTCAAAAGAGCCTTGCTGCAGCTAATGCCCCTCAAAAGCTGGAAAGCTGCTGTGCTACCTGGTGACCAAGAGCACCAGTGCATGTCTCCCATTGCTTGTCACAGTGTTACCCCAAGCACTGGCGTGAGTGATAGCCGAGTTGTGATTTGCTATTCACATTGCTCTGCAGTCTTGAAAGAACATCACAAGGCAGCTACCTTATGTGAGCACATGAAATGACCCCACTACATCATATATGCACTTTGCATGAAGAGTAGAAGGATAAATTAAACATTTGTGAGAAATGCAAAATGCTAAGCCATTAGTTGCAGTCCTTCCCAAGATCATCCGCTGTCAAATAGCATTTCCTGCCTTACTGTGACTTAGGTCAATTGTCAGCAAGAAGGGAAAAAAAATACTGCTTCCTCTACTAATTGACAACCTCAACAAAGTGCAATTAGAACCATGAAAGCTGGACTCTCTCACTCTGCTTGTCAGAGAAGAGATACTCTGGTAGGGATGGGGATCTGCCACAGGCTGCACTCTTCCCCAGGGTATGCAGCTGCTTCTCCAGCAGAGGAAAATAAATACAGGAGGGTGGGGAAGAAGGTTTGGGGGTCTGGCAAGCAGAAACCTGTTCCTGAGCCAGCCTTACTGGAAGAGTAAAAGGAAAAATGCTCATGGTCATTTCTCAAGGGAAGAATTTTAAAAGATCACACCAGAGGATGGCAGGGCAGAGAGCAAAGAGCAGGTGAGCAGGATAAGCTAAACACAGGAAGAGATCTAGGGATTCTTCATTGTCAGAAGAGGGGAAAGGGAACATGGATAAACTCAGTGGCTTATTTCTGCTGCAGCTTCTCCTCCCCCTCCCTTCCTGCTTTGCATGAGTGTGCAGCACTGTAACCTACTGCAGCCTCAAAATAAAGAGTACTGGGGGACAATCTGTCTGAAAAATACCCCTCTGCTGAAAAGAATCTCTTAAATATGATGATCAAAGTGTTCAGATATTAACAGATGAGAATGGTTTATTAATCTGGATTAGCTCAGAATCCATTTGAGTATTTTTAAACCTCAAAGACTGAAAGCTATAAAACTTCCTAAGAGAAATGCCATTTATTTTAAAATGAGCAGCAAAATCTTGATTAATTGAGTTGCAAAAGAAATGGATCTAAAAACAGGCTCTGGAGGAACATACGTGCATTATGCATTTGGGTTTTGCTTTTGGAAGAATTCAAAATCATATCTTTCCACCAATGCTGGTCTGAAAATATGGTATTCTAAGCCTGAATTCAGGCGTCCATAGACCCAGGGAGGGGCAACCTGAGTCAGTGTTCCTGTTCCTGTGATATTATCCCAGGACTAAGACCATCACCATGCGTCCAGTTGGCTGCCTTAGAAGCTCTTCCCTACTGAAGTCCAAGGTAGTAGTGCCTCCAGTATCAAAATGTAGGCACTATGCTAGTTTCTCCTTGTGTGGCCTTGGGGTGCCCAGGGTGCACCCCAGCTTGGAGCCTGGGATAGGTGCTGCTGTACAGTGTCTCAGTCAAGCTGGAGGCTGGTTTGTCCACAGAAAGAGCAGCTGGCAGAGGCAGGGCATGTTGCCTGGTATTTTTTTTATGACCTTAGTTCTGCACTTATAAAGCAAAAAAAAAAATAAAAAAATTAAGCAGCAGATTTCAAACATAACTTCCTGTAAAGTTTTGCTTTCACATCTACAACATGTCTTTTTGGAAACAGCCTTTCCAGAGGGAGGTCTGGTCAGCCCCTTTTATTTGCTTTCTCTGACTCATGGGAATCACTTGCACCCACTCGATCTACTGCTGGCCAGAAGTACTGGTGAGTGAAAGGCAGGGACCTTCTAGAGCTAGCAGTGCTTCTGATAAGGTCATGAGCAACTGATTTCTCCTTTGCATCACCTCTTTGAATATTTTTAAGCTAAATACGCATCAGAGGCCAATGTATTCTGATCAGTAAAGGGCATCTTCAAAACCAAATAAACACATTTCTACCACATTGTAAAATCTAGTTGTATCTTTCTTTATGTTCATGATTCACAGATCAACTTGTTCCATCTCCAGGTCTAAGCCTACACTTCAGCCTTCTGCATTTTCCCTCAAGAGGGTTCCCTTTTTCTTTCCTAAGCCACTCCCTTCATACAGTTTTGCATTTATTGTGGGGGCCGAATTGCTTCCTACCTGTTCATTTTTGTATTTTTAGGGTCAGCTTCTAACTTCTCTCCCCCGTATTCAAGCCTCCCAGTTATATTCTTTTCCCCTCCTTATAAAAAACAGAATTTCCTCTTTAGTCATGGCTTTTTTTAGCCATCTTCCAGGATGGCTAAGATTCTGTGGATACCAGAGCCTCCTCTCTGCTTCCAGCTGCTTTCCTCTCCTCCACTGATTATGCAGATTTCAGATGAATTTGTTCACTCTTGGACATATCACATCTCTGTTTCATCCCCTCCACTGACTCCCTTTTACCCACCACATAACATTGGGACATCTTGTCATCAGCACATAATTCCATCTACCACCTGATCTTGCTTGGTGGTCAGCTCCTCAATATCAAGCCTGTGTCATTAATCACTTCCTGCCAGTCTGCTACTCATCCCTCCACCCTCTGCCTGGGTCACCCACCACAGACGTCCCTCTCTGCTTCACTCCTCTTCATGTTAGCCCTCACCTGAGCATTTTCTCCAGAGCGTTGATAGCAACACACAGGGACAGGTGGCCAGTACACAAGTAATTACACGATGCTGTAGACTTGGTGCTACCTTAATTTTTCAGTGCCCCTATTCCTGGTGTTCCTTTGTCTATAAAGCACACTGTGATTTGAGAGCTACATAATTATAGCTGCAATTAAGCATCCTATTCAGAGACTGCATTGCTGATTTCTCACTGTTTTCTTTAGCAAGAGCTTCCATTCAGGGTTTGGTTCATGTGCAAAGGGATTCTACAGTTGCTTTTTTTTTTTCCTCCCCCCACCTCTTGCAGGAGAAATCAAAAATCAAAGTAAATGTTGGTTTGGGTTTTTATTTTTCCAGCTCTCCCCCATAACAGTCCTGTGAAGTAGAGTAGTATCTTCCTCATTTTACATACTGTGAACTGAGGCATAGCAGAGGGACTTGGCCAAGGCCCCTCAGGGTAGCTCAGCTCAATAGCAAACAATTTTGAGTCCTTGCCTGTATGGGAGTTGAAAGATTAGGCAAGAGGCTGGGGTCAGCATTATTTCTTAGAGGAAACTGCCTCAAACCGCTGGTCTGTGAATGGGAGCAGTCAGGGAAGACGGCTAAAGGTCTTTCTGTGCGTGTTCAGTCAGCAAACACCTTGCTGCAAAACATGAGCCCACGAACACAATTGTTCCTTTCTGCTCTCTTCAGAGGACTTTCTTACCTATTTACTCTCACATGGAAACAACAGCTGAAAAACTGAGTAGGAGGCCAGAAGCACTTGAGTCATTTGCAGCAATTCCCCGATTCAATAGCTAGGTCTTCTCCCCGAGGCAGTGTAATATGACAGAAAGGAAGCATGTGAAAGCATTTCTTCATCCTCCAGATTGCAGTCTGTCACTGCTGCTGCAGAAGTGACGCACCTACCTTCTACCGCCTGAAGCTCTTTGGGTCGCTGGAGGGGGAACGATGGAGGCAAGAGCTTCTTGAGCTTCTTCCTCTCCACCCTGAAATCACCTTGTTTCAGGCTTTTTAGCTCTGCCAGTGCTTGGACATGACTAATGCACCCATTCCTGTGCTGGCTTGGCAACCCTTGCAAATGAAATTTCAGACTCTGGACAAGCAGAGCACGGCTCACTGTGCACGTAGGAGTCTCCCCACAAACTTCTGGATCCTGCTGCAGAGGAGACAAGAAGGTGCAACCTTCACCAAGCCTTTGCGACTCTTGCTGTGGTGCCAGCCAGCGCAGGGAAGGAGTATATTGTTTAAGGTTCCTATTTATTTACTCTTCTACCTCAAGACAGCAAAGCCCCATCACCTGCAGGCTAACCTGCAGCTGGGACACTGGGAAATGGAAAACACGCTCTTGTATCCTCCATCACATAAGCAGTGAGTTGTCTTTGCAAAACTAATTTTTAACCAGTTGCTGCTTTTTATGGAGAGAAAAAAACCACAAACAAACGAAAAACCAAAACCCAAATCAAAACAAAACAGCAACCCAAAAGTTAGTATGGTTGGATCAAAGACATTTTGGTAAATCACGTTGTTTTGTTTTGGAGGATATCATCCCTCAGAAAAAACTTCTACTGTACAGCTTTCGATCAGTTTATCAAAAAATTATACTCTTTTTTTTTTTTAATATCTGCCCCTGTTCTTACTCCTATTTTGCATGTAGATGGTGACTGCTCTTGGGAGAAATAAGATGTAGGTGAGGGGGAAACATCTGAATTTTATTCCTGAAGACCTAAGCACTCAAACGTTTATAACAAGAGCTTGTAGCAGTTTATGTCACAAGAAAATCACTGCTGGGAAATTTATCAAAGAATGTATCACAAAGTGGGTTATTTAGGGACTGAAATTACATAGGAAGGAACTGGCAAGAGGGATGTGCACTCAGGACAAGCGCAGTTACAATTAATGCTAAATATAAGGTGTCACATCTTTACCTAACGCACAACCTGCACTGCCTCGCAAAAGAAAGTGAAGCAATTAGGCCCAAATAACCAGATTATATGTGGGAGGTGTTTGAAGGCAGGGGATTTAAAATGCCATAATGGGTTGGGGGAGGGTTACAACAAGAGGTAATATTTCCTGATAGGTTAGTTTACATCCTTTGGAAAACATTTTGGAACCAGACCAGGAAACTAAGCAAGACCTTAACCAGGACTTGGCTGGGACGACACCCAAACAAAGGCAAAAAGCAAAGAGACCCAACCCTGCCCATGCATATGAAGCCCCTCCAGCGAGTAATCCCCAGGAACAAAACAAATCCAAGAACTGATAGTGCAGTTCTGTGTGGATTTGCAGCTGCCTCAGCCCAATTCAAAACCAGCCTTTCCCTTTCTTGTTTCTCTTAAGCAAGTGCTAGGGGCAGACAGGAAAACCTGAGCTCAAACAATAATGACTCTTTTAGAGTGGAAAGTGGAATTCACTCCTCGATCCCAGAGGGGCAGGGCCAGGCACAAGTCTTTCCTGGAACCCCGCCCGCCAAGTTAATTTTTCTCCAGTCACTGAAGGGTTGGGTTAACTCTGTGACAGAGAGGGTTAGTTTGCACAGCCCTTTTACCATTCTGTGAGGTGAGGCTGTTAGCCAGAGAGTCAGAGTTAATGAAAGGGAACTGAATCATCAGACCTTATAAAAACTCCATGTAAGAAATAGATTTGGTTGGAATGTGTTGCTGCAAGAACGGGGAAAAGGGGATGGGATGGCACACATGCTTGCATTGGGAAATGGTCTCCCAGCTTTTGCAAAGTTCCTTGCCCCTATTTATCATATCAACACATAGACAACACTTTGTCTTCTAGAGTGAGAGATGAGGGCCAAACATTTCATCACAATAAACTGAAAAAAAATCTCTGCTGCCTTTGCTTGAATGTAGGAAATGTTCCCTTACTTTTAAATATAAAACTATAGATGTATTTGTGAACTTACTGTTGCTTTCATGTGGGAGCCTTAGTTGAACACAAACGATTGTGTGGCTATGAATGAATACAGGATTAAAGAGATTTTATTTAGCTCCACATGAAATAGCAGAGCTCATGGCAGCCTCTGGTACAGAAGAAACACAACCAACAAGTAGTTTAGTGAGCACTGGATCTAAGAAAGCCTCATCTCCTGTGTGTTCGTATGTTGTGGTTGATTGACTAGGGTGTCTAAGATGGCATAAAATTAATTTGTAGCTCGTCCTACAGATGAGGCACTTATTAACCTTCTCACTTCTATGGAATATCTGAAATAAAATCAGGCATGAACCTACGTTGTAACTTTCCCCATTGGGGACTGTGATAAAGCCTCCATTTGCTATCAGGCCAGTTATTTTCACAAAAACTGTAGGAATGTAATTACACTTCTGCCAAACTTGTTCAAAATCAGACAGTGGGCTCAAAAATCATTAGCAAAATGGACAGACAGGCAGACAGATGCAGACACCATGACCATGTAAGTCTCATTTCCATCAGAAATCAGGCTAAAAGAACCTATTTGGAAATTAATTTTTAAAGGAGACTTGATAGGCAGAGGAGTAGACCTCTGCAAAGTGCAATTTCAAATTTTAAGTGAATTTCATGCTAGGAAAAGCTATGGATAACAGTCTGGAATACTAAATTCTCCATTTTACCTAAAGGAGAGGAACAGCACAGGTGTCCCGCTTTATCCTTGATTTTTTAAACTAACACACTGAGGGCAGTTGATTGCTTAGAGAGAGGAGACAAAGAGCAGCTCCAGCAGCTCCATCCCTCAATTTTTTTTGTGTGCATATGAGCACTGGGGGCTAATCATACATATAAAGCACTGCAAATGCTTCTGAATGTTTGTATTTCACCACTGCATTTGCCTTTATCCTTGTTTCCTTGCTCATTCTCTGCCAGCTCCGTCCCTGGGCTGCAGTGGGAAAGCACTGCTTTTTATCCATTGTGTACATACTGCAAACCACAGTGGGACCTGAATCTTGATTAGGGCCCCTAGCAACAATCACATACCTCACAAAAATCATAATTTAACATTACAGCCCCTAGTGTCTCAGCTGGGATGTGTGTGTCGAGGGGGGCGTATTTATTCATGGGCTCTCAGCCAGAGACTGAAAGCAAGACTGTTTTATTCCCAGCTCTGACACCAGCCTGCTGGGTGGCCTCAGGCACATCACTCTATCATCTTCCCCTCTGGAAGCTGGGTACCCCCACCGCCTGCTCTTACGGGGTCACTGGGCTGCCAGTGGATTCGGGGTGGCCAGCTAGCAGCCCAGAGGCTGTGGCTTGCTCTGCCCATCTCCCTGGTCCCATTTGCATTCCCCCTTTCCTCATTAGCACCCCTCAAGTCGCTGCCAACTGTGAAAAAGGGCAGGGGGAAAGTCTTCAGCAGACTTTTGCACTGCACCCCAAAATACACCCATGGCCCAGGCTTGGTGCTCCTCCAAGCAATGCAGTTGGGGATGCCAGTGTTGGCCATGCCGGGATATTGTTCTAAATCTGGGTTCTTTCACCCAGTGTGGAAACTGATCCACAAGCAGAACAGAGATACTTGATTTTATTTCATGTCTGCACGGAGATGGGTGCTGAGCAGTGAATCCACAAAGCTACCAAGCATATTTATACATACATATACAACGTATACATATGTATACACATACAGGCATATTTATGCATTTTTATTCAAGCAACATTTGCATAACGAATCTACATCACTACCTGGCTAAGCTGCTGTTGCCTTCACTTTCCCTTCCCTCTGTTTAAAGGCACAGGGCATTCCGAATTCATGTGTTCAGCAGCTGAGGGTCCTCCCTTGGCGGTGGGGTTTTCCCATTTCAATGCGCTGAGTTCACTCACAGCACACAATTTCTCAAGTCAGTTGAAGATTCCTAACCCGCATCCCCCCAAAGCTGGTTTGGGCTGGCAGGTAACCAGCCTTTTCCCTTTTTTCTCACTGTCCCCCTTCTTTGCATCCTGCATCCCTTGGGTCAGGCCCTGTCGCGGGGCCTGCCCTGTGCCCCGCTCGTGCCGCCGGTCCCCACGGCCCGTGGCCAGCCCGGGGAGCTGCAGAGGACGGCGGGGACAGCCAAGTGAGACCCCCAGCCCGGGGCAGCGGCTGCCCCACCTGTCGGGGCGGGCTGGGGCAGGCCAGGTGGGGCGGGCCGGGCCGGGTGGGGCAGGCCAGGTGAGGCGGGCCGGGCCAGGTGGGGTGGGCCGGGCCAGGTGAGGCGGGCCAGGTGGGGCAGACCGGGCCAGGTGAGGCGGGCCAGGCCAGGTGGGGCAGGCCAGGTGGGGTAGGCCGGGCCAGGTGAGGCGGGCCCGGCGCGGCCTCTCCCTCCTGCCCTTCCCTGCCTCCCTGCCGGCCGGCTCTGTGCTGTGCTGCCCTGCCGACGGCATGGCGGAGTCGCAGGTGCTGCTGCTGGACGAGCTGCACGTCAACGAGCGGGTGACGGAGAACCAGGCCCGGTTCTACTACAGCGAGGAGCAGCGGCGGGCCCTGGAGGCGCTGGTGACCCGCGGCGAGGCGGCGCACCGCGAGGCGCTGAGGAAGGAGCAGCTCCGCGAGTTCCTGTCCGGCCGGGAGCTGCAGGACCTGCGGGCCGGCTGGCGGGGCTACGACGACCCCCGCGAGGGCGGCAAGGTGTTGCGGGGGCCCGGCGGGGACACCCTCTCGCTGGCCTACTGGCCCGAGCGCTCGGACACGGAGGTGCCCCCGCTGGACCTGGGCTGGACGGACAAGACCTTCTACCGCGGCATCAGCCGGGTGTCCCTGTTCACGCACCCGCGCAAGGAGGAGAGCGCGCCGCACCTGAAGGAGGTGGTGCGGGACATGATCCAGCAGGCGCAGAAGGTACGGCCCGGCCCGGCCCGGCCCTGCCCTCGGTGGGCCAGCCCTGCCCGCCTGCACACCTGCCCGGCCCGGGGCGAGGGCTCGGGGGGCACGGCTCGGCCTGCGGGGGTGCGTGGGTGGGTGGAAGGCAGCAGCGGAGAGCAGCATGTTGGCCATCCAGCTGGGCAGCATCCGCCAGGCAGGGCTGTCCCTGCCTCGTCTTTCCAGGCATGGTACGCTTTCCCTCAGCTGATGCCTGGATAGGGTTAGACCCCTTCACAGCCCATGCTTGGATAGGGTTAGACCCCTTCACAGCCCATGCTTGGATAGGGTT
>JAWWEE010000040.1:49918410-49944980 GCA_035221455.1 Xenops minutus | reverse complement strand
AAAAAGCTCTGAAGATTATAGAGTCTCATATTAAGTATTTTAGGAGAACCATCTTAAATCTGGATGAAATTTACTTGCATATATCTGAATAGTGCTCTTGTGAACCACCACTCTGCTCGGAGTTTCATCAAAAAAGACACCCAGCCAAGAAGTTTTCTCATCTTTCTCCAAAAAAGAGATGGAAGTTTCTTTCCTCTAGTGTCTTTGAAAGCAAGACACAGACATCATTATGACAGACCTGTTTCAAGTGTCAGGGGTATTCCATGGCCTAGGCTTGAGTCTCTTTGCTACATAATTGTGAAATCTCAGCAGTAGTTCCATTTGTTCTGGTACCTGCTTCCCAGTACTTTTCTCACAGTGTCATTGTGCAGGAATGATGTCTTCAGAACTGCATATTTTAACCCTTGGATAGAGTGAATGAAAAGATGCCCTGGCATTTTAGGAAAAGTTGTGATGCTATTGGAGAGACGAGTTCCTTTTCGTCTGCCTTCTCAGTCTCTAAATAGTAAGTGGTCATCTTCTGCTCTTCTTCTTATCTCTTTCTCCATAGGTATCTACACAGACTTTACCCTCCTAAACCAATCATCCAGTGACACACTACAGCAGTGCCTAGGCCCTGCAGTTGTATGATCCTTTCCAAAGAGGTAGAGTTTGAACTCATGCCATCAAAAGCAGGAAAAAACTCTTCTGTGTCCCTTCTGTGGTCCTTTCTCTCAGAGCAGCCCTTGCTATGTTTTTCATTAGATTCCGTTAGCTAAAAGAAGTACAGATAAAAGATAAGCTGAAGGAAGTCCACTGAGAAGAACTTTTTAATGTCTTTTGAGCTAGTTGTTCACTCTTTTGCAGAGCTCCAGCCCACAGAGTGCTGCCCTTTATTCCCTCTTTTCCTAAGGTTCTTACATTCCTTTTCCAGTATGGCTGAGGGTTTTGCTAATCTTGTTAAGGTCAATGCAGCTAATTCCTATGTATGGTACTGTGGAAGGACTGGGGAAGATTCTTTCGGGAAGGGGGAAAACAGGTCATTTGCCTCTCAAGGAACATGCTTTCTTAGAATCCTTCCCATGGCTGCTTTGGGTATATCCATATGCTGCTGCTTGGGTCAGTGTAGCAGAAACCGTCATATAGTGATTCTCCTGACAAGAGACTTAGATACTCAAGGAAGCTCAAGTAAGGTTAAGGCTTCCCCTTGAGGACTGCCCCAGGCCTACCTCATTGATGTAATGTGCCAAGTATTGAAGACCCAGATTTAAAGCAAGAGAGCAAGCTGGGCCTCTGGTCTTCTTCATGCAGAATCATTTTGTCCTGCATCATTTGATCACAGAATTGGAATTGCTGAGGAAGAATGAGAAACTCTAGTGCAGTTAACTCTACCATTCACCCATTTCTTGTCTATGACATGTCTCTCTCCTGACAATCGCTTTCGTATCTGAGTTTCTTCTACAGATTTTCAGCAACAGGGAAGATATTATCTCCTTGCACTGTATTTTTGTGTTACCATTTTTTTTCCTTCTAAAAGATTCTCACCAGTGAGATACAGTTTGCTAACAAAGGAATTGCATAATCTTCTTTCCTGCCCTTCTTACCTTTCCTTTGGAATGCTTGTGCAAGATAGAGAGGATGGCTTTTTTCTCAGAAAGTTGCTGCTATGTCAGATATAACTTTAAGATTTAGAGGCAAGTTCTGATGCCAGGGGGAGAGAGAAGACAGACTACCATGGGCTGCAGGATCTTCTGTCACTACCAGATACTCATATTGTTCTGTGATTCCAGCTCTTTTGGTTCCATTGCCCTGTTCATCCAATGCAGAGTGAATACTTCAATGGTTCTAATATAGGGAGATTTACTCTTAACACTGGATTTTGTCCTTTGTCTATATACAGTGCTGGGCATTTTCACAAAATTCCTGGCTGTTGTATTACTCTGAGATGGCAAGGTATCATGATCTGCTGGCAGTCTCAAGGGGGGAAAACTGCTGTAAGAAGATAGTACCTCATTCTTCAAAGAGTAAAATTTCTTTACTGACTCCAAGCATGAAATGAGAAAACCTCAATTTTTGTCTGAAGGCCAAAGTTCATTAGAAATGCATTTAAATTCAACCATTGGCACGTTCATGGGTTGTTAGTAAGAGCATGTCCTGTGCGTATGAGTCACACACCTTCCTGAGCCTACAGGACATGATTTGCCAGACTTGTGATATGTTTGACACAAGAGTGTTCTTGGGAAACCACAATGAATCAAAGTCCTCATAGATAAAATTTCATAGCCCCTCAAAAATTCCTTTTCTTTTTTTTTCTACCTGAGGGTTAATGTTCTCACCAGTTTTTAGATAAGCGCTTTTTCTCCCCATCCTGTTAACCAAGACCACAGTAACAGACACTCCTGACCAAAGACAGGGAGTTCTAGAGTTCCAAGCAAGCCCAGGGGATTATTTACCTGCAGGAAGTTCACCTTCATGTTAATTTTTTCATTCATTTTACAATGACGTAAGGACTTTCTTCCCTCATTCCAGGAAGTCTGAGAAGTTTCTGCCTAGGAAAATCTCAGAATTTCATTTCACTATTTCAAGACTTTCCTCACTGATTCCTAGCTCAGATGAGTGACAAGCTGAATGTGATGAGATGCAGTGCTGTTGGTTTTTAATTATCTGTTAGAGAATTCTTCTAGGCTGCTTGTAACCTTCTGGAAATGGGGGCTTACAAGGCTCTCTTTTTGCAAAGTCACAAATAAATAATATCCAGTAATGATCTTGGCCTGCCAGGTCCCAAGCTAGCTGCATTCCATCCTGTCCTACTCAAATACTTGCAAGTTACACTATTTTGTAAATAAGCATGCCTTTTCTAAAACTATTCAGGGCAAACACATAGGATAGATCCACAGTATTTCCTAGCATTACTTGATGTATGCTTCCAGATTGTGGTTGCTTTTCTGTCCATGTGTAAGATGCGTTGCTGCCATCCATTTCTCTGACCTGAAGGTCAGATCATCAGAAATTGGAATCTTGTAGGCCGTGAATAAGAAAAAGTCCTTTACTGCCATTACCATGGTCTTGTCCATAGGAATCCCATAGCTCTCATTTTCCCCCTTCTGTGATGCCTCCGTTTAGGATGGGAAATGAAAGGCATCTGGTGCCTCCTCCTCAGCCCTGTGCTCAAGTGAGGGAGTAGTACAAGAAAACAAAGGACAGGAGGTACCCCAAGAGATTCTGTTGACTGAAGGGATCTGAGTTTCACAGGGACAGCTAAAAAGGGATCTCCATATTTTGAAAAACAGTTAATATGAGGGACTGTTTAGTCACTGTCATCTCTCAGCTAGTGCTTTTGTCCATTGCCTCTCCTTAATCTGTTTCACATCTGCTAGTTTATAGAAGTTGTGCCATAGAGATCCCTGCTGGTTTGAGAGAGATATATATATATATGCAGTTGTTCTAAGAGGGAAGGTAAGCACAGGATTCCCTGGTGGAAGCACTTAAAACACCTTCTTTTGGGTCTTTGCGTCTTCCCCCTATTCAACCCCAGTTTGTGAGCACTACTGCCCAGCTCTGTCAAGTGACAACTAAATGTCAGTCACAGCATTACTGACTTTATAAACTGGGTCTAATTTAGCTTTCTGTGGGTTCAGGGTGAGGTTTAAAAGTGTGTCACAATAAAGCAAGAAAGACCAATTCCTTCATGGGTTGTGTTAGGATGCTCTGTCAGGCTTGACTGTTACCAGCCCCTATTAAGTTGGAGCCAGGGAGATGTTAGTCATTGCTTGTGATGACAAGTGATGCAAGTCTGTGTAAAGGAAATATGGAAATTTAATGCAGACTTCAGCTTCCATAAGCCCAAACAAATTTTAATCAGGTTTCTGCAAAAATACAGATCTGGAGGGGTCACTTCTATCTGGTGAACTAACTGGTCCTCTACCCTAAATATTTGTCACTACTTTAACACTAGTTCTCCCCCAAATGCCTACGATCTCACTTCATTTACATCTGTGTTTCCTCTTTTATTATTGTGCAGCCTTTAGTACATGAACCCAGGCTTGTTCTTCTGTACAGCTTGATATTGCAGTCTACAAATGCTCCAAGATGCTTCAAGGCAGAAAACATTATACAAATAACCTGTTAAGTGACTTGATGTTTATATGACTTTGTGCTTGTTTTCTGCATTTCAAGATGTATTTATGTACTCCTGTACCTACTTCGTTCAAGGAGTTTTATGTGTTCAGCTGTGCCTTTCTAAGTGTTATGTACAGCTCAGTTACCATAGAAAATCAAGTGTGCTTTCTTTCCATGGAAAGAAGGTGATAGAACACATAAACACAATAAAATTCACACTTGTTACATCCTAGGAAATGTTCTGCTCACATAGGCTGATAAATCTCGATTCACAAAGGTACATGCTATGTCAGAGCTGTTGACTGATTTAAAGAACAAGGTCCTTCTTTTCACTTGGAGTGAATATTCCCTGATTTGGCAAATCCCATATCTAACATTAATCAGCAAAGAAAAGAATTATTTCAGGTGACCAGGCAGTCAACTACAAATGTTATTCTAACTACTGTAAAGGGCATCCTTTCTCCTGTGCTCTACCTAGCCTGCATTCAGCATCCCACACATATGACTGACTCACTGCTAGGCCTTGGGCAAGTCACTTTTGTCTTTTGCTCTCTTAGGTTCCTCATCTTTAAAATAGGGTAATAATACTTTCAGCATTGTTGGGAGCATTAATTAGCTATTGCCCACACAGGACTCCAGACAGATCAAGCAACCTAAATGAATGCAAAACAGTAATATCATCTGTTACTGTTAGTCAGAATTTGTATTGCCACTGCTGTATTTTAGTGGGGGAAAGAGGAGCAGATTGAAAAGGTAAGAGTTATAATTGGAAAAATGGCTTTTGAAAGAAATCTGCATTCTTACAATCACTCATTCCTGCATGCTGATTTCTATAGCCTATCAATATTTAAGCTGTCAGTGAGGTTTATAATAATAGGACTTAGCTCTTGTGGGATCTGAGGCTGTGCTAGCATTAGCCAAATCCTCCTGATTCTTCTGCTCTGCAGATGGGGAAAGAATGAGGCAAAGGTGAATTGACTTTTCCAGAACATCACAGGGAATAGTGTCAGAATTGTGATTACACTTGGGACTATCTCACTTCCCCCCCTGGATTTATGACTGTAGTTCACAGTACCTTTTGACTTTTCATTGTTAAAGAATCCTTACAGAAACAGATGGTGGAATGAAGAAAATTGTCTAGGTTCGTGTCTTAGAGTGACAAGATTATTTGCTCCAAACTTGTACTGACAATCAATGCTTTTGGGTTTGGGGTGGGGGGAAGAGGAGATGTTTCACGTTAAACAGTTTGGCAACTCAGCCTTATGCACCCAGGACCCACGACCAGAATAACACTCAGTCCAATGTGCAAATATATCTTTATAGCATGTGCAGGCATACATCTATTGTTGAAAATCATGTAACCTTAATTTTTGTGGTTTTCCTGTGTCTGGTAGTGCTTTATTTTATTACTAGTAGGTTTGCTGGCCAGAGGGGATGAGATGTGAGGTTTGGGGAGAGATACTCTTTTTCTAACTACTTCCATTCATTTTATGAAGTTTTCCCTTCCTCTTCAAAAATTCTTTTCTGCTGATCTATTCAAGACATTGGTAGAGACACTCATCCTACTCCTTTTGTTCAAAAAAAGTACTGTGTTATTCACTCTCTGTTGAACAACAAGAGAGCTGGGTGGACATTAACTATATGGGGTTCTTAGCAAATTATAGAGGTCAGCATTCTCCTTTTGTTATTACAGACAGAAAACATCTATCTTTCGAGCAAAGAAATTGTTTCCTCCTCTTTTCTCTAATAATTAAAGTTTCCATTCTTCTAATTGGTCAGTTTTGTCAAGCCATGTGTTGTTGGGAATTGGAACAAAAGCACAAAAGTAACCTACTACAGACCTGTCTCATACATTACCTTCCAAGTAGCTGTGTCCTTTGCACTGCACAGGTGTTGTGAAGTTCCTTGGGTTTGTGTTTCTGCTAACATCACGTGAAGAAGAGCTCATGAGTGCTGTGGAATAGGGATCAGGATTCAAAGAGTGCAGATGTAACTCAGCTTTCTCTGATTCATTCCTGTAAACTGGGCTGGGCCTTCCAAGTTACAGCACAAGATTGGGGATGAGGGATTACTTGATTTTGACAGCATTGTCTTGCCCGTGGGCTCAGATGAGTAGCTGAAGACAGCAGGCTGGATTACAAAGAGGCTGACCTGTTGGTCAGGGCTATAAACTGAGGGAGGGGAGCAACCTGCATAGACAGGGGATGACACCAGGTCTTTGGGCACAATGCTTTTCTTTCTGCAGCCCTTCTGGTGGCTGATACAAAATAAGCTGAAGTCCCAGAAGTAGTGAAATAATGTGAGTGATGTGCTAAGACTTGGAGCTGGCAATTACCTAATTCTCTGCCCTATTTATTGTGACATTTTGTCTTTTCACCTCCCTATTAGAATATCCGTATACGTTCTGTGACAGGAGTTGGGTTCTACATGCCATCAGGGAAGATCAGAGGCACATTGGCATCCCGATTCCTAATGGTGGATGGTGAAAAGGTGGCCACTGGATCATACAGGTGGGTCACATTTGTTTAAGGCATTAAAGCATTTGTGTAAGGAATGGCTCCTGACTTTGCTTGAGAGTATTCTTCTCATGTCGTACCCTTTCTTATCTCAGCCTCTGTAATTTGTGTGGCATCTGTAGAAACTGGATTGAGACAACAGAGGAGGTGGCAGAGAGCCCAAGCTGCTTCTGAGAGAACGGAATATACCCGTCCTGGTAGACCATTTCAGTGGGCTAGAGACAGTTCCACACTACATCAGGTGGGGGTCTGCAAGGACTTTCCCCAGTCACTGTGCTCAGTTCTCTTCAGTGAAATTTTCAGTCCAGAGGCTTCTGTTGATGCAGTGTTGCTTTCTTAAAAGCATGAATTGTCCTTCAGAATTTTAGAGCCTTTTCTTCCAGATCTGGTCTGCATACCTTAATGGACAATAATGTTGTTGTATCATGTGTCTATTGTGACCCATCTTGCCAAGGGTGTGGGCAAATGGCAAAATGATACATATTCCCATGTAGTGTCTTAGGTTTTGTAAGGTGGGCTGGGTCAAGTATTCACCCACAAATCTAATGTTGATTCTGTTTCCTCCTCTTAGCTTCACATGGACTTCATCCCACATTGACAGAAACATCCTGCTAGTCTTGACAGGACAGCATGTGGAAATGTTTGATGTTGAGTTTCGTGAGCTCTATGCCATCTCAGAGGAAGTTAACTTATACAAGGAACTGGGTATTGCTAATCCATTCCTTCATGGAATAGGGAAACCAGGCCTACATTCCTCCACTGTGGCTCGGAAGTTCATCAACCCCAAGTATGGTTTAGTTGCAGGGGCAACCCGTGGTGATATGATGCTCTGGGCTGCACGACATAGGCAAGATAATCAGGGTAACATGGAAAAGGAGGAAACAAGTGAATCAAAGAAACGATTAAATCAATTTCTGAATGACTTAGTCACATTGGAGCAAGTGTTCCCAGAAATAGATCCCCCTCTGGAGAACTTGAACAAGCTGAATCGGAGCCCTCAGAAACTGTTGTCCCGGCTCCACATGGACCTGAAAAATAAATCCAAATCCAGAGAGTCTATTCGTGATGTGAAGAAAGAAGATGCACAGACCAATTCCAAGCAAGGAAAACGATTTGCCAGTGGGCTTTTCAGTCGCAAGGCAAAACGGTCTCCAGGCTCAAGCATTGAGGCCAATTCTTTTGCCAGTGAAGGACATTCAGGAGAAGACCTTGGGAATATGAAATTGGAATATGAGCGTCTCAGCATTGGCCATGCTAGTGTTCGGAGCGCTGGAGGCATCTCAGGTAAAACCTTTCACCAGCAGATTCTGCTTTCTGAGTCCCTTGTTCTGAGTTTTGCTGATTGATGCAAACATACTCACTATAGGTACCTATTATTTCCTCTGCATTAAAGTGAGTGAGATCAAAAGTAGAAGCTATATGAACTGATATAGGCAATTTAAGTTGAAAGCAATTTAATGGCAGTCTTGGTACTTCTCATGTAGATGTTTCTCATACTTCAGGAGGGTATGGGACAAAAAGAACATAGCAGGGCGCAGACAGATTTTCAGTGTAGCCCCTCCTTTCCTCGTTAGAGTTTAGTCAGGTGTATTTAGTGTGACAAGTTCCTGGTGGAGAAGAGAGAAAAATGTGTTTATGTTGAGCTGAGGGGACAAGGAGTGGAGGTAAGGGTGCCAGTCTTTTAGTTTGCTCCTTTATCACCTTCTTAAATGGGGGAGATGCCACAGAGAAGTAGATCACTAGATCTCAACTTTTCTTTCTTTGCTCACACGATTGATATTTTCACTAAGTCCTTCCAAGGCTTCAATCTGTTGAAGACACAAATGATAAAGATTTCTACCAATTTATGGGTTCACAGCTAACTCCCCTTCATGTTTTGTGAGTTTCAAGTATATCTTTGGACTATTCAGCCTGGTTGTCTTCCTCTCAGTGAGCTGTGTTGGGTATCAATACATCCTGCACCAGCAGGAAAATAAACTACTTCCAGGGAGAAAATTTGTCCTCAGCTTGTCTGGCCAGAAACCATTCTGTGCTCTGATGAATGTGAAATGCAGGCATAGAGAGACTGAATTCCCTTGAAACTACTGTGATGTGAAATGGAAAGACATTCTCTTGATACTGAAAAGAAAAGCAGGGTGTTGGGAAGGTTGGGAAGGTCAGCAACAGCGATTGATTAGGTTCTTAGAATGTTTCTGGCTGAATGAAGCAGACTTCAAAATGCCAAATGAACACAGGAGAGGAACAGTAAGAAAACTTGGATAATGTACTTAAGATTATAGTAGATCCATTTTAGAATGTGTGTTTGGCATTTGGAGAGGCAGAAGTAAACCCTAGTATAAAGAGGTCCTCTCTCCCAGTGACAGCCTTTAGCACAGACAGTATGTGCTGGTGGACCCCATGACTCACAGTCAGGAAAACAAAATCGGTGAAGACCTATGGGGAGATGTATGGGCATTTCCTCTCGGTGGAATGTACCTGAGGGCTTGCACTACCCTCTAGTGACAGAAGTAGAGAATTGTGCAATCTCTGATTTGTCAGCATTTTACAGTGTCAGAGATTCCCGGCGTTTCTCACTGTCAGCTGTTTTAAAGCACACAGCCTGTTTTCCAGCATTGTCATGATGAAATGAGGCCCAAATGAAAGCATGAAAGAGATTGATGTCTCTAGTCAAACAGTGGAGCACTGCACCCTTCTGGGGTATTACACAGTCCGGGCAGCAGGAATATCCCCATTTGTTTTAACACAGAGGATCTGTGCCAGACAGTGTGATGCTTGGTCTAGACCATTTGCACAAAGACTATCATGCTATTATGTTCAGGTTTTAGTTATTGCCACCATTACTTCCTGCGAGCTCCCACCTCTTTCAGTAAAGGGGAAGGAAGGACTGAGACCAGGTGCAGGGAAGGTGCTCAGGTCCAGCTCACCAGCCCTCCCCCTTGTGTTCTTTCTGACCTGATAAATCTTTCCAATGAGTCCTTGCTAGTATTTTATGCAAATTGAGAATGCCTGTTCATGGTGACAGCAGGAGACTCTACAGCTTTTGAAGTATGGTGTAAGTAGGCTTCAGTCATGTGGTGTCATAAAAGACTGGAGGAAGATCACTGCTTGTGTGTTACTTTTGAGAAAGCTTCTCTAGTCTAATGGTCCCAAAGTGGCATGTGAACAGAGATGGTAGAGGGAACATTAGGAAGATGATGGAGACTCACAAGGAATAGAAAAAATTTAGCTATCCAGAAGATCCTGCAGCTCCTTGATCAGTAGCACATGCTTCATTAGGATTTAATAAAAAAATTCTTGAACATGGGCATGGAATAAAGTTCCAGCTTCAATATAAAGATAGGAGGCACTTTGTTCTTGGGTAATTTTAGAGCTGACTTAGTTTTAAAAGTTTAAGTTGTCTTTGAGCAAGGCCAGTAAGAACTGATGCTGTGATAGGGTGGGTGACAGAAGGGAGGTAAGAAGTGGAAATGAAGGAGAAGGTACTTGGTACGCAGGCAGGTTAGGATGCAATTATTCAGAGCTTCATGGTTTGAAATAGCTGCCCTTACCTTTTGTAAAGATTAAACAGCACACTTAAGCTCCGTGGGCCTGCCTGCACACACATCCTCCAAAGTCACTATTAATTCCCTAGTACCACAGAGACACATCCCACCTTGCAAATGCATAGAGAGATCAGGTCCACACCTTGAGAAGCTCACAGAGTAATTGAAACACATTATTCAAGCAGGCTAAAGGTCAGATTCATTCTTGTAGGAGCAAATAGTGATGAAGAGAATCTGAACTGGAAAGGGAAGTGATGAAAGTGTGTACTGTGATGGAGTCTGAAAATCTGATGCAGTATTTATATGCTAGAAAAGGATATCTACAAGTTAGAATTGGGAGTCTGGAAAATACAAGGGCTACAGATAGTAATGTCCCACACTAAGTATCTGAATCCACACACCCTGAGGTATTGTCCTACTACACTGCATAGAAACTGTGTTTTGTCTTAGAAGGCTTTCTTAAACCACATCATCAAATGACAGAACTCTCGAATTTCACTGTTGCCTGCTTAGGAACACCAGAGCAGCTCTGAACCTGAACAGAATCTTGTTAATTTCAAGGTGGTGCTGGGCAGACTGTGATCAGCAAAGACATTGATATATGCGTGCAATTTCTGGGAAATACTGCAAAGATTTGAAAGCTGTGTGCCTTTGGAAGGCACTAACTTTTTGGGTTTTGCTCTCCCTTGGAAGAAAGAAAGTAGGCTCATTCAGAAGGGTCTGCTGTCCTGAGTTGCTACGTACATCAGCCTTCACTCCTCACGAGTGATGGTTGCAGTACACGTATACTTAGTAGCAGGACTTTGTGTTTCACTTTTGGGTGCTTCTTGCAACAAGAAATGGGATTTACACTAGGCATTGCAGTTCCACTTGAAATAGCTGCTTAGTTATCACCAGTGTTTGTCAGGCAAAGTGAGATCACAGAGAGGTGGTAACCAGAATTTTCAGCCTCTTTTTTAAAGAGAAAGAGGGGAATGTTGTTGGGTACATACAAGGAGAGTGTTTGCTCCAACTGTAGTGGGATCTGTAGACAAAAGTCAGAAGACAAGAGTAGAAAGTGAGAAGAAAAAAAGGAGTTGCGAGTTAAAATGAAGTGGAGGAGCACAGACACCTTTGAAAGTAAACGTGAGGGTCTTGAATATGATACAGACAGGGAGGGGAAGAGCGGTAGTGAGGAGATAGTGATGATGATCAATTTAGCAGTATCATGCAGAATGCGTCAGAGGGGAGACAGGTAGAAGGAAATGCCCCGGGGAGATGTGGGGAGGAGGCAGGACCATACAGAGCAGCCACAGAAGTGAGGGCAGGTTGCAGTGCAGCCTCCCATGTGAATATCAAGAAGATGGAGTGTGGAAGAAAGTGGAGAGACGGGAGTGCGAAAGAGCTTTTTCCCATCACCTACAGGTAAGGACAACATTGATCAAATACCAACAAGCAAGAGAGTGACATTAAAAATGATTCACTTGAAGCCCAATTCAGAGGTGGTGCTTGGGTTGATTGCACCCTAAACTTAGCAAGGCTGACACTTCTCAGTAGCATGTCACCATGACCTGTAATTGTTTTCCCTCCCTGTTCTCACTCAGAACTAGCATTTGACTTTGACTGCTTGGGAGATGCACATAAATCTTCCTTCTGTACAAATACATGAGCAGGGCCTGCTCTGTTCAGAGTGAGTGCAAGCCACATGGCAGCCCCTCTCAGCACCTACTGCCCTGGGCATAGGTCATGTAAACTTTGCTGAGCCCTGAGCACAGATGAGCCCCTTTACATGTAAAAGCCTCTGAATGCTTGAAAAAAATATGCAGGGGCATCTGGACCCATATCTGGCTGTAATGAAGGAGACCAGAGAGAAGTGCAAGCGTTGAAAAGCACAGACACTGGGAGCAAAAGAAATTTATAGAGTAAGCTTTGAAAAAAACTAAGATTATAAAAAATGGAGGCAGCATACTGTGCTACTTAACTGAGAGTCCCTGAGGCCTTGGGATATGTCTTGCAAAGGAAATGGTGAAAATTGTGGCACTTGAGATGTTTAAAACAAGATGTGGAAAAAAAAAAATTCTACTGAAAATGTGTGTGGGTATCAAATGGATGAGATGACTTGACTTGTTTTTTTGTTGTTTTTCCATACCTCACTCTGGAAAATCTACCACCCAAGGCATGGCCAGACTGTTTTTCAGTGCCAGATGGGACCTGAGAATATCACTGAAGCTAGCCTGGGTACAAGATAAAACATGGCAATACTTCTCTGCAGTTTTCTCCACAGTATACTCCACATCTGCTCTTATTTTAATGTCTCTTCTTTACACTGCAGTAGAAAAAAAAGCCACAAGAGCGTGCAGAATAATGTAGGTCTAACACAAGGTATAGAGTAAATAATGCGAGTAAACCATGAGTCCAAACTTTATCCAGGTCGTATTTACTTAACATTACTTCAACTTCTTTTCCTTCCAGGTAACTTGAATCCAAACTCTACTATGAGCGATAAAAACAAACAATCTACCTGTGTGTTATCTTGACTGGGAAGGATTGTCTGGAGAACTGAAGACTGAACAAGTTGGAACAGTAACTTCTTGATGGATTTTGAAATGACAGCTATATCCTCACAGTGGTCTGTAAAGCCACTTCGTGGTCTTGGATGCACCTGGTACCCCCAGTTCAAGCACATTTACTGGGTCAAGCGTAGACTTTGGATGGTTGGTCCCTTAAATGAGGATTAGTGATGAATGTATTAGTCCATATGTCTGTGTGCACACATAGTTTATATATAAAAACAACTGTGATGAATGGTCTCAGAGCTCGCTCTGTGTCCAGATAAATGCAGGAGATTTTCTGACTTACTTGTGCTGCTACTTCAGTCTGTCTAGCTACAGACTAGAAATCACTGTGTTGCATTGTTTACTGCACTGCAAAAATGTATTGGTCTGACTGGCTGAAAGGCTAAATCCAATCGAAGTGGCAAATTCTGGGTGAAATAAGTATGTTTACAAACAGCGTAGCAATCCTTTGTCCACAAGGAGTCTTCCTGTAGATTCCTGTCGTCACTTACCCACACAGAAATGAGTGCTCTGGGAGAAGGGTCTAGCTAACAGGCCAGCAGATTAGTATCTGAGCTGTTTCGTATCATAAATATAGCAGTTGAACAAAGTGATTTAGCAAGGATGTAGTAAAGAGGAAAAATTAAATATAAGGGGATGTTCAACCTGCAGTTCAGACTGGGTCAGGAAAACATAAGGGGGACTGGGCAGGATCTGGGAGCAATAATGAAGACTTCAGTGGCTGTTAGAAAATCCTGTTTGTTTCTAATTCAGCAGTACTTTACCATTCATGGAAACTGAATGATTAAGGAGCACATCTTTGAGAGTTGGAAGAGGAAGCAGAGGAGGCCTGCAAGCTTTTCAGATGTCCTTTTTTTTTAAGTTAACCTTTCCAAACTCTAAATCATGCTAAAATTCAGAGCTTTGATCCATAAGAAGCATTGTGTGCAATCAGACCAAAGGCCATCCCATCTGCTATCCTGTCTCTGAGAACAGCCAGTAACAGGCGATCACAGAAGCATAAAATGTAAAGGTTGTATACAAAGGTCTTTGACACCACTCCAGCAGTCTATGGACTTTCTGAACTGGCAGTTCTTCTGGACCTGTCTGTAATGATGCACTTAGTCCATTTGTAAAAATCCTTTTCTACTTTTCGCCTCCACAGTGTCCTGTGGCAACAAACCCTGAGTTCGTTGCGTGGTACGAAAAAGAACTGTTGTCAGGCTGTTTTAAGGGTTTTCTTGATGATTTCCTTGAGTGACCTCAATTCTTCTGCTGTCAGACTTGGTGATGACCAACCTTATTCCTTGTCTCCTTGCCACTTGTGATTTTACAGACCTGTATCATATATGTCCTCAGTCATCACTTTTTCCAAGCTGCAGGTTCACGGTGCTTGTAGCTATGCATTATATGAGATCTGACTGACACCTCTGTCCTCTTGTTCACTAGTCCTTTTCCAGTTCTACTCACTAACAGAGCGGAGAAGCAGGTTGTTTTTTGTTTCTACAGTGTGCAGATTGATGCTTCACTGTGCTTTCTTGCCATCTAAATTACATACTCTGCTGTCATAAATAAGCCCTCTTGTGATACCTAAGAAAAATAGATCCTAATTGCAAGAAGGCACCTGAAAGCTAACATACCTGCTTGCCAAACAAATATTCAAACATCAGAAAAACACAGGTTCGGTTTTCTTGCTTTTTGTTTAGAGAAACCATCTCGCTGCATAACAAGTTCACAACAAAGGCAATTGATACTCTCCCAACACACAACAAGCTGTTCCAAAGACTCTTCCAGATGCTGGCTTGTGGTAGTGGTTGTTAAACAGCTGTCTGTAGTTGATGGTAAAATGCAGTTGATGGATTGATTGACTGACTGATTGATTAATTGCCTTTCCTGGAAGTGTATCTAACTTGAATGGCAAGCAGGTCTGTTTTACTGTGTTCACCCTGCGGGATGTCTCAAGACCCTAAAATGCCAAAGGTAGTGTGCCCTCTGTTAAACATACTTATCCTCACTCAGTGGGTTAAAGGGTTGCTACTCTATATAATATTCTATATAGCCTTCTGGGAACAAGCTGTAGTTTTACAGCTGGGTCTGTCAGCTCATATTATGAGCAATGTTTTATAAAATTGTTCCTGGTTTGGGGAAAAAAGAGGTGTTGGAAATGACACCACCATTTGGATATAAGTAATTTAATACCTGAATTATCCTGTTGATTTCATTTGTGCAGCTCATGTGCCAAAAGCTGCTTGCTGTATGTTTGTAGGATTGTTGAAAGAGGCTTGATTTTGCCATACTTTGGTTACTCTCTAGACTTTTGGTAGATTTCTTTTTTCTCTCTTTGTATTTATTTCATTTTGCTAGCAGAGGCCAGAAAAATTTATCAGACCAATGTTCCACTTCTTGTTCTGATAAGAACACTGTCATCTGGTGCTTCCTTGTTCTCCCAGGCTTTTAAAATATTCATTTTTTAAATTGTGCAATAGGTTAATTAACTAATTAGTGCCACGTTGAGATATATATATGGTCAGGTTTTCCAGGAAGTCGTCTGTCTCTTTGGGTTTATGTCATTGTTGCTTCATTTTGGGTGAAGTGGCTTCACAAGTAGTCTGAGTGGCTGATTTCACTTGCCCGTCCTTTCCTTCTGTGCTTATATGTTAATGTGCTTTACTTTCTCTTTCCTGTGGTGGATGTTGGAGCACTTTTCTTTAACCTTCTCAGCTTTTCAGCAAGAGTCTCTCATCTGTTGGTCTTCTTTGTTGCCACACCGGTTCCTGAAAGGTAGTGTTCACTTGTTTTTAAAATTCTTTCCGTGGAAGTCAGTCTCATGCCTTGACTCCAGAGGCTAGTAGAATTCCTTATGCTTATCATGCACTGCTTAATTACTTAATTTGAGAGAACAAACTTGCTTTTTTGCATGATAAAATCTGCTCCTTAAACTCATCATGACTGAGAGTGCATGCAGCCTTGTTGAGCCAGAGTAGATGTTTCAGGCTTTGGTAGAACTTGTTCTTCCCTGAAGATAAGATCAGCTGAACTTGGACTATTTGGCTGCTCCTATGGCAACAGAATTGAGTCTGGGTGATGTGACCACATATATTTTGACTAGTTTTGCTAATTGTGATTCTTAATGAGCACTAGAAACCTGAGGCTGTGACCTGTAAAAGGAACCTCTCTTGCTCTCCAGATAAAATGTGGTTGATGGTGCTGGGGGTCAGAGGGGCAAAGAGCAGTGTTTAGGAATTCTGTTGGAAGTCTGCTAGTGGAGGCTGAAGGTACAGCAGTCTTCAAATAAGCTGTCAATGGATTCTTGCCCAAAATGCCTCCTCTTGTAACCAAGTCACAAACCTCCCAAGGGATTGGGAAAGATGGGAGACATGCATTGTTCTGTTGTTGTTTTAAAGAATCAGATTAGCTCTCTTTGTGTGTCCTGACCCTCTATAATCTCAAGAGGATGCCTGTTCTCTGCATCTCTTTTGCTCTTTGACTTGTTAGCCCAGGTTTGCTGATCCATGTGGCGTATAATTGGGCCTACAGTTGTGGTCCTGGTTTTGGACAGAAAGTTACAAAGCTGGGGCTTATGTCTCGCTATTTCGGGCATGAAATGGTGAGTGGTTCAGAATGAGCTGAATGTGTGCCCTCTGGGTTTCTTTTGGTATGTATTTGTATTTAATGTATATGTGTCCAGTTAATTATGCTGGAGACCTTTTCTAAGTCAAGCAAATAAACTACTGTGTTACATTTAGATACTTTGTTCATTGGTGTCACTTGTAGTTTTCCCTGCTTAAATCCCTGGGTCTGGGGGATTTTTCTTGTTTATTTGTCAAGAACTTGTACTGTCTGGATTAGAGCAGGTTTCTGTAACAGGTGAACAACTTTGGCCAGTGTTTGGTGGTACTTGTTAAAAGAAATATGGGCAGCTAAATTCCCCACAAGTACAGTGTCCTGTGGCTTTGAATAACTTGAGGGAGACAAATTCATTCCTGTTTTCTTGCTGCTGGAGTAGGCTGTAGCAGATGTACACTTCCCTTTTTCTTTATTTCTTTTTTTTGCTACTTTGCAGCTGAACTGTAACTTGCTGGAGCTATAAATGCATCCAACAAAATGCCACCTTGGTTTCCTTTTCCATCTTTCTTATATAATTTGTGCCCATCAGCAATGACATTTCATTTATGAAACTGAGTCCCTGTGCTACATTTCAGTTTTACCTGGTACGATGTAATCCTTGACATTTAAGTAACTCACAAGCTCTCATTTCCCGTGCTCCCTTTGTTTGTGTGTACAAAAGCCTGTTTTAAAATTCATGACCATATTTCAGAATAAATCCAGCCTCTATTTTACTTTTGGGCGTTAGGGTACATAAAAAAGTATTTGCAGTAAACAAAATCTTCATCTTTCAGTGTTTTAAATCCATGTAGCTATTGCATTTGTACTGTTTAGGAAGAGCCTGTCTAATCCAAGCTTGTTTCACAGATTATCTCAGGTCTCTGTGCACCTGAGTTTCTTTCTTTGAAGCATTAGCACCTCCATCACTTTGTGCCTTGTCTTTTCCCGCAACTATTTTAGGGAGGTTCTCCAAGAAAGAAAGATAAAGTTGTCCTTCCCCTCACTTCATTGCTACTTAAATAATAACACTTTTGTTTCTTAACACTTTCATCTGTATCTTGCAAAATCACGGAGCAGTCCAGGAGTGACTGACCTCTTTGTCTCCCTAGACCTTATGTCCCCTGTCTTTAGCCTGTGGAAGAAATGCAAATTTGGGAATCCTCATTAATAAGCAAGGTTTAGAAAAAGCACATTCAGTGACTGTAGGAAACATCTTGGAAGAGAAACCTGTGGATGCAGATGAAACGGTAAAGCCCTCGTGCATGTAGCAAGGCTGACAGATGTTTACCTAACTCTTTGCACAGTGCATATTTCTGATCTTTCTTGCAAGTCTGGGCCTGTGTATTTGGAGTTAGGTTACAGAAAACCACAGCATAACACAGAGCACCCAGCATCCCAATGTGGGCAAACTTGCAGTGCTTTTCAGCAAGATAGGGAAGTAAGAGAGTAGCTGAAAGTCTCTGCACAAGAGCTTAGGGGCACGGTAGCTACTGTATCCTAAACTCATGTCAGTGAGATGTTTCTAATTCTATTCTTTCTCCCTTTCCAGCCTGTCTGTCTGCAGTATCAACTTCTACCTTTTCATTTCATTTGCTAGGTTTTATTTTCTTTTTCTAAAGCATTAGAAATGTCACGGATAGGAGAACTGTAGGCATAAAACAGCCCTCCTGCCTGCCTTTGGCAGAAAGCAGCAACTTCTAGATGACTGGGAGTGCTGAAAGCAATGATCCTGTAGATGCTGGACAATTTTTTATAGATGCTGAAATTTCACTGGCCACATGAAATTGCACATAACCAGGCAAACACAACCAAAAGAATTTGTGCAGAAAGCGTAGAGGCAAACTACAACATTTGCATAATGAGGATTGTAGCTATTACAGAGAGCCTGAAACCTAGAACATAAAAATGAGAGCTGATTTTAATGCACTTATATACAGTAGCATAGGGAAGGATCAGGGAAGTCAGGTTAAGGATATTTTCCATTTGTGAGTATTGACTCTGTTCAGGGGGTCCTTTGCCTTTTTACTTTGTTTAAAGCAAAAGAGTTTCTGAGTTGCGAATTTTCAATACACAAGAAAGAAAAATACGTTGCACTAGTGGGCTGATCAGCATTTTGCATGGGCTTGGATGTGGATTTGGCACACGCCTGCTGTGGGCTGAATGAACACCCATGTTTCATCAGCTGTTTGATTTACCAAACTGGAGTGGCTTTTATAGCAAGGATAATGCTCTCTGCAATCAGACCAATAGCCAGTTGACTGCAGGATGCAGCACTAGTATTAAGATGCTCCAGCCTTTATACTGTGGTACTTTTATTTAAAAGTGCCCAAAGCAGTACTCCTAGGCTGCGAGCTAAGACATATGAGCTAAATGTCCAAGAGAACGTGGGGTGACCAAGGAGTAGGAACACTTCTGTGGGATCTGCATCTGTGTGATATGGCTGCTGTAATACATTGGTCTGTGCTTTCCCTGAACTGGCTACAGACTAATGACAGCATGGAGAATGGGGAAAAAAAGACTGAGCACACGAGAGAGCAAGCTGCTTTCTCTGGAGCAGGATCTTGCACCAAGCATTAAAAACACACCATCATGGTGTGTGGAAAAGGAATGTCAGGTGTCTGTATCAGCAAAGCTGCAACAGCCCAGGTCTGGGGTTTTACACACTTGGAACTATGAGGAATATAAATGTTATACCTGAGGGTTTACATAGGCAGACCCTTGTGTCTGAGGCTCCTCCTAGGACACAAGAAAAGGTAAGTGCTGCTGCTCGGTTATAAAAGGCAGAATCATACTTGTCCCTTCTTGCATTGTTTGGTGGGTTTTGTGCTGGGACTATTTTATTTTTATTATGCTCTGGCTTTTCTGAAACTTCAGTACTAGAAATGATAAGGAACTTCCAGGTAGCTGGGATCTAACTTTTGTGAAAAGGATGCTTTCACAAAGAAAGATAATGAAAAGAAAAAGCTATTTCCCTGAAAAATTACAATATATTTGGTGAAACTGTGCAAAATCTCAAAGTAGAGGTGCTAGACAACCCTCGGAAAAGGGCATTTACCTCAATTGTTTGAAAAGAAAAGCTATTTAAACTTTGAAGGAGCTATTGGTTTTATTGTTGCAATATTTATGATCTGCTCTTTATAGGTCATGCAACTATTTCCTTAGTTATCCTTAATCTCCTAACAGAAAGTCTTTCCCTTGGCTGAGAGTCCCCTTGTGCTGAGCACTTGCACTACAGAGACAGAAAATAGCAAATCTAAACAAAGTGTGATCATTTATAGCTGCCTTGCTAAGTGCACAACACATCTGCAGAAGGATCAATCGTTCTGATTTAGCATGGCCATTAGTGACATTTTGCTACCACTGAAAGGAAGAAAATCTCTCAGTTTAGTGTCCCGAGGTATAACTGCAATAATCACAGACATCAGAAATGGAAAAGGCCACTAGGCCATCTGGTCCATTGCCTCAGCGCAATGCTAGGCAATTCACCAGTGTACCTTTTCTAGGACTTAGTAAATGATGCTACCACTTGTTTGCGATTCTCCTTCACAGTCTAGTAAATCTCATAGGAAGGAAGTTAAAAAATAACTTTTTGGAGAGCTACAGTAGGCAGATGTTCTGACAGGCATTGCATTGAAATAATTACCTGTCTCCTAGTTTATCAAAGCATCTGCCATTGCCCTTTCACAATGAGGACACTGTAATATACCCTCTTCCTTTGTTCTGTATTTATGACTGCAGCATTTCAATAAATCAAAATTTTTCTGGAAGGAAAAGTTGGAATGATCCCTACTGGTTTCTCACCAATTTCTAAACCATTTTTAAAGACGTTGATTCAGCTACAAGGCTAAAGTTATGCTTCTGCAAAGCCAGATTAATTTCTCTGCACCCAGTGGGGTTACGCTGGGTTTAAACTGGAGTTACTGGCAGCCCAGTATGACCAACAGCTTCCTCTTTGCATCCAAGGAGACAGACTCACAAGAACAAAGAGAGAGACAGACAAGCACAGGCGCCAGCTTCAGATGCTGCACCCTGCAGCCAAAATGAGGGTGTTGTTCCAGGCAGGCTCCATCTTGTTTCAAAATCTTCCACGTAAGTAGTGCTTGGTAGAAGTAATTGGGAATTCATCCATGCACAGCAGCATTGTTAACATGAGGACACCCTTGGAAATGCTGTAGGGCCTTTGCATAGAATATTGCTGCAACAGAAGGTCTTCTGGAGGAGTTGGGCTCCCTTGATAAATGCAGCCTCTCTGTCTTCTTGAACACAGCTCTGGCCTGAAATATCTTGGAAAAGCAGCTTAAATGTGTATTTGCCTTGGTCTTTGCGCATTAGCACTACCCTATGGAAGCAGGACCATAGGTTACAATAGATACCAGGGCTGGATTAGGCCCTCTAAGATCCTCGGTGACAAGCAATCCAGCAGCAGAAATTGAATGTGGTTGAAGTAGTGGAAGCAAACAGCAAACTGAGCTGCTGAGGGCTCTGGAGAGGAAACACACTTTCTTTTTAGCAAGGTCTTTGGATCCAGAACAGCAGTCATAGAAGAACGTTTTTCTCTCTCAGAAATTAAAGAAAGCAAGTCTCAACAAAATGTTGACTTTCCTCTAGCAATCCATGAGCCTCTTTAGGGCAGGACTAGGAAGAAAGCCCTGTGTTTTTCTGAAGTGAGGGAGAAAAAACCTGGTGTTTTGAGAAGGGCTGTTTATGCTTGATGAAATCCATTGGAATCTTGATTGATTATCTTTCCTTCCTCGTGCAAAAAGAAAATGGCAAGTGGGCCAAATACTGCTGTAGCCCCTGAGCAAACGAGTCCCTTCTGCAGTGGTGCCTGCACACAATTTATCAGTGTCTCCTAAGAAATTATCTCCCAGTAGGAGAGGTCTTATAATAGCTCCCTGGCTTTGGCCTGAGGGCTTTGCCCACACACCCCACCTTGAACTCCCAGCGAGCGATCCCGTGACAGCCACAGGGAAGCTGCTGGCACATTTCCATTGAGGAGGCGACATGTGAGCTGTGCTCAGGAATCTGGGTTGACTTTGCTGCTAACTGTTGCAGAAGCAGAGATGGGACATTGAGTGAGTCATGGGGTTTGCAAGTAATCAGGTTTGAGTAGTAAAGAGAAAAGAGCTTGGCTTACCCAGCGTGACTATTCTTTGTCCCTGCAGCTGCTGGAGGCGAAGTCATGGGAACAGCTCCTGCTGCCTTCCTCAGGGTTCATGCCACCTCACACAGGGTGACCCTGGGCCATTTTCCTTCTCTTCCTCCCGGTACTCACGGCCCACTGCTGCCACTGATCTCCCTTCTGCCTCTCCATGCAGCTCTCTCTGCAGGGTCTTTGCCAGGGACACCCTGCAGCCGATCAGGGATGATGCAAGTGCGAGGAGAAGACTGCAGCTCATGAGAGCTCTGTGTGGGGGACAAAACACGCCCTTCTGCGTGCAATGCTGGCCCTCGATCCAAGAAACCTCCCAAAGAGCTTCCCACTCCCTAGGACATAAGATCTTCCCCACGTTTTTCCCACCATCGTCCTCATTCTGCCTGGCAGTGAGGTTTTCAGTAACCACATTTTTTTACCAGTCACGGTTTTATGCTGTCTTTTATCTGGTTTTCCCCTCTCATCTTTCCTCCTGATGATTCTCTCTTCCTGAATTATTCTTACTTTCTGTCCTTGGGTTCTGCTATGCTTCACTCTGGCCTCTTTGCAAGTGTCAGTGAGCTGTCCAGCAGAAACTTGAATATGTGTGGGTCTTCTTTTTTGTTGTTTTGGTTTTTATAAAAATATAACTGCTATGCTTCTCCATCAAACATCTGTTTTGAAAACTTTGTGAAGGAAGCCTTTGAAGGGGGAATAATACAACCACCATCCAGAGTGTATGAGAGTATAACCAGTCAAATCGCATCTTTAAATCCGTAACCAAAACTGATAGCAGCTTTTTTGGGTTTTAGTCCCCCTTTTTCACCTGGGCTGCCTGGGGGAGGCACAATTTTCCACACATTAGAACAGAAAACTGAATTTCCCTACCGCCCCCCCCAGATTTTCTGCCCTGCATTCTGCACACTCCACTGCCCCACCCTTCAGCAACTCTTCAGTCTATCCCTTGTTCTCCAGGTCCCACTCCTTGTTTTCTCATGTGTTTTTCTGGCAGAGCATTATTCCTGCTCACTGTCTGTGTCCAGCTCACTAGACCAAAGAAAGGCAGATGCTTTGCTGATGGTATTGCTTTCAGTCCTGCTGACAAGTGCAGACAGCACTGTGCTTTTTTACTACGGATAGTCTCACTGCCACAGACTAAGGAGAAATGGCAGCCATTCTGCTTGCTTTGATCTCATTAATAATAAAGGACAACAGGAGCCCTTTTGAATATGAGGAAAAAGCTTGAGTTAAAAAATTAAACAGCATACCCAATTAATCAGAACCACAGCAAAGCCTTGGAAAGCTGCCATCTTAAATTACTACACAGCTACAACTCCCAGAAAATAATAATAATTTAAGAAACAAAAAACAATCATATGCTCTTGCTGTCCTAATGAGAGTTTGGGATAGAAGGACAAGTGGGAGCTTTCCCCAGCATCAGTATTGATGGTACATGTGTGATATTATCAGATGTAGGTTCTTTATTTCCCTGTTGTAAGAACAAGGGTATATATGTATCATAGCTCCTGTGGCATAGAGAAGGAGCTGGCAGGAATGTACCCAGACCTCTTCTTTCTTTGAAACCTGATTCTTCTGTTGTGATGGAGTTGGGTGACATAAATTGGTACATAAATGAATACTACATGTGAAATTGGCTACCTTGGGAGAAATAAAAACTCTCAAGTAGATCTCAGCCTTGGAGAATGGAGGAAGAAAGTGCCTATAGCAGTTACCCTACATTAGAGCTGTAAAAAACTAATGCTGTCCTGATGATGAAGGTGGGCTTGCGACAATAAAATGCTGTAATTGCTTTCACCCACCTTTTTAGTTTTCATTTAGATTCAGCTAAAGGTGACTCAAAACGGTTTGGACAGGCTGCTACTGGTATGGAGGATCATAGCTCTAACCAAGTTGGTAGAATGGGTATGTGAGAAGATAAATAAAATCATGTCTGAAGAGCTGCATGACCTCTAGCCTCAGCATAACTGCTAGCCAATAACTCCTATATGCACGCTGGTTCACTTGCAGGACTAACAAAGTGAAAAAAAATTGGAAAAAAAAAGACTTTGAGTAAAAGAATACAATATTATTCAAAGCATTTTCTGAATTGTCTTTTTTCATTAAAAAACCCTCACATGTTAACATTGTTTTGCTGAAAATGGCTGTATTTAAAATAGCTTCAAATAATGTTAATGAAGCATTGTTTTAATTTTGCCTCCAGGAAAAACAAAACAAAACAGCATTATAAATTATTCTCCATTTAAAAACTCTGCCATCATGTTAGTAAATTTTTCCGTTTGGCTGAGGGCTGGCAACCTTTGCTTTCCCCCCCTCATTTCCTTCCAACAATATTATGTGAGCATGACAGCACAACAAATTGAAACTTCTGCTAAGCACTTTGCCCAAGACATGCATAAACTGCTTGTGTTTTTCTGTTGCAACTGCATGTCTTTCCTGGGTATGACACATAAAAATAGGTAATGTCAAAATAAGCCTATTATATTAAAAACAGTTATAGATGTGGAGATGTCTGTCTGGAACTTAAAGCTCAGGTTCTGAACACTACCAGTCATTAAAGATTTTAACTTTTTTTTTTTGTAAAGCAGGAATGTTAGCACAAATCACGTGACCAACATACAAATTTGGAAATTACATCTGACATGTCCCTAATTTCCTCCTGCTATTTAATTTAATTCTAGTATTCATTACCTTTTTTTTCTTAAATTGCCCTTTTGTGTTTGTTCTTTGCTGCTACAGGTGGCTTAGAAAGGAAAAAAAGCATTGTGTTGAAATCTGCTCTATTTTAAATATAAATTCCATTTTCCTATCCTCATTTTTACAGCTCCCAGGCATATGAAATATTACTTCCTCTCTTTGCTTGTTCCCTGAAAAGGTCGGTGAAGGATACAGGAGAATGGATGAGAAAACTTCTCTCCACTCAATTGAAGGAAACAGGAAATGCTGAATCCTTAACAAGTGTCTCTGCTGAAAGTAATTATTAGGATAAATACTTTTAAATAAGGATAATTGGTATTTTAAACAGATCAAAATCTTTGCAAGTATTTGTTAAATTCCCCTGGTACATTGATGCCATATGCCTGCTGAAACTTCCCTGAAACCTTCTAGGAAAAGGATGGATTAAAAAGCAGCTTCCAGGGGAAAAATGTACGTAAGAGAATAATCTAATCAACCTGTGTTTATAGATAACAAGAGACAAGAGAATATAAATTCTTTTATTACTTTTTTACAAATCATCTTTTAAACAACTGTAATCTTCTTTTCTGCTGCTCCCTGCATTTCAGTCACAGATAAAGTACAACATTGTGTCACGTTAAATATCACATTTCATATCAAAATACTTAAACATAGGACACCATAAAGAGCATCACCTTTATTGTGACTTTCCAAAAGGTAACCTGTCTCTTAGTTGCATGCAGGTAAGTAACTAGTTCCTTTCTGTGTCCACTAGGTAACTGCTGCTCAAGGTGGCTGAAGCAGAAAAAAGGCAGGGTTAGCAAAGACTTCATTAGAATTAGTAGTTTTTAGTGACTGAATATCCCGAGTTCACTCAGATACATTGATTTAAAAAACTAGCAAGCCTATAAAAGTTGATGTCGTGGTACTTCCAGAAATAATGAACCAGTGTCAGGTCTCAAAAGCCCTGATTTTCAACTCCAGATATCAAAGATGCTTCTAAATTTTTGTCCTCTCTCATTCCTGCATTTAGAATTATCCCAAGCTGGCAGCACTCATTTGTTTAGAGAAGCCTCTTTATGAAGCCTTTTTCTGGAATGTATCCTTATCAAATGTGGTGTTCTTTGTGTCACTGATACAACAAGTAAACTTAATTTTAAAAGAGAAGAGGTCATGTATTTTGACAACATAAGGAGGTGAGGTTGGAACAGTCAAAAGGCTGTGGAACTGACCCTAACACTGAAGTCTGTCTCTCTGGCTACGATCCCTGTGAGGTTTGATACTTAACACGGCTGCACGCAGAGCCCCAGCCTGCAGGAGCCAAAGGGCACACTCATATTGCAGTGAGCCTGTTCCCCCGAGCTGCAATGCTCTTTCGTGGCATTTGTCCACCACAGAGGAGAGATCTTCCAAATGTCCTCACCCCAAAGAAATCCAACCTTTCCCAGCACCTGGAAAGACACCACAGTGGCAGTGTAATACTGACATCCAGTGGATGAAAAAATCTCAGTGTCCCACTTGGTCCAATTCTTGCACAGAAGTCACAGTGAGGGAGATATGAAAAAAATAGGAAGAACTATTTTGTTCCTAAGTATCTGGACATTATGAGAACCAGAAACTAGCCTGGGAGCTGTGACTGCCCCCAATTCCATGGTGAACCTGGGTGGGAAGTCCCAAGTCCTGCATTATCATTTCAGACAAACCAACAAAATCTGCTTTCTTTCTACAGTTCAAATTTGTTTTGCAGTGTGAAACTACAGGGACAATGAAGTGTGGTATCTTTTTCTCCTCTGAAATTTAAATATCTGGTTCCCCAGACTTATGCAAAATAAATCATGTTATTTCACCTTGCTTTCCGTGTCCTGATACAAGTGCACTAAAACCCTGAGCAAAACATAGGGAAAACTTGCAAAACAACACCAATAAGGGGAATTTAAACAAGGAAATAATTTATTTTTTTACTTATAGCAAGGACAAGGTCAGCATCTTGGATACCTCCTTCTCTCCTGAAGCGTGCAATCTGTACTCTCAGTGTATCAATGACTTCTGCTCACACCAAGAAAAATACAGGTGGATACAGACAGGATACAGACAGTTCCTACTCATTGAATAAACAATAAGGAAGAGAGGCAAAGTGCTTCCAAAATTTATGCTACTAATTCATATTGATTTATACTGTGCCTTTTGTCTTCCTCAAAGCACTACAGTAACAAGCATGCACATACCCAGTACGAAGCCTCACTCATAGTAATGGGGCTCTTTCCCCCACTAATCAATGTAAAAATCAATTCCCATTGCTGAATGGAGAAACCACCAAACGATTCACTGCTGTTCGCTGAGCTGTGCAGCCCCAGTTCACAGGGGTCCTGGTGTTATAGTCAAGGGACTACAAATATAAAACTTTGAAACACCAAAATTTTATTAAAGGCAAAAGAGCAATGCAGCG
>JAWWEE010000040.1:49635574-49915843 GCA_035221455.1 Xenops minutus | reverse complement strand
AGCGGCACAGGAAAGGCAGGGCAAGGACACAGCTCACCCAAGGCTGGGCTTCCTCACTGGAGGAGGGTGGGAGGAGTGAGCGTGCTCAGAGGTGTGTCCCAGCCGGGGAAAAAAAGAAAAAAAAAAAGTTTTCGCCAGCTGTTTGTAGCAAAATGAGCGAATGTTTGCTTGTGGAGACGCTTCGGTGGCGGCGGATAATCGCTGCTCGCAGCGCGGTATCTCGCAGGCTCAGATCTGCTTCATGAGAGCGCATGGAGGAGTATCTACTACAGCATAGGGCTCAGTGTCAACAGAGTGCTTTCCTGGCTGAGCGAGACATGCTTACTGCCGTAAATACGACTGCGTTTTCCCATGCTGACATCCTGCTGACCTTAAGAACTTTTGTTAAGATACCTCTTCATAAAGTTAACTTTTTGGGATTTTTAAAATTCATGATTACTGGGGTTTAATCGTGACTTTTTAGGGTTCAGTGTTGCATTTATATCCTCTGCAAAAGCTGTGAGTCTTGCTGCGAGACAGTGGGTAGGTCTTTGGGGTTTGTATAGCTCCGTATTTGAAAGGTCAGTTTTACATAGTATTTTCCAATAATACCACTATCCATGCGTATTGGATTTTTGTTTCTGCGACAGGTGTGGGAGAGGTAGTAGCTTGGATTTGTAGCGCTATGAAATACGTGTGCAAGTTCAAGCAGCTCTGTAGTTAGCTTGTCCACAGTGAAGTTGCTCAGCAATTCCCTGCTCTCCTGTGGTGACTCTTTAATGGTACAGATGCCTTGGAATCGGCGCTGTTGGCATGCTGTGATGCTGCGTGAACGCTCTCATCTGCTGCATTACCCCAGGTCCCGAGTTTAAACATGGGGTCGCTTTTCTACGTGGTCCACAGGTAGTGCAGGGTCTGCCATGTAGGTGAATCTCAGGGGAGACTTCACCTGAATTTAACCAGGTTGCAGGTATAACTAGACAGTTCTGCAGCAAAGAAATCACCCTGCAAAAGGTTGAGGCTGGGGATGGGGGAAGGGAGCCCAGAGCGGTATTAAGTGTGTTGGCTTTTCTGCTCTGAAGTTCTGGGTCAGTAAGGCGCAGGCATATCCTTCTTTGTAGAGGGTAGGTGAGGTGATCATTATACTTTTTACTTTCATCTTGGTTAGCTATATTGCCTGTAAGTGTTTTGTAAATACACTGTTTTATGTAAAACGATATATATGGAGAGAATTAGCTTAGAAGTTTCAGTGCTAAATGGTAAAATTCTGATGTGCATACTTCTCTTGTGAATTTGGTCTTGGTTATGTTATTGAGATGCTTAAAGGGAACCTTTTAATCCTGTAATATGGAAGTCCTGGAAAAAATATAAAACAGTCAGTGTCTTTTGATGAGGCAGACTTTTGAATGGATATATTACTGCAGTTGCTGTTTAGTGTGAATTTAGCTAGAAATATACACTTTCCTTTAAATACTAAGTTCACATATTTGGAACTAAAAATCTTGAAGCTGAGAATGAAAAAAAAAAAAAAAGCAGCTTAATCTACCAGATTTTGCGTGACTAAATAGTCCAACAAAATATTTAGGTGGAATGTGTGTCATAGCTTTGCTTGGTGATGAATATTTGATCATTAAAACTTGATGTTGGAGGGTGACTTGAGAGAGCTTCAGGAATGAATTTTGCATGGTTCTGAGGTAGTGTATTTTACCTTAGATCTTGCTCCATAGCAAGTAGGAAATAAGAAATTAGCTTTTTTTGCAGAAGTAATGCACGATAAAAGTCATACGTAGAGATACCTGCATCTGGAACAATGGGATGAATAGCTGCATCCAGAATATTGAAAGAATGAAAGGGCTGGTATAGAATTAATAGTTTGAAAAGATGTTCAAATGAGGTTTTTTCTGGTGGGGTTCTGAATGGGTTTTTATTTTCTGTTTTTTTCCCTCCAGTAAAGCTACTGTGTTTCTGCTCGCAGAAAAGATTGGATTTACAATTAAGCAGTATGAACTGGAGATCATAGAATAAGTTTAAGGAGCTTAGTTATTGACTTGAATGAGTTTATTAAATTAATAGTCTACTTAATGGTTCAGTTACTTTATTCTCCATTTTCTGCAGAACATTTGGATGCAAAGTCTCTTCTAGTTACTTATTGACATTATTGTGCTTATTTTCTTAGAGTGTCTTTTTATACATAGGTACTGTCTGCTTTGTGTAGTAATAACAATTGACAGTAATTTTCCAGCTTCTTTGCAATGGCTTTTCTCAGTAATTGCTCTCTAGTGCTGCTATTAGATTCACAAACTCTGTCTACTGAAAATTTACAAATTCTACAATACTTCTACTTTACAAGGTACCTTGCAGCTTACAGCTATTCAATTCTTTATCGTTGGGTTTTATTTTTCACTCAGTCTTTATCTGTGCATAATTACTGGATCAATAGATATGTTTTTGTGAGGAACTCTCATTGTTTGTCTTCACAGCATAAATTAAACATGTTTAGCACGTAAATAAGGGAGGAAAGTACCTGATATTAGTACACATATACCGGTGGTTTTCTTTAAAGTTAAAAGTTCTGTCACCTCAGTACTTGTAAAATGTATTTGTTCTGAAACTGCTTTTAATGATCTGTTTCTTACATTTTCATAAATTTTACTTGTGAAATGTTGCATCCTCTTAGAGAAACAATAGCAAGGTGATGTCAGTCTTCAGTTCTAATAGCAAGAACTTAGTGCAGAGATGTTCAGCAAGTAGTGAGATATATTTTTAATTGTTTGGCCAGGTATGGTAGAATAAGACACATATTGTTGCTGACAGTCTTCCTTGGGTCAGCATTTACCATCTTTCTCCATTTTCAGATAAAATGTATATGCTAAGGTTGCTTGTTCTTTCAGCAAACAACGTGTGGAATATGGACTGAAGAATTCCTTTTAATTTGAGTCCAAACTACGCTTTCTGCTAATACCTGCTAATAAAAATAGGAGCACTTTTTGGTACTTGAGCCAGCTGTCACTGTCAGACAAGTAGTTGCCTGTTGATATTTCTGCCTGTGAGGTGACTAGGGTAATAGTAATCAGGATACTCTGGTTGCTGTTCTCTGTCTCTTTCAGCGGATAGTAAAACACTTATACTTCCTTACATTTCTCTGCTGTTCATTCCTTCTTTGCATGTCACTTCTGCTCATTATTTTTTATTTCTTCAGGGATGTAAACATATTTTGCTGCAAGGCGTTGGTGTATTACATTTTTTTTCTCCCTTAGAGCAGTAGGCAGTGAGTACGTTAAATTTATTTTTTCCCTTTGCCTTCTTACAGTGGTAAAGAGAGGGTGGTTTTGCACTTATTATGGTTTGCATCATGTTGTAGGGGAATGTTCTGAGGTTTTTAAGTTTTCATCAGTGCAAGGGTTGTGGTTGGAGTTTGGATGTTCTCCGTGTTTACCATGTAGTGAGCTATGGAGATGACCTTTTCCAGCTTCAGCTAGGCAGTACGGATTGCATTTCTGGGCCTTGCCAGCTTTAGTAGTTCTGAAATTGGATATCATGCATGTATTTCCTGATTTAATGCCTGGATATTAGTAAAAACACAATAGTTGCTCTGTGAAAAAATCTGGGAAGCAAGTTGATGTTCTATCTGAGACTTGCACTGTTAAAAATTTTTAAAATATCTATTTAAAAGAGTAAAATGGATCTGAAAGTAGCTCTTGCCCAGTTTAGCTTCTAAGTCTGAAGAAACATACTGCTTGTCAAGAGAAATGGGAGGTATGATAAGGCAGCAGTCTTGCTGCGTGCTACAGTACAGTGGTCAGAAAAAATGTAATATATAAACTGGTAGGTAATATATTTTGACCCTATCAGGCAGAAGATGGGAGGCTGAAAAGCTAATTAGCGGATGAAAGGATAAGAAGCAAAGTTGCAAAACAAAGAGTTGATAATTTTAGATAACCTGACTGAGGATTAGTCAAAAGGCGATACAATAATATCATGTCGCTTGTGTGAGGAGAAGCCTTCTAATCCATCTAAATGCATAGTGAAGTAAAAGTTGTCGATTTTTTTATTTGCATTTAATTTTCATAATTTTATCATGACTCTCGAGAGTGTTTTAAAAAGCACTTTGGGGAAAAACATAGTGTTTCAGTAATGCATTAAAATTTTTGGTAGTGAAGTCTGTTCTCTGTAATAAGAGAAATTTATGCCCTTGGATTTAGTATCAGCCTATAAAAAACCTAGGGGTTTTGAATACTGTTAACTTTCTTCTGTTACGTTTGAGGATTTTTGTATTCTAGCCTCTATTTCGCTAGTTGAAACTGCTTTTTCCCATTTCTCTGGTTGTTGTGTATCCTAGGGTTGTAGGGTCTTTTTCTTACTCAGGTCTCTCCTTTTTTCTTTAAGCTAACATTGGCTGTACCTTGCAGTTCTCTACTGTGTTCTTCATGTGGCAAAAGAAGTCTTTGTGAGGAAGTTTCACAAGTTAATTTAAAAGTAAGACTTTAAATCAAGAAGTGAAGTGTTTGGAAAGCTGTTTGCCAGCCTTCTTGTTTTAAGCCCGGTCTATTAAGTCTCCAAGTGATCAAAACTGATGAATGCCTGGGTTGCTCCAAGGCAGTCCTTACCAACTTTTCTGGCCCTGTGACCTCTCTGCATAAATTTTACAATAGATTCACATGAGCAGTAGGAAAGGGGTTCACTTCTAGGGGATGGAAGGAGCTCTTCAGGAATTTACCAGTCTGGTGTGGACTAAATATATTTTGGCTGCAGGGCGATCCAATGGGAGTAGGCCTTCTTGTCTTGCTGCTTCTTACAGCCAAGAGATACAAATTACTCAGCAACCCCGTGTCAGTATCCTCTAGTTATGAACTTTGATGTCTTATGAGCTGAAGAGACACAGGTTGTCCAGCTCTTTTACAGTATGTTTGTGAACCTTTTAACTGCCTCCTGAGACATTTGGGGATCCTTAGAAGTAATTTGATGACTCTTTTTGGAGAAGATGAAAATACCATAGAGTACCTTTTATTTTCTTACTACAGCTAACAGTAGAATCTGCTTTTTATACAGCAGTACCATAGCTTTGTGATTTAAAAGCTAGATTTATCGAAGCATTGAGTAATCTTAAAAGTCTAGATTTTGTAGAAGATTAAATCACAGTATTTCAAATGTCTGAGGTTGCTGTTGCTTGCACACTGTGACTTAAGAAACCATAAGTTAATAGTATTAAGTGGGTGCAACTAGCCTGAGGAATGATGAGAAACTTGGAAAAAGTGTTAATATAAGGTTTTGATTTAAAAATTTTGTCTCTGAGATAGAGGAAGGGAGTGTGTCCTCTCACTGCAGCTTCCTACAGAAACCAAAATATACTTCACTATAAAATGAGTTGTGATCCATCCTTGATCTGAAGCAGATGAAAATCTCTTTAAGAAAGAAGGACATAATACATGTTGCATGAAATGGTTGTTTAAAAACATTGCCAGCTACTTTTATGGGGTTTAGTGTATTTCTTTGTGATCCTCTCTAGGATTTTTATGCATTGAGATTTTTCCTGGATGTGTTGGTGTTATTATAACAACATTTTTATGTTGCTGTAAATGTAGCAGTTTAACTCTGTATTGGGAACGCGCTTATTCTGAAAAGTGTGTTTGGGGATTTCATTTTGTTGTTTGTTTGGGGTGTTTTTTTAAGCTTCACTCAATTGCTTCTAGGTTAAGAAGCTAAAAAAAGAGCACTTTGGCACAAATGTCTGTCCACACTGGAAGTTTTACTATTATAGCCATTGTAATTTAAATTCACATCCTTCTGTATTTGGGTTCTGAGAAGAATTTGTTTCAAATTAACTTCCTAACTTTTTCTGTTTTTCAAATGGCTGAGATTCTGCTTTTTCAGATTGGAATTGTTGTACCAGATATCTATTCTTGCAAATTAAAAATGCCAATAAGTCTTCCTTTGATGAGAACAAGAATAAGAAAGAATCAAGCCACAGTGCTTGTTTGGGACTGTTCATTAAGATTCAGACCGTTTTTCACTAACCTTGCAGTATTTAATATTTTTCTCACATTTAAAATCGGTCCTGTCTTTACATTAGTATTCCGCTGTCCTCAGAATTAAGTCTTTTGTTTTGTGGTGATTCCATACAGGCACAGCTCAGGTATTTCCAAAGCCTTCAAAGCAAAGTGGGATACTAAAGCTAAACTTGAATGTTCTATTAATATAGCTGTGCTTTTTGCTTGGATAAATGTTTGAGTTCTTCAGAATCTGCTCATGTACTTTCTGCAGGTGGTGTGACAGCATGAAGAACAGGTGTAGCTTTTAGTTGGTTTTCAATATGTGTATTATATTTAACAAAAGGTTAGAGGAAAGTTCCCTACTTTTCTGATGGCACACACTTTGCCGAATGGTACTTGAAAGGGGAGAAATGTTTTTTATTGCACAGCTAGACTTTTTCACACTTTCTTTTTTAAACTCCATAGTTGCAGTAAATTAGCTGTCTATAATTTTCTTTGCTTGGCCTTTTTAATTTTCAGAGTACTCAGAGAAGCAACCAAAACTGGCTAGTAATATTCCCAGTTGTTGGAAGCTAACTTCTCTGACTCTTTGACATTCAAGGTCCAACTTTCTTTTCCCTGACCCTGGCAGAAAATGGATTCAAATTCAGAAAGACTTCCTGTTGATTGAAAAGTAAATTAGCTTGTGCAGAAGTGTCTCGGGGGAGAAAAAAGGTAGAAATCCCATTGTATCAAATACTTTCAGCATTGGCTAATGAGCAGTGGAAAATGCTCCTGACAGCATTACATAGTGGTGGCCTCAGGGCAAGAATACAGTGACATAATTGGTCTGTTCTGTCTCCAGCTCTAACCCTGTACTTAACCAATGCTGGATAATGTTGCTTTCACAAGTTTATGTAACTAGATAAACTGGTACTGCCTTGTGTATAGATACCCGTATATCAGCTTCACTTGCCCCTGCTTCAGCTGGGTATGTAAATAAATTACAAAGTTCTCAAAAAAAACCAACAACCTGGTAATTTTTATTACTGCATTTTCATATTTAATAAAGGATGAATAAAAAGTAACATGTAAGTGAAGAACATTCAAACTTAGGGGCAAATTGCAAGAATTAGGTTTTTAAATGCGGTAGGAGAGTTGTCTGTGAAAATCAGTTGTCACATATTTCAAGCAGGTAGCCTAAAGGCAGACCTGTATATTTTTGGTGGAAATGATAAGGATTGGCTACCTTCCTTTTAAAGGAAAGGGGAAACTCCTCCTCTTTCAGAGGAAATTGGATGAGAAAGTCAAAGAATTCTTTTATGCCAAACCCCAAAAGACTGAAAATTTAGGGCCCTGGCCTCACACACACCTGAGCAGGTGTGAAACTCTTCTTGCAAGTCGTTCCAAATTCAGTAGTTCTAATCGATTACGTTTATCAAATATTGAGGTGTTGAAGACAAGGATTGTATTAGTAATAACTTTCACTGTGTTCTTAAATGAAAAAAAATAGCCATAAAAATTAGTGTATTGCCTCATTTCTTTGAAGATTGGAAAAACACTGTTGAATATAAACGAGATTTTTGAAAATTTGCTTCCTGTTCCCTTCTTAGGTACTGAAATAGCTGAGAAGCACAATTCAGACTGATGTCAAGCTATAAATATTGATGAAGCTCTACTTGGCAGCTGGTTATGTTGAAAGTTGGTGTTTGCAATTATAGTTTAGGAATTATTTGCTTAACAACTCAGCATTTGTTTTCTTTGAAAATAATAGCACTAAGATCTTGGACTTCTCTGCATGTATAATCACGTAAGCGGGAAGTCAAATTTTCTTTGTATAAAAGAACCCCCTCTGTTACTAATCATTAAAAATGTGATAAATATGGAACGTTAATGTGGAAAATTTCAGGGTGTTAAGTTATAAAAGACTGAGGTTTAAAAAAAAAAAGGAAAAAAAGTCTAATTGTGATTTAGGCTTCATTCTTCATTACACCACCTCGGCCTTCCTCCTGGCTCTGTCCCTGCTCAGGCTGGCCCTAATCGTCTACCCGAAGCTGCATTACAGGGTCCGGTGCTGTGATCTACAGGTCTGTCTGCCTTCGTGACTGCCGGAGGACTTAGCACCAGTATTGCCGCACCGGTGTGAATTCCTTATCAACGCAGCTCTTACTGTAAAAGCAAACACGGCAAAAGGATAGTTTAACTGAGGAAATGTTGATAGTCTTCTTATTAAATACAGGAAGATTGTAAGAACTAAAGAGTTTGAAGGGCGCGGTATCTTCCAATCCTGTCCTGCATGTGAATGATTTTTAGGAGTGCTGTCTTTAACTCCTGTAATTGCTGCTGTCAGTGAGTAAGCCACCCTTCCCCCTTTCCTGTCCGCATGCCTGCTTACTACCTTATCAGTTTTAATTTAGTTACTACTGCTGGTTTTGGTAAACCTACTGCTATATAGGACTGGATGACTGTTAACTTGCGGTTCAAAAGGAAACCTTCGATCCTGAGTTGACTTTTGTGGTATGAATAATCTGATGGGATGATTCCATTGGGATTATCAGCAGTAAAGGAGTTATTTATAGCTTTCAGGTTTAAAGTTGAGCTGTAGAGAAATGGGCTTCTCTCTAATCACTACATTTTGCTTACGATGGAGAAAAATGCTTCAGCTCTCTGGTATAGTATAATATCCATTCTCCTTCTGACTCTCCTCTAGAAAACTCTGGTCCTCTGTATTCAGAAGACTTTCTGTCACTGCAAATGTCCTGAAATAAAGGCTTGTTAGCGTTGCACTGGTGTTGCTCCAGCAGTGCTGAATCATTAGGAATGTTAGTATACTTGGATTGCTGGCATTTGGAGTGTGTTGATTGCATCCCAGTTTTGCCACGGGGGCATCATGGAATAACACGATAGTTGCAATACTTATGGTAATGAATGCTTTTGTGCCATTGGGATTCCAGGCATTGCTACCATTATCAAGTAGAAGCAGCATTAGCAGTGTGAAGTAGCCCTTTTTTGTGCCTGAAAACTGGTAATTTGCAAAATCTAATAGAATCGGAGTTGAACAGTTGAAAAGAAGGGCGGAGGGGGAGGTTTATAGTCATAGTTTGGTTCCAACTTTGCCAAAAAAAAAAAAAAATGTGCTGGCTGGGTGAAACTTTGATATGGAGTGGGAAAAGCAGCCAATATTCTCGGCTCGCTGTGTTTTGTGCTCCAGTCCTGATCACCACAGCTCATGCTGTGGTGCTGACTGTCAAGAAGACACTGTTAGTTAAAATAAAGAGTACTCCCAACAACCTCAGTTTGATAGTTTCCAGAAACGTTGTGCTAGAGTGTTGAAGACTTTGAAGAGAAAAAAACAGAAATAATTTTGAGGACGTTTTGTTAACATATACATACTGTATGTACACACATTATGTGTATATGTACATAAATGTGTGTATATATGCTCCAGTCACGTTGAAAAGACAGAGTGGGACAGAGCACAGAAAACTTTGTAAAACTTAACCAGTTAGCAGCATTGGGCTGATTATAGTTGGGATGTAACCTTAATTACAGTTGAGAAGTGATGTGTAGTGTATGTAGTGTACAGTAGCCTGATGCCACAAAGTAGAGACAAATACCTTTTATGTCCACTGTAACCTTTAATAGTTTCTGTAGCAAAATCAGCGTGAACAGGAAAAGTGGATTTTGTGTAGTAGAAAGTGGCAAAAAGGTGTAAGCAAAACATTTTTAAAAACAGACTTTTCAATTTGCTTTTCTTTTAGTGGGAAGAGGAACATTTAGCACCTTAAATGTTGTTTATGTAAATGTTTTGGAACACTGGGAAGGTGGCAATGCCTGTCTGTCTTCAGTTTATGTTTCAAGACTGACTTTAGACTCAAAGGCTATAAACAGGATTTTCTAAATAGAAAGTCTGATTTAGGGCGGTTTGAGAATCATCCTTTTGCATGTTTCTGATCTCCTCCTTGACTCAAAAAGGGGGACATTCTTTAATGATAAAAACCCCCAAACTCACTAATGATTGGATTTTTTTGAGCGGATCATGTTGTGTAATTGTCCATTTAGAAAAAAGACCCCTGACATCTTCAGGAGTGCTCTATTTTATGAAAGTGTTTTCCTGATTTATATTTGAGCTGTTGATGTAAAAAGACTTAAGTGCTCTGAAGTGGGACATGTGTACATATAGGTTGTGTCTTTAACTTTGGTATAGTCCTATTCTCATGTGGCCTTAGAAGAACAGTATAGACTAATGTATATGATATCTATTCCAAGTTACAGTTCCTTATCTTGTTAAAAGTAGCTGTGTTATATCTACATTAGCAGCTGAACTGTTTTACATGTATAACCAAAAACATCAGTGCAGAGAATTTAATACTGAACAAAATAGGAAGGTGTGCAGCCAACACTGAATTAAACATAATGGACGCTTCTTCCCATGTCATGTTTTGCTGTAGAACACTGCAGTGATTTTGTGGAGTATGTGACTGCCAATCCTGAGTGATGTTCCTTCAATTTTATTTTTTTTAGTAAGAGATTGATGACTTCTGCCTTTTCCCATTCCTCCTGGCTGCTTTGTTTAGAGTGATATCTTTAGTTCATTTTTCCTTTAAGTACTAATCCTTCCTGGATTTCCTTCCACCTAAGTAATGTAAAGAGATTGTTCTAAACCATGTGAAATAAAGAGGTGGTAAATCCTCTCTCAAGTACCAGTAGCATGTCTCCTTCTACCAAGTTATTTCTAATATGTTTCCCTCTTCAAATATCTTGAAAAGTGAAGTAAAGTGGAGAAGAACTACCACAGTGAGACCTCGGTTGTCCTGGCTAATTTTACAGTAAATTATGACTGTTACACTGCCAGTGTGCTGTAGATGAAAAACCATGAAATACTTTGTATTTTTTTTAAGTTGTGAATGACTTTAAGCCAACTTCCTGTTATCCTAATTGGGTATGTGATGTTTTTGTGTAGTTATGTCAGCAGCCAGTTTGTTTTTAGAGAGCTTGAGGCCTCTTGAGCAGAGTGTGCCCTTGGTTGTTTTATTAGAATCATCCCACAGATAAATCAGAACTAAGTTTAAAGTTAAAGTTTGCTTCTGTAAAGCATTTACTGACTTAGTAAAGGGACAGCTAAACCACAGTGGGAGCAAAAACTCCTTTTTGTCACCATATGTAGTGTTTCTAGTCAGAACTTGTTTGAATGGAAATCGTGCCCAGAAAGCTAATGCTAGAAGATCAGGAAAAAATACTCAGTTTATGGCAGCTAGTCCAAAGAGAGGAGCAGTTTGTTACTGGATAATGCTGTACATTAAGCATGAGCAGTAGCCAGCAAGATGATGCAGTGAATTTTGAAAAATGTCACTTGTTTGTTACCTTCACCACAAACCTTTCTCTTACGGTGCCTGAATAATGGCAACTGGGATAATTTAGGTTTTAGTAATGTTAACTTGGCTATATAGTGGTAAGCCAATAGTGCTGGACCTCTTTTCATTCCTGGAAGTTGGTTATGTTTTGTGAAACCAAAATTGAAGTATTTAATGCTAGATGTGGTTAAGAAAGACTATGAATGACTCGAAATGGGCTTGAGTGTTAGCCAGTGCAGTGGTGCTGCTATGTTATTCTTTCAAAATAGGATTAAATACCCAACTATTGGTAGGTAATGGGATTCATTTAATATACGGGAGTTATAGTAGAATTACATAATCACTTTCCTTCAATGCATTTGTGTGTGTTCTCTTGGTTCTTACACAAGAAACCAGTTTCACCCCATGTTTTTTCACAGTTGTAAATAGAAATTATGTTTTTAGAGCCTCCTACTGTTCTGTTGTATCTCACAGTCAATAGGAGATTCTGTCTCACATGCTACCAGTGTTTACTGTTTTTCCAGATTTGGATGAGAGGTTGTGGAGAGAATTTTAAGAAAATATTTTCCTGATGGCAGCCTGTTTCTTTCAGTTCTGTGCACCTGAGATGTTTTGATCTTCCTACAGAGGCAGTTTATGTGAGGTGACCAGAAAGGAGGTATTTGCTGTAGGTAAAGAACTTGGTGAGCAAGTGTGGAATGATGTACAGCACCTTAAAAAAGTACTTTGTGAAAAAAAAAGGCTAGTTTAGGAGTCCTGACTGTCCAGAATATTCTGCTGCTTCATAGATTCTCTAACCTGGCTAAGTGAATTGCTGCACTTGACTGTACTGGAACTAGAAATACATATAGAATATTTGGGGTGTCTGTCCATGCATACAGTTCTAGCTTGTCAGGGGAGGACTTTATGTATGTAAGCCAGGAATATGTAGGTACAATGAACTGTTTTTGTTATTGCAAGATAATAGGATTGAGTCAGATCTCTGTGTGTCTGAGCGTCTGAACTAGTAAGTAAGTGTTGTAGTTGGTTGATTAATACTTGGTTGGGAACCATCACAGTTTTTGGAGGAAAGTGGGGTGGTCTCCCACTTTGTTCTCTCAGAAAAATGGTGCATAAATTGTGGGTGGGTGTATTATTTCTTGTTTATTTTTCCCTTTCCTCCCCTCTATCTATCTAATAGAAGTGTATCTCCTTTCCTGGCTAAAAGTTTTCCTACACAGTCCAGGCAGGCAGGTTGATGCATCCTAAAGCCCTTGCTGCTGACAGTAGTTCCTTCTCTGAGGATTTGAATTAGGGGGAGATGTGTGCATGATATTTAAATTTTGTTCTGACCATGGTGGACACTGAGATTCCCCTTGCTGTAACACCATGGCAATCCTGCTCAGCTTCAATCTGTGATCCAAATTGTTTTCACTGCATTCTATTCTCTTGTGCCTCTATGACTTTGCTAATTAACATCGTTATTGCATTGCTGGGCCTAAGTTTATCAGAGTAACAGGAGGAGAATGATCAGTCTTTTTCTTGTCACATATTTATTAAAAGTTATATAGATACTGACACATGGTTTTTTTCCATTAGGAATAGGAATCCATACTCCAACTGTAGCTCTTTCCCCATCCGCCCAGTACTGCATAAATTACGGGAGGGAGAGAGAGGGAGAGTGTTGCTTCTTTTGCACTTAGAATTTTTTGTTTACCCTACTTGATTTTACTGAGATGAATGTGGCTTTTTCTAAGTTATTTGGTAATAAGGTTTGCCGAACTTTGGATTTATATGTTTTTTTTATCTACTAATGCCCACAGTTAGTTGACTTTTTAAATTTCTTCTTGTCTCCTTTTAGGGTTTCGTTTTTGCACTGAATGTAGCCAGGACGGATTCTTGTGGGCTTTGGCAGCCCTTGGAAACTGTCAAAGGTAAAAATCAACTAAAGTTTAATATTGCGCTCTTGAAAGTTGGAGGTGAGAACAGTAGCCTTTAGTAGCTCTTAACCAACTATAGGATATATTTTCATATACTTTCTAGTGTGCTATTTCCTGTGGGTTTGGGTGTGAAGTTTTTTGTGTCACTGCGTGATGTGATTTGGTTTTGTCAGCTGAAGTTGATATGTATAATGTATAATCTTCTGTGAAAATTACTTAATTTATGTTGGGATTTTTAAAGTCACTGGAATCGGTAAGTGATTATTTCCTTTAAGCAATGAAGTTACATTCAGGTTTTTTATCTTCTGGATGCTCTTGCTTTCAGCTCAACTTGCATTTAAAATGACAAATAATATTCTGTTCTTCTGTTTCTGAAAGTTTACGTTGCTTTTGTACATTCTTAACAGATTCAGTGTTACCTGAAAGCTTTCATTAAAGAACTGCTCTCTACCTATACTAATATTGTCTTGAAAGTGTTTTTTCCTCAATTTTAGGCAACACTGGCAATCTGAAAAAGAAAGTGTTGCTGCACGTGAGGCCCTTGTATTAGATAAGGTGCTTAGTCCAAGCAATGCCTGTTTGATGAAAACAAATTTGAAGATATTTTAATTCGAGCTCGCTCTTGCTAATGAGGACCTTGTCTTTTAGTGATGGACCTTTCTACATGTGGGGAAAATTAGGCCTAGAGGAAGTACCTGGTTCACTGGTATTGATTTCACTGGTAGGGAATAATAAATATATGGAAATTTGACTGAAAGATAAGAGACGAATAAAAAGATTGGGGGATTTCGGTCACATCTGAAGTAGTTTTGCTGGCTATATGCAAAAGTGGAAGAAGAGGATTATCTTCCTTTTGACCTATTCCAGGGGTGACTTTCTTGAAAGGTGGTGGATCTGAAAATAGAAGTGGGCTGTCTATAAACTTTACCACCACATAAGTATTGAAAATGAGTAAATAAGTGCCTTTAGGCTTTTGGCATTTTCCCAATCCTATAGGATGTGTGTACAAATTCTTATTTCCTATCTGCCATGTATAAAATAAATTACCTTATGTATGACCTTCAGCCCTCTGGTCAGAAGCTAATGAACTGAAGAGGTAGTGTCAATGACATGGAATAATTACATTATTTCTTCACACGCTGGCAGTAAGCAGTTGCTCTGTTGTAAATGACTACTGTGAAAATCTGCAATGGAGATAGTTTCCCATTGATTCAGGAATCTCAAAATGTCTGCTTTTGGCAATAAATAAACTTGCAATGCAGCACTTTTGTGCCAGTGGCTGAGGGAATCTGGGATTCATATATGCAGAAAGAACATAAAGATTATAGTATTGAATTGAGCTCATACTTTATTGCCTGATGTTTTGTCCCCTGAAAGAACCCAGAAGTAAATGCAATAATAAACAAAACAAACCCAAAACCATTAAAACAATAGTGTTCCTCTTGCAACAGCTCTTGTAATCTGTGGCTTAGAGTCTTCCTGCACCAGCTACAGGATATTTTGGGTGGACTTTTTTTGTTTTGCCTTGAGAAGTTTTCCAGTAAATTACCGAGCCTGTTAAAACTTCCACTTTCTTGCCATCCTGTGCAAGTTCACTGTAACTGAGCATTGTATGAAATAATATGGTATGTATTTTAAACATTAAAGCTGATAAAACATTAATTATGAGACAAATGAAGAGTGAGTGAATAAACACTTTCTTTATTGTATTTTCTTTTTTATAATTTCTGTTTTTCTATTTCCTACTCTGATCTCTGAGCTGTGGATAGTTCCGGTGTATTTAATCTGTCCTCAGTGTAAGAGCTTGCTTATCTTTGTTCCTGTAGCCTTTCCATTTTACTTCTTTTTTTTAAATTTCATAGTTCTCCTGACATTTTTTTTCCTCCTTTGAGGTGTAGCTTTTTGTTTTCTTCCAGGAGTAGTATACGAAAACTGGTGTCAAATGCTGCCAGCTCCTCTCGTAGTGAGGGCTATCTCCGAAGATAAGCGTGGCAGTTTTTCAGAGATTCATGTTTGAGTTCTTCCAACACTCTGAATGAAAACTTACTTCTCCTTGCAGTGCTCTTTGCCTGACCTGACTGGTCTTATTTATAAGCTTTTTTTAGTGTTTCTATTGCTCAAGTTCAGTCTTGCTCATTTCTCTGATTTTGAGGCCAGTTCAGTGCCACAGCAACTCTTCTGGCCAAAGCTGTTTTGGCTGTTAGACATCAGACTATCTGTGTCACATTCAGTGGAGCTTCCCAATTACTTGACTCTGATACTGCAAAATCATGCTCCAGAACTCCCAGCTTCAGAAGTTCTGGAGTGGGGTTTCAGAAACCTGTGGTGGTGAAGAAGTACCATGGACAGAGACTGCCTGGCCCAGCCTCCTCCACTGCGGGTGCAGACCAGAACGCAAGAAAGATTTGTTATAGGCGGGAGGAACTTGGTGTAGAGGTCGTGTTTGGTATTTGATACCTCTGATTTTTGGTTATATGCTGCAGGCAGACTATTTAATGAGAATTTGGGTGACAGTTCTCTTTTATTCTCATTGTTTATTTCCCAGAAGAGGAAATTACTATGCTGTTAGTCTTTACACTCACGTGTTTTGCACGAGAATGTATGATATTACTGACCATAACAGCTTGTTGTTTATAAGATTTAGTAAGTTACATGTAACATATTGTAGTTTTAGACCCTTTGTGTTTGTAGAACATGTTCTTCACTCCTTGAGTTAACTTAATGGCCATGACAGATGATGTCCACCTATGTGCAACATACAGAAGAGGTTGGCAGTGCAGACAGCCTTATCCTATGAGCAGGCATTAACACTGAAGTGAAGGAAGTGCATCTTGATGATGTACCAAGCTTTGTCTTTTTGACCTCATTGCTATTTGCACTCCCAAAGTTGTCAGTTTCCAGGCTTAGAATTGCTACTATGAAGGTAAGAGTCAGCAGCTCTGTAGCTGAGGTGTGGAAATGGAGAGACTTGAAATGGATTTTAAATGCTGGTGCAGTTGAAAAGTTATATCATCTTGAGAGAGACAGCTGTTAAAGGGCAACAGCTCAGTGTGAGCCCTTATGTTCCACATACCTGGAGTCTTACAGATCTGCTCATGGCTTACATCTTGCATTTTGTTAGAGAGAGATTCCTGCTGAATTTCTGCTGGTGTGTTTGATCTCCTAAGTTGACTAATTTGATCCATTACCTCTGAAAGATGGCTCATCCTTTGGAGTAAAGACATTCTGATCTTAGTAACCCAAGTCTCTCTAACTGTATTGCATTTTTCCTTAAGTTACTTTGCAGTTCAAAGAATGGCGTTTGGCATGTAGATTTTGTTCAGTTGGAACTGCGTTGACTATCAAACAAATTTAAAAATAAGTTACCAAATAGTGTTGAACATTGGGAACATTGAGAGCTGTTGACCTGGGTTAGAAGGGAAATGTCAACCTGAAAGTGAATGACTTTATCAGTTCCCTAAACCTTTTGGATTCTAGAATATATTTATTTTTAAAATGAAGTCAGGGAAAAATTCCTCACAGTAAGGCTTCAGAAGTACTGTGGGATCACTGGAAGCCTAGCAGTTTTTAAAACTAATAACCTTTAGATTGTGCGTAAGCTGAATCTGTAAAGTTTATATTTGCACAAAAGCTATCTCCAACTAAGTGCTAGGATTGCTCAGCTCTAGTCTGTGGGATCATTGTTTACTGACTATAGCTTTAACGAGTAAAAACAGTGATTGGTGAATACTCAGCAATGACACTTTAAAATTAAAGTATATATCTGATTGGTGTTTTGGGTTTTTTCCCTTTTAAATAAGTAGTTGTGTCTTATCCTGAATAACAGTTGTCTTACTCGTTTGTGTAATACATATAATTTCAGTGAATATGTGCAGAATGGCAACATTAAAGGTCATAGCCTAGAATTGCTATTTATGTGCACTGCAATCTCACATAATACTGTTAAGGGCAGAAAAATAATTGTTTTTAAAATATATCTTTCTTTTTATCTTTTAGGCAGTATTTTGCATTTCTGCAGAGCTTTGCACAGATCCTGTTCCCATGCAAACTGATGAGGGAGAAATACTGGAGGAAGGCAGTCCCAAGGTCAGTGAGGTAAATGCCACTGTGTTTTGGAGGAACAAGAGCTTGCTTGCCTGAAATGGGGGATACAGGGAGTGAAAATTGAATGGTGGTGGTATTTTTAATAAATACCTGCATGCAGATATTAATTATTTATTCCCATGGAGATACTGAAAAAATTCCTTAAAAGCCTTTAGAAACACAGGTCTTTTTTCCACGCACTAAAAACTAGAACTTTTGTTTTCTGGCACTCCCAGGAAGGAAAGAGGAAACACTTGTACAAAAATACTAACCTTAATTGTATTCAACTTGTTAGAACTGGAAGGGCTTGTCAAGCTTTCTGTCCTACCCACCCTCTCAACTAACTTACAGAATTAGACATGTGGCCCCCTAGGTGCAGGCGTCAGTGTTTATGGATTACTGACTGACCTATATTGAAGGTGTTCTGCTTCTCATTTCCTTGTCCTTGCCAGCATGTGCTCTTCTGTGAGACTGGACTGTACGTTGCTTTTAAACATACCTCTTGATTCTCAGCATACCTTGTTGGGACAGGAGGGTATGAAGTGTGCTGCTGAATGTGGTGTTGGTTGTGTCCTGCTGTTTGCTTGCTTCCTGAAGATGAAGATGTTGAGACATTAATTACTTTGATTTGCATAATGACATAGTCATTATCATATTCTTCAATTGGTTTATAAATATAGTTTATAGTCCTGGCTACCTCAACGACTTCAGTGTTAACACTGCAACTAATCTGTGTTTAAAACATGTCCCCTAAATTCGTGAAAATCTGATTCACTGTTACCTTGCCTGTAGTTTTGTGTAGGAGACAGGCTGAAAAAGCAAAAAACTATAGGACTAAACTGGGAATCTGTTTTATAGATGTTTTCATTGTTTGAGGGTCTAAGAAAACAAAACGTTTTTTAAGCTGTATGTACTAAATTACAAGGTAGTTACTAGAGAGAGGACTTGGCAATTGCGCTGCATGTAGTTTAGGAATTGTGTTAATTTTAAACAGCTTTGAAGGAAGGTTGGCTCTAGATTAGGAACTGACAAATGAGAACTTACCAGCGAGTGTACTTGCAGCCTTCCAGGGTATTGAATGCATCTTTTGACAAGGATGTGATTACAGGTTTCAGTGAGGAATAGACATGTGAGAGGACATCACGGTGCAATTAATAACTGATTTTAGCATGGTTACTGGTGCTTGCTTTTCACCACACAGAGAGGATCTGTGTGTGTGTGTACTTTTATATACACAAACAGGTACCTGTGTGTATATTTATGAATATGTAGCTTGCTTCTCTTTTTTTCTGTCTCTGTGGCCTGAAGTGGATGGAAGTAACTGTCTTGTAGCTTACTCTTTTCCTACAGTGAAGGATATGTTTTTCTTTGACAAACTTAATTCTGTGTGTCGTGGCGAAGACTGTATCTCTACTCCAGCATTAGGTGCTCAAAGATTTGAGTGAGCTTAAATTTAAAAATACATGGTTTATACTGACTTTGAATACCTAAATGTATATGCAGTATTGCTTTGAAACAATTGTCATTTAGAGAATATGGAAGATTGGGAATCATGTATCTGGTATTCAGTGTTACTAATAAAGAGCTATCTAGGATCAGTATATATTAGACTAGATGCAGTCATGACTCTTTTCTGCTTTTCTCCCCATCCTGTGATGCTGTGCTGTGCAGGGCTACTCACCAAAGTCTGTTTTTCAGTGTTTCTTTAGTCTGTAAATGATTATCCTCTTTTTCCTTGTCTCACAAGAGTTTTATAGCTATAACAGCTGAAGGATTTGTACTAGAAAAATTTACGCAACATGTATTCCATTGTATTGTCTACTATCATTAAAATGATTCCCTTGATTTGCAAATGTTTACATGCTCTAGTAACTCATTTTCATAAAGATAACATTTTTCTAAGAAATATCTATTCTAAGTCTTCAGTAAGGTATTTCAGTATTTTTCCTTTTGTTAGGACATCCCTCCCATCCATCCCAACTCCTCCAGGCAGGAGACATGAGGTTTTTTACAAGAAGTTAGTTTTGTGCTTTGAAGGCAGTAATATGACCACTTACTCATTTGTATTTTATTTGGATTTTTCGTTTCTCCCCTTTTGCTCATTCCAAAACACTTACCTGTAACTAAAAGTGAAATATATAATTATTATGATGATGGTTATTGTTCAGATTAGTGGATCTTTTCTTCTGTGTTTTTCTAGGTGTTTTTTTACAACCATATTTAAGTACCATCAGCACTTTGGGATCTCACTGAGTTTACACTTTCTTCTCAAAAATCTCATGATTTACCTGTTCTTTTGCCTTCACTAGAAATACTTTTTGAGGTATTGACATCATCTTCTAGCATTTTATTTCCTATGAGTGCTTAACAAGGACTTGGAATGTTTCATGTGTTAGCAGCTCCTTTGAAGCCCTTCTCCTTACCATTGTAGGAGTTGAGTCTGCAGCTCATAGATCTTACGAGATTAGTAAATGCTGAGTAAACTCATTCCAGCTACTTCAGTGACAACAAGTTTGATTATATCATGTATGAGGTCAGATTAAGTTCCTCTTCTTAGCTTCTGCTCTGAATAATTCATTTCTATCCAAAAATATATTTTTACATGAGATACAAAGAATGAAATTAGTGTTTAGGGTGATTTGTAGCATCTGTTATTGCCTGCCTCAGAATAATTATGAAATCAAAGTGGGCAAGCTTTCTGGCTTGAAGTAACTTATTCAAGTCTTATCAGACTTCAGCAATAGCATTAAAACTATTACTGCAAATGGTGGAAAAATTGTAGAATTTATTTGTATACTTTTTTGCTTGTATTTTAAGACATAAACATAAAATGTAAATTAAACCCCCTTTTTTGTTCAAAAGACAAAGGCCCAGACCTACATTCTGAAATGCCTTTATATCAGCTGCACTTGAAGTGTTTCTATTGTGTATTAATGTTCTTGCTGTGATAGTGTTTGATTTTTCTTTTCAGAATGTAAGAAGCTCAGGGGTCTGGTAGGTGCTTCCCTACAGTTCAGAATTTCTCTCTTATTCAGTTTTAGTCTTGACAAGAAATACGAAACTCACATTTGGTCCTCTTGCAGAATGTTCTTGTTAGCACTTCAGTTTAAATTGAAAAGCACTTGAACAGGCAAGAAAATGGTCTTTAGACTCTGTAGCTGAATCCCTTCCATGCTGTATTATATTTTGCCAAGAAGAGTCTTTGCAAAAATGTCATCTAACAATCACTTCTGACACTGTCATAAGCTGATCTAAAGTTGAAAATTGATGTCTTATTTTCTATATATATGCATTGAACTTGAAGGAAAGAAAGTAAATATGCTAGCTTCTAGACACATCTTTGTTGTATTGGTATCAAAGTGTTCTGCCTTTATTTAGCATCATGGAAAGTCATGCTCATAATTTACCTTTTTAAAGAATAAGTCTCAATGCATGAAGTTTTCCAGTTGACTCTTCTGACTCCACAAAATGACAAAGCGAGAGGGGTTCCTGTTCATAACATATTGCAGGAAAAGCAGTGTTTGGAATAATAATCTCAGTTTCCTGAGACTGCAGATCCCATGACCAGTTATCAATATTTGTTTTCAGAATCTTCACTTAAAGTTTAATTGATAGAAAAGATGTTGCTCACTTTGCTTTTTATGTTCTTGCCCAGTAGCATGGACAAAGAGAGTATATTAATGCTCTAAACTCTAGTGGTCCTAACTACTAAGAAGCCTTGATACTTTTCTTCTGGAATCACATGGGCGTAACTTGAGGAAACAAATTTGTTGTAGATTGAGGTATACTTAAATGAAGTATTCTGGGGTGTCAGAGATCAAAATCATCTTTTGCAGAGATACATCAGGATAAAGAACTGGGTACTGCAAGAATTATATTTTTTGTGATGTCAGTCTGAAAATATCCTAAAATGTTATTCATGAAAATTCTATCATATAGTGGAAAACAAATGATATGTTATGCTTTATGCCTTCTCAACTGGTTTAGTTCTATAACTGTTTCAGATTTTCTGGCACCCTAGACTGTATGGCATTCTGAGATCAAGCCTTGAAGATAAAAGCAGATTTCCTCTGCTTTTGAAAAAAAAAAAAATCATGCCTGGTATAGAGCCAAGCAAGTAACTTGAAAGACTAAATATTTATGTCCTTCAAAGTAATTAACACTATGGAAGGTATGATTAGAAAATTTAATCCCTGCAGTCAGACATCATGAAGAATGATATTCTTGCTTGACTCCTAATTTACGGAAGTAGCTTTCATGCTTGCCTTTGCCGCTCTTGAAATGAATGGCAGAAACTGAGAGGCAACTTCTTGGTAACTGAGCTTAAGGAAAGTTACTGATGGACTCAGGCCTCACTTTTGTGTTTGTTTCTACCACTGATGATATTGCATACATTTTTATTTAATTTTGTAATTTCTTTTTTTTTTAACATTGTGACTGCAGAGTTGTGCTTGTGTTCTTCTCACTTTTGCATATTTGGGGAAATTCATACAATTCTTCCCTTTAGCTTTTTGACAGCATATCCTTTTGTTATTTTTCAGATTGTGTTCCAGCAGAGTGTGTTTTGTGCATGCTATTTCCCCTTCTCCCCATCAGCTGGTTTTGGAGAAGCTTACTGTCTTAGTAGTTTTCTGTCAGGACTTTTCAGGTGAACTGACTGATCTCACAGTTTCTTCCTTGTTGTCAGACTAACAGAAAATACTCTTTCTGTTAAAATGGCATCAGCATAGTAAAGACAACTGGCACCTGTCAATAGCACACTCTTGATTCCAATAATTATCTAATCGTGCCACAAAGGGAAGCCACAATTGTTCAGAAACAGACTTTTTCACATCAGCGTAGAGTTTTTAAAAATGATGTTAGTTTTGGCAGATGTGGAAGTCTTATTTGGTAGTAGTATTTGGTCTATTTCATCTAGATCTATTTCATCATGATCTGCTAGTGAATATCATATAGTGAAGTATCCTGTGTGGTGGTTAATTTGCCACTAATGATTGCTAGGCTTTTTTTAATAGCGGTCTTGGTACTCTGAAAATATCAACAAGCACTGAGCTTCTTATTTTTGACTGGTTTCTTTTCAGCTGTTATCATCCATCTGTTGAGGATTACTGCACAGACAATACTTAAACTTGGTTTCTTGGTTGTTCCTTTGCTGTAAAATATTGCAGGAGGAAGCTAAAATTTTATGCCTGATTTGAAGTATTTTTAGATTTCTTTCAATGTTGGCAGGAGTTTTAAGCTTATATAGCAATCTTCTTTATCAAAAAATGCAATTAGAAGTTTCATGTTAAATGTAGAATTTCCCCCTGTGCTGGTTTAAAGGTAAACTGGCAGGAGAAATGAACCCAGCTCAAGAGAGATTGCCAGTCAGAGCTACAATTTACTAAAAAGATTACATTAAATACAGTGATACAGAGGAAAAACTGTTTTAAACCCACAAAAACAGAGGTATAACCCAGCATGCTGGGGCACAAACAGAATGGTGTTTATTAGCCCCCCCTGTGCTGAGCACCACATGGTCCCCCTGAGTGCAGAGTAAAAGGAAAGGAAGCTTGTTGGTGAGGATGATGGTCACAGTTCTGTCCTTTTAATGCTTTGTATGCTAAAAATCTAGGTATATAAAATGTTGATAAAAATGTGACTGCACAGGATTTGTAATAATGCTCAACTCCTAATAAGTACAGGAGAAGGAAAGAGTCTGTATTGTATGGCATTAGGGAAGTGTATTTTTATTGTGAGTTTTCATTAGGATTTATAGAAACCCTTACTGAACTGAATTTGTTGACTAGCAATAAGGCTACTTTTCCATACTCTGGCTTTTTCAAAACCACTGACACAAATACTGAGGCTTGTCCTATTCTTCAGTCTCATTGTCCGGTGCCACTTACCAGGCTGTCTTAAGGTCATCTGTTAATCCTTGTTTTATTTCAAGTTGCTGCCCTGTTCTTACCTGTCAACACAAATCTTTCCCTTACTTTATTGCCTGCCTGTTCTCATCCTTGTTAATTGGTAATTTTCTTGCCTCTTGGTGTCTAATTGTGAGCTAGCACTGGCCTTCTGTTTCAATCACTCTTCAGAACTCTTGGCACTGGCTGTGTTTTGTTGTGGTGTTCTTGGGGGCTTTGTTTGTTTGTTTTTTTTTGTCCTGAAGGATTCATAGAGAGATGATGATAAGGTTAAACAGTTTGACTTATTGAGTATTTAGGGTCTTGCTTTTCCTTCATATATGTTGAGAATAAAGAGACATGAGCCTGTCTGAGTAGTATTTATTAAGCTGCAGGGCTTTATATTCATAAACAGAATCTGAAAATTCTTCAGAAGGAAGTGTTGTTAGAAGGGAGTGTTGCCAATCAGGAGGTATCTTTTTTAAAGCATGAGTGTTCCTCTAGCTGCATTTAAGTGTAAGTTATGCTCAGCTTCTGATGTGGATGTTACATAAAGGTGACAATAGTGCAAAAGTCTGGCGCTTTCATTTTGTGCGATTTAGTGCAAAGAAAAGCTGAGTTGAGTAGTTAAATTTGCAGCATCCAAAAGCTTTTTGCAAACACCTCTGGGTTTGTAATCCTACTTAGTGATACAGAATTGTGTTTCTATTCAGATGGCACTAAATAATCTAAAACATTCAGTGAGAAGGCCTCTACAGTAATGAAATGAACAGACTGCTTTGTGACTGTAACTTTAAAGAAGCTGTTTTCCAGTCTAGTACTGGCCTGATACTCGGTGCTTTCAGAGATGGTTTCTCTGCAGTATGAATCCCTGCTGCTCTTGGAAAATATTGGCTCATTAGAAGAGTTGAGCTTTCAACCTCAGTGAATATATTCTTCTGAATATCCGACAAGTCAGAGTAGGTTTCAGTTTACTCATGTGGCTGTTGCCTCTCCACTGGATCCAGGAAAGCAAGCTTTGGGGTTTTTTTTAATTTAGTTTATTATTTTTTTATGACCACTGGTGGATTACTTATGGAGCTTCCAGCATTTCTGTGCCCTGATGTACAGGGTATGTTCCCATCATTTTTCTGGAACATAGGTTGTAGGAACAGCTAGTCTTCCTAATGCTGACTTGCAACTGTATTAACTTCCTGGACTCTTTGTATGAAGTATATCGTAAAGTCTTTTAAAAGTAGAGAGGTATTCTACCTAACAAGACAATGCTTCTCCCAAAAGGTAGCAGCTTAAGAACTAATCTGAGCACAAAGGCAATTTTTCACAACAGAAACTGATGTCATGTTCACATGCTCTGCTGGCTTAATTTTTTAGGCCTCAAAATGCTATAGCTCCTTAGGAGAGTAATATAAAAACCAAAATCTTTGCATATCATGTATTAAAAAAAATAAATCCATTAAACTCTGAGTAAAGAGTGAAATTACTTTAAATCTTAATAAAGTAGTCCTCCCTTTTAATGACATGTTATTAAAGCTTGTAAAATTGTTACGACGCAGTCCTCCTAAATATAAATTATTAGCATAGTCCGTCAAGGAGAGCAGAAGTTTTGGGTTAGTTTTTCTCTTCAACTTTAACATGTTCGCCAGAAAAAGAACCTAAAACACTTTCCTACAAAACACTGCATGGCTGGACCTTTGTACATGGGGAAAAAAAAAATCCCAAAAAAGCCTGCTTGTGAGTTTGTAACTTCGAATTTCAAAATTTCAAGGCATGGAAACAAAGAGCTATAATTATGATATGAGGTTTAACCCTGATTGGCAGCTGAGCACCACACAGCTGCTCACCCACTCCCTGCCCCTGCTGTGAGAGAGAGGAGGAGAACTGCAAGGGTAGAAATGAGGAAATGCCAGGGCTGAGATAAAGACAGTGTAGTAATGGGGGGGGGGGGAGAGAGAACTGGAAAAAACCCCAAACAAACAAAAAAACCAACAAAAACAAACCAAACAAAAAAAAAAAGTGGGGGAAATAAACCCCACAAAACAACAAATGATGCAAAAGGAAAAGAATTGCTTACTGCCAAGTAAGTGATGCCCAACCAGTGCCTGAGCAGTGGCAGCCCCTACCAACCTCCACATACACCCTCACCCACACGCTGACTTCAGTTTTAATGCTGAGCATGGTACCATATGGTATGGAATATCCCTTTGGACAGTTGGGGTCAGCTGTCCTGGCTGTGTGGCCTCACAGCTTCTTGTGCACCCCCAGCCTACTCAGTGGTGGGGTGGTGTGAAAAACAGGAGGCCTTGGCTCTGTGTAAGCACTGCTCAGCAGTAACTAAAACATCCCTGTGCTATCAACACTGCTTCCAGTACAAATCCAAAACATAGTTCTCTACCTGCTACTATCTAGAAGTTTAACTTTATTCCAGCCAAAACCATTACAGTGTGTTATCAGGGTCTACTAGTTTTATAAAACAGCAGTTATAAATAAGGTAAAATTGTTGAGAACTTTGCAAAAAAAGAACGTGGAATTAAACAGACAGTGCTACTTGAACTATTGTAAAGGAATGCTGTTAATTGCTTAGCTGCTTGGACATTTTAAAAGAAATTCAGGATCAAGTGCAAGATTCTGCCAGCTGGGTGTACAGTTCTCTACAAAGGGAGGATGGATTGCTCATAGTGAAGACTGCTAAAATATAGATACCAAACTGAAAGATGACTCTGTGTTTTCTAATCTCAGAATAACCTGAAGTACTTGCTTTTGAATCACAGGAGAGAAGGTTAACAGTGACATATTTTCTTTCTCTTGGAAAATACCATCATCTGCCAAATTGACTTTGAGATCTGTAAGAACTGTCACCATACGGTCCTTTGATCCAGCCTGTTCATATGTGCAGTTCATGCAGGGGAACTGTAATGGCTTGGAATGTCATTACAGTGAATAGGTGTGTGTTTCCGAGTGTTAGAGGAAAACACTTCAGTCTTAAAAAACCATTCAGTTTAAACTCACCTTTTCCACTCTTTTAAAGGTTCTTTCTTCATAAATACTTCTCATTAGAGTTTTTCTGAACCAGTAGCATCTCTTCTTCAGTTGATTATAACACTTTGCAAAACAGACACAAAAAAATGGAAATATTTGTTTAAAAAACTGAAAAAAGCAGTTCTATATTTGAGAGCCTACATGATATAATCCCACTGTGATGCTGGAGACAGTCAAGAACATTGCTTTGTGGCTTTGCTTATGAAGTTTCTCTTCTCAAGCAGGTGTACTATTGGCACACAATTTGAGGTGTTTCTACATTTTCAAAATACTGCCTTTTGATCTCTTTCCATTTGGTATTGGCTTTACAGAATTGTTGGCAGTGGTTGTAGTCCATGTGAATGTGACAGAGTTCTGTGTAATCAGCCACTTAAAATCTTACAGATGTAAAAGTTTTGATTAATGTTTCCAATTTTACTCTCTTACGGCAGACTTGAGGTGATAGGTGTTTGAGGAGAAATCTGAGCCATGGGCAGTAAAAGCTACTCTACCCTACTTTAAAAATTTTAGATTTACTCTAAAACCAATTTGTAGTCTGTTTAGTTTGACTGAGTCATTGAAAGGTGTAAAACCCACTGGTCTTGTTGACCTCATACATTTGCAAGATTTTGTACATTTACATGACCCTACAAGGACAATTTCCTTTTCATTTTGTGAAGTAGATGGGTATGAATTTGTTTCAGTTCCTCAAGACTTTTTCTTCACTCATTGGGTGTGGAAGAAGTGGATATGAGGTTTGATGAGAAGACCGTGTTTTTTTATTCTTGACAGTAAAGTAGCAGTGATGGTTTTCATCAGTACAGTACATAAAAGGGTGACTGGACAGCTAAGGACACTTGAACTCTGCAAAAATACATTGTGCAGTATCCATTCCCCTGAAGGGTAAAAGCAACATAAAAAGCATGTGAACTTTTCCTGTCACTGTTTAAAGTCACTGGAATACTTGAGTAGTAGACAAGAGAGTGTATTATAAGAGGGGAGAAGGTAATAAGTGTCTACAGATGCAGTAAGCCTGTGTGAAATTAGATTGTTAAGAAATGTTACAGAGGTACTCTGAAATCATATTGGTTGGTTTCAACAGATCCAGTGTTTTTCATGTGTAATTCCTAAAGAATTAACTTTTTCCCATGGCATTTTAAGGTTTTTTTTGTTTGAGGACAAGTTCTAGAAAAGCCCAGGTTCTGCTCCAGAGATGAGTGGGTGTTTTAAGGTTTGGTGGTCTGTTAGGTATTTAACAATTTTAATAATCTTGATAAAGTTTGGAAGATTATACAAGCAGGCAGCAGTGTCAGTGGCTCTCTTGTGACTAAAATCAGTTTGCGTTTGCGTTCTGATAACTGGAGAAACTGGAAACTAGTTGTACACCGTGACTGTGCACGGGCTGTATTCCTTCTTTTGGACAATGGTCAAAGGTGGATGCCTAAGATAGGCTTAAGCAGGTTCGATATATACCTACAACAGACTTGTCCTCCAGCTGTTTGTTGCTCAGGAACTTCCTGGGCCACTGGCAGTTTCTATGTGTTTAGAAGCCAAAACAATAGATTTATCTTCTGTGAAAACAGAAAAGAAAACTAATTCTTATTTCTCTTTCTTGCCTGTGTGGTCAGATCTCTTAAGGCAGAATAACTTCAGCACCTCTTTGTGTGTGCCTGGTTTAATTTGTGGCAGTGGAGGTGATTAAATGTGTAGTGCAAAAGTGTAATTTTAGTTTTCTATAATTCTGATTATCATCTCCTTTCTTGAGCCTTTGAAAATTCTTTTTGCCGTTTGTGCCTGTTGTCCTTTTGTGGCAATGCATCATCTGGATTTCCAAATCGAAGTGGGAGAAAGCAGTTAATATGCTTCTTCTCTGTCAGGGTGGTTAGCAATGTGTTTATCAAAACATCAGCCACTTACAGATGTCAGTTTAAACTGCTGTAACTTCTTCATATGTGTCTGCACCATAAATAGTAAATTGACTGTAAAATGAGTTGGCTAAATAGAATTACAGGTTGCATATGAGTGGCTGCTCAAAGTAGTGTGGAGGTGAACTGTTCAAGGGCTTTTGGGTCAGATTTTTCCCCTAAATGGAAAGTGTAAAATATTTGTTATAAAAAGTGTAAAAGATTTTTTTTGAAGTTGCTGAAGTTAGCAAGAATTCATGGCTTGTGAAACACTCATGATCTTTAGCCAAAGAATAATACAAAAAAGTTAATTAAATAAAATATGGGAAATTTTTGTGTCTTACTAAATTCAGATTTTTCTGGGATCCATCCGTACTATGTATGTGCAAAACACACTGAAAAATGGATGGAGTGCATGGATGGAACACACTAAATATGGATCATCAACTGTGGTGCAGGAAAAAGAGAGCACTTCTGCTTAAATTCACAACACTTTACGCATTTTTGTGTCTGAGATTGCTGAGTTATTATTCAAAGCTGCCTTGGCAGCTTCAGAGTTGAAGTTTTCAGATGGTATTTCTAGATACCTTGTCATATCATGACTTGAGTGACTTAAACATCTTTGGTGGCTGAAGTGTTACTGACAAAACAGTATCTTGCTGCTGCAAACAACTAGGTGGTTTAAATTGCTTTCAGAGCAAGATTTAGACTAATTGTTTCATATATTTTTATATATATAATAAAGTATTTTATATATTTATATACTTACATATGAAATACTTTGCAGCTAAGTAATGCATTAAAAAATAATAGATTTTTAATTAAGTAAACTTTCTTATCTGTATAGTATGAAATATGGCTGGGTTCCCGATCTTTTTAGCATTTCCAAAGCGTGACTGTTGTTTTTGTGATATTCATAAAACTGTTTTAAGCATGGCAGTGTATTCATGTTATGCTGCTGGCTATTTCACAGAATATTAATAAGAAAAATTTTGAATATTACATAGAAAGTCGGCCACAGGTTATTTTTGTAATTGCATGTGATTGATAAGTGAAAGCTGAAACTAAAAGCAAAACTTCTAGTCTTTAATGACTGCTGCAGGTTTTGTGCTTATTGAGGTGTCACATAAACTACGTATTCTGAGTTACACAGCTTCTGTAGCTCTAATGACTAATTGAGCTGCCATTGATAATATGTCCTGCTGTTCTATGAGGATGATGCATGTTTTAATGATGGTATACGTTAGCATGTTGACATTTCTTCTAGTTAATGCTGTAATGTTTCAGTGAGCCAGGAATTAAAATACCATTAGGCTGTATAACAAACATTGGTATCAGATTAGTAATTTTTAAAGGTAATTATGTGTGCTTTAAGTGTGTTAGCATTCAAAATGATTAGCAGGGAGCACTGAATGTGGTATGTGATTTAGCAGTAGGATTATGTTAGTAAGTTTTTGCTTCTCTTTTTACTAACAGGAAAACCAGTTAGGATTGTGTGGTGGTAATAACATTGCAATGCTCAATCTAGATGCTGCTGAGAAGCTTCAAGAAACTAGTGATTAGTCTAAGAGATGGCTCACAAATTTTATGTATTGAGACTATGCTTTGGCAAAAGCGAGAGAAGAAAATGCTAGAAATAGATTCAAGTAAAAATTCAGTAACATCACAGTGCGGTACAATATGACAAAATCCTAAAATTGACCTAAAATTCAGACAATTTTTCATGCATACCTTGTCTCTAAGACTTTACTCTGTGTGATTCAGAAAAAACTTTATGCTTTGTCTTTTTAGGAGCTGTTTTTTTTCTGTTATTTTCTTTCTTTTAAGTTTAAATCACTAATCCTAAGGTGTATTTTTAATGCTTACATCTGTGTACTGAAATTAAGATTTAATCTAAAACATGTATTTTGGGACTAATTTTGCTAACCAGTCTGTGCTATCCCATGCACATTTTCAGCTAGCCTAACACTAATTTATTCCTAAAAAATTATCAAAGTGCTAGCAGCTAAATTGCATTTTTATTAAAAGAAGTTAAATTAAAAATTTAATTAATCTGTTTCTAATGAGTAAAACTTTCACTGCTGAAGTTTGTCCAGAGTGCTTATAATAAAGCCATGCAGAGAGGTGACTCAGCTTTCCTTTCATTTATAGAGTGATTACATTTCTGTTAGACCTCAAGTGGTCTCTGAGATTTCTTTGATAGAGCAGGGCTTCCCCCACTGTTAGCAGTAGTGACTAGTGACTAATTGCTTGGATTTCAAAAATTAGCTTTCCAGTTCTCCTTAAAACAACTATTAGTGAGACAAAATAAATGCTGGTGGCCTGATTACAGTAGCACTGTTGCTGTTGGTGGTTGGGAAGGCACACTGGTGTTAAAGAGCTGCAGCTGTGACAAAACACCAGAGTTACCAGTCTTAAGCTGGGCCTGCAGTAGGCTGTGTTAAAATTATCACTTAACATTAAGCATGGAAGTAAATTGCCACAACCTCCAGGAAGCAGCTTTTGACCTTGGCTGGTCCTCGCTGGAATCTAGTTGTACACAAGATAGGTTTTTGGTTCATGTCTGCTTGAGATGCTAGTCCTTGAAGAGTCTTCATCTCCTGACTGGTTTGCAGTCTTTTTTCTGTTTGTTTGTTTGTTTGTTTTAAAATGTAATGGAAAGAAAAAACATCACAGCTTTGAAAAGAAACTATGGAATGAGTGGAAAAAGGTGTTGGTAGAGCTCTGTGATGAAGCTGCCTTAGTATATTATATTTCTTTGTTTATATATTTCCTTATAGACAAAAGGACAAAATACTGTTTTAGATGAATAGCTTTTCATAATAAATGCAGGATTTCTTATAAGCATCTATCTTTTTTCCTGAGAAAATGTTTAGTTTCCTCTTATGCTCAGTTCGGCTTTGGTGTGCTAGGATAGGTAATGAAAGTGTTGAATCCTGTTAGGAAAATGTGATAGCTGACATCAAGATTCAGGAAAGATGACGCTTTTGCCCTTAAAAATTTCTGGCCCTTCAAAGTGTTGCTGACTTTATCTGGGAATTCCAGATTAAGTTTACTCATTAATCAAATACATTAGGACTCATTGAAGATATTTTTAGAAAGAGTAGTATGAAACTGTAGTAACAGGTGTTGCACTTCTGGACAAAAAACAAACAAACAAAAAGGTCTAAGATCTTGTTATACTTAAATTTCTGAAACATAAGTATTGAATGTCAAATATTGAATAGCTTTTCTTAACTTAGATAAAACAAATCGTCTTTTATTATTTAGCACACTCAGTGTATAGGTTTTTGTCAAAATTTGGATATTCACAGCTGTCTGGATTTTTAAGGAAAACCATCTTTGAACTGAAAAATGCAACTTGCAGTTCCTTTTTTCAAAAAACATGAGTTTTCTATTGAATTCCCCCCCTGCTGTTTAAGGAAGGGTCTATTTCTGGTGCCTGCTTCCAGCTGCCAGAATCTTGAAGCCTTCTCCATGCCTTGCCAGGAGAAACAGGTGTAGAGTGCTCTTCCTTTGATTGCTGCTCTTGGAATCAATGGCTCCCTCTGCAGTCCTTTCAAGAGAAGCTGAAGTGCTTTGGGTCCTCTGCCATTTTCCACCCTTTATTCTTTCCCTGTGGGAGGAATACAACAGATACAAGAGTTCTGTCTTACCTCCACCTTCCATTCTTCTTCTGCATGTTCAGGACAACTGCATTTCCTGTGTAAGCTGTGAGGCAAGAGAGACTAAAGGCTTAGAATGTGCCTTTTCAAAATGCCTGCAGTTAACCAGGTCTGTTGAGGTTCTCGAATGCTGTGTATAGTTGAAACTTAGTGAGAATGCTGGGCTTCAGTTTTCTTTAAAAAAAAAAAAAAAAAAAAGACTAGGACAGTGCCCAACATGATATGGTGATGACAGAGTGAAGGGAAACTGAAACTCTTGTAGGGAAGGAATGTGCACAGGAATTGTAGAAAAATTGGGGGTGGAGGAGAAAAAGAAGAGTATTTTCAGCTATAATAACTCTGGCTATTGTGTGCTGTTCCTCTCTTCAGTTCATCCTCAGTCACTTATTCACAAACTTAAAATACCATGTTCTCATCGTTTCTGCTATATGATGTCAGTACTGTCATTGGGAAAATAAGGCCTAAATTTTTTAATTTTTAAGTTTTTTAATCTCAAAAATTAATGGATAGCTTGGCCTAAGCACAAATTTTATGAAAATGTAAACAATGCCTTTGAAATTTTACTGGGGCAGTTTGCTCATGAATTGTTTTCAGAAGGCTCTTTGTCAGATATATCTCTTTGAATTAAGATGAACTACCCAATAAAGTGACTTAAATGTCACAGAAAGATGGAAATGGATGTTACTTCATAAGCTTATTGTAGAATTTTTAGAACAATAAATAAACTGTGTAGCATTTTCTAGCAAAAAGTTTAAAAACTGCAGATTTCCAAATGAAAAATACAAATTACTGATCATGTAATTGTTTAATATATGCAGGCAAGCAAAAGAAAGTTAGAGTCAAGGGTCTGCAAAAAGAGGAATGCAGGAATTTCTGCACTGGACCAGGCCTGTAGATTGATCTTACACGTCTAACTCCCCCTTTCACTTTGTAAAAATTACGTCATTGGCAGAAATGGAAAAGCTTGTACTGCTATTGCTTTCTAATCCTCTAGTACAGAAATTAATCTTCGTGCCTATAGGTGCACATAAACCATAAAATCCACAAGGGCTTGTGAAATTCAGTATTGCAACATGTTTGTTCAACAACTGATTTTTTGTCTGCTTAATAATATGTTTTCCTTCTGTATCCTCTTAGAGTTGCCTTTTTTTTTTATTTTTGTGAGTTGGGTTTTCTTTATATTGTGGTAGCAAAGGGGTGATGTTTGTTACAATACTGTCAAATTGTGCTTTTTTTGGTGTATGCCTCAGTCCTGTGTGTCTCGCGTTGAGGGAGGTTTGCAGGTCAAATGTTGGATCTTATTCATGTGGAATCTCACCTTTGCCTGGACCTTTCTTTATTCTGAGCTCTCATGTTTTTAAAGTGTTGTGGAGGGGTTTTGAGCCTTCTTTGTCTGTACTCATAGACCACATTCTAAAAGAGGACATAGTCTGGATCTGCTGCAGTCATTTCAGCATTTCTTTCTTAGAATAGTTTAGTTTTTCTTGGTGGTTGGGATTTTTTGTTTGTTGGGGTTTTTTTGTGTGTGTTGTTTTGTTTTGGTGTCTTTTGGTTGGTTTTTTTTTTTTTTATTATGCAACTTTCTAAGATATTTTTCTTAGACCTTTCTAGACTGAGTGCAGAATCTTGCTGCATTGGGAATTCAGCAGGGTTTTTTATCTTATATATTAGTTCTTAATATTAAACTGAATCTGTTCTTGTGTTCCTAGGATTGCTGGGAAATTCAAGTCAGAAGGGACTTTGCAAGGTCTCTAGTCTCACCTCCTGCTCAAAGCAGGGTCACCTATGAGGTCAGACCAGGTTGGGATGGATTTTTATTCAGTCTGCTCTTGAAAAACTTGAAGCAAGGAGACTACAAAACTTCCCTAGGCTATCTGTTCCAGTCCTTGACTGTCCCCATGGTGAAAATAAGTCATCTTGTATCCAGTCTGGACTTTTGTTTCAACTTATTCTCATGGCTTCTTGTCCTGTCACAGTGTACCCCTGGGGTGAGCCTGACTCCTTGCTGACCTCCTTGTAGATACACACAAGCTACTCTTAAGGTCTCCTCAAAGCCATCTCTTCTCCAGGCTGAATAAGCCCAGCTTTCTGTCTTTCCTCACAGGACAAGTGCTCTGGCTCACTGAGCATCTTGGTGGTCTACTGTGTCCATGTTATGGGGGTATTTCTTGTATTGTGGGGCCCAAAATGGGGTGTGTTAGACCATATCTGGAATAATAAGCACACAGTAAAGGTGATAATCAGTTCCCTCATCTACTGGCAAGGCTCTCAATAAAGCCTGGGATGCTGTTGACCTTTCCTGACAAAGCACACTGCTGGCTCACAATCAGCTTGTTATATGCCAAGACCTTTTCCACAGAACTGCTCCCCAGCCAGTGTTCATCCTGAATCATTGCCAGGGACTCTGAGGTACAGTGTTTTGTGTTTGTCCTCTCTGAATTGATACAGTTCCTGTAGGGTCCACCTCCAGCCTGTCTAGGCCCATCTAAATGGCAGGCCTGCCTTTGCACATGTTGACTGAACCTCTTCACGCCATATAGTTTATCTTAAAATTTTGACCAGAATACCCCTTACCAGCCCTGCAAGTCACTGGTAAAGGTGTTTAATGGACCTGTCTTAGGGTAGGCTCCTGATACCATTCTCCAGATAGCATACAGCAGAGTAAGGATTATCCTCTGAGCCTGAACTGCCAACTATTTCCTGCAAGTCTAGTTTTGTATCCCTTGTACAAAGAGAGATTTTTCTAGTTCACAAGTAGTCAATTCCTTGACCTTCCAATGACCTTTTTTAGTGTCTTGAGGCATTTTATTATTAACTTTTATTTATGAATGAAACTCTACTGTCTTTATTCTGTGTCTTGAACAGTTTTCGTGTCCCTGAGTACTTCCTCACTCTATGACCAATTTTGTTGGTGAACTTCTTGTGAGAAATTCTGTCTGGGCCATTGTACCATATCTTCTTCAGTTTTTTATAATTCTGATTTCAGTAATTTCAGATACTTCTGTCTGCTATCTGAAGCAGACCAAACTGATTAACATTTCTTAAAGCAGATGGGGTTTTCTAGTTGCTTTAATACAGATTGTGCCTGGACCTACAATCTTGTTCCTAGTTCACGTGCTTTGGTTTTTGTCATTGTTTGCACCCTTCTCTTTGAAATGGTAACTTTGGTAGATAAGCGTGCTGAAATGGTGATGTCATTAGTATTCTTCATATAAAATTCATAACAATGCAACAGTTTTATTTGCATTACTTCAGCAATTGCCTTGTCCTGGTTGTGGTCTACTAGATGTTCCAGTTCTTATTCCAATTTCTTGATAAGGAATGGGAAATTACTTTATTAGAGCATAAGTTTTTGTTGGTTTTAAAATCATTGCATTTTATACTTCATTTTTTATACCTCATCTTCTATAGCTTCATTAAATCAAAATTCTGGTTTATATGGGAATCTTGTTCATTTAACACTACATATGCTGTATGTAGTGTTTCTTTACTCCCAAAGGCTACATTTCATCTTTCTTCCCAATACTGGCCACAAACTGTTCCATGCTTACCATTCATGGGAAGTGTACATGTCTTAAACCATCAACATGGGAAAATCCTCTTGTGCAGGAATAGCTCTTAAACATTTACTCTCAGTCACAGAACCATGCTGTTTTGTGATGTGGTCACAAATCTGTGGCTATTTTACCCATTGACATACTTGCATTATAACATTTTCAGCAGAAGAATTAGTGGAATGGACATCTTTCTCTTCAGCTAGACAGTTCTGAGTCCAGCTGTTAGAGATCTTGTGAATCAGGTATGGACTGAGGTACATGAAGGTTTCAGTGTGTGATGTGGTGGGAATGCAGGGATAAAAGTCCAAGTTATTTACAAAGCTATAAATCAAAATTCTCTTGCCTTTAAAGCTGGCTTTTACATGAAAATACTGTTCAGGCTGTGGGTCCTGTGAATACATGTTTACTACTCTAAAATTACCTTGTGCATATTTGATTGACTGTCTGTCTTCTGGATGTCATTAGTGCCTTATAGTTCATCGCTCTGTCAGTTCATTTGTGGTTTTGCTTAGGGCTGTGTCTGTGCAGTCAAATAATGTAACTTCTGGTATCCTTGTTGGATGTCAGTATGCAGATTATGTTTATTGTCAGTATTTCTGACCTGTCAACAGGATCAAGGTGCAAATGAGGAAACTTGACTGTTTTGAGGGAAGGGTAGGGGCACAAGGGGAAGTGGCTGCTGGGTTTTGATTTGGTTTGGGGTTTTTTTTTGCCTCCTCAAAGACTGACTAAACTGTTATCTTTACTAACTGAATAGTGCTTCTCTCCTCTTTCCAGTTTAATGTAGTGGGTCGTGGATTTGTGTGTGATTATGACTCAGTTGCTGTGTTGTATGGCTTATTGAGTGTTGCAGTGTGAGTTGTTTGCTGGCATCACATGAAGTAGAGCATTGCTAGCTGTATATCTGGATGATAATATAAAATACTAATTACATGTGTTGAATTTTTATATAAAGAGAGAAGTACTTTGCTACTTGTGCAAGAAATTCTAACTGAATGGAGTCATTAAATGAAGAGCATGTAATTAATTAACAATCAGATATACAGCAATTCTTTCTGGCCAAAGAAATTACTGAAAATGTATGCTAAAACTGACATTTTAAAAGCAAACAATTAAACATAAAACTTCCTTACTGCCCTTGGAATCTTCTAACAAGTGAGCCAAAGGAAATGCCTACCTTATGTTGTCATTGGAACAGCATCTATTTGAGGTTTCCTTAGGCCTCTTTTTTACCCTGCTAACTAAGCTCTGTGTGTGCAGTGAAAGTCTTTTTCATAGAAAAGTTATGTTTTTACAAGAAGTACTCTGCTTTTGCAGCAGTTTCTTCTAAAACTATGATTTTTTTCCAGAGATGCTGATAGACCTAACTTTTTAAAATTCCTGCTTTATGCTTAAGGAAGAAGTAGAAATAAGAATTACCAGGGAAGTCCTTAACAAAGCAAAACTCAGAACCTAGATACCCTGACTGATAGTCTTCTGCTGTGGCCATTAAATAATTCTTTTTCCCATGTAAGATTTTCTGAAATTTGTGCTATGAGATGATACCATAGCGATGGGGTTGGAGATGTACATATGTTGCTAAGAAACTGAATGATCTGTTCTGGACCAGCCACTGTGATAAAGTGGCTGTCTTAAGTTGTCACATATGGAGAGGGGCCACTTTAGGTGATGTGCATTTTGCTCCACCAATTTCTGACCTGCAATGCTTGCCTTTGCAGATGGAACATGAGGATTTTGTAATGGAGGGGCATGGCAAGACTCCACCTCCTGGTGAAGAAAACAAACAGTGAGTCACACGTTTATTTAAAAAGGGCCTTACCATAGTAAATGGTGTGAAGCACTCTTGTTTAAATGTTCTGGGAGCATTGTTTGGTTGTTTGGTGCTCACCCTTTTGGTTCCTTAAATATCCATATATAATAGTGGATGGCAGCTGAAAAAAAGATACAGGATGTTGATTTGCCTTAAATGTAAAAGCATAGGAATATGCATTGCAATTTCAGAATGTTAATCAGAAATGGTTTTAAAAGGGATGATCATTTTGGAAGCTTGGCACTGAGGGAGTGAGTTTGTATATAAAGTTTTTATGCAGCTGCTCTTTGCTGAAATAATGTAAAATATGATAGAACCAGTGCCTTCCTTTTGGTGTGCATATAGTAGATTGGTCCTCTTTGAAATATGAATTACATTTTTAGAATACATTTTAATAAAGGATCAGAAATTATAAACAAAACACTCAGGGATGAACAATTTAAGATGCTGATATGCAGTGCTTTAGGAAAAGCAGCTTGATCAAAGAAGAAAATGACAGATTTCTGTTAGGAAAAGGCTTTTTCACATGACTTCAAACTGAAATTCAGTGACGGCTGGATATTTTTCCCTGGGATTTTGTTCAGATAGAAAGAACAGAGCCTTATTCTAGAAGTGTTGCAGTGATGGTTAGATTCCATATTCTTTTCACTAGTTAATGCTATGATGATTCAATTTTGATACTGTAATTAATTTTTGTTTCTGACCTGTGTTTTGGAGCAAGCAATAAGATGATCTTTGGGAAATCCACATCAAAGAACTCTTTTTTTCCTATGCCTGATTGGATGTTTCCTCATGAGAAAGAGTTGTTCTTGTTGATCTGCACTACACTTGTTTGACTTGGGGTAAAGGTCTCTCTTGCCTTCTAGATAAGCTAGCAGCTGTTAAGTCCTCTGCATCTGTGACAATGAGAAACCATTTCTGAGGTAGACAATTTGAGTTCAGTGAAGTCCTAGTGCTGAACATGCACATTCTTTGCATCATGGATGTGAGCCAAACTTCTCAAAATAATTGTTGATATTTCTTTCTATTCAGACTGTGCAACTTACTGTGGTAGCAAGAGATACAAAGCTTGTCGAAATAGACACTTTCAGAAAGTACCAGAAGAAAAATCAGTACAGAAATAAAAAGTAGGAGTTAGATTTCTGCTCTTCTGAATTGTTTCTTTAGATATCTAGTGGTATAGTGAAATACATTATTGTAGTGAGTAATATGAGGGATGTTGTATTGGATTTGTCATAGCTTTGTGTTTGCTGTCTTTTTTGAAGTGCAAGTGAATCTAGAATTACTTCACAGTTGACCTGATTTCTAATTAGAGCTTTTCAAGTGGCATACAACATTGTCTCTTCACCAAAACTGTGGTTATTAGAAGGAGAATATGAGATTAGTGAGAAGGTAGGATTTTAATTTTTTTAACTCATAACTTTGTGTTCAGGTGACATCTATAATCTTGTCATACAGATCCTGCAGTAGGAGTGTTATTCCTAATAATGTTAATATTTTGATAGAAGTCTAATCGTGCAATTTTAGTACTGCAACAAACAGTTGAAGATACTTGTCTTAGGCAACTTGTAGCGTAATGACAGCAAAATTCTATTCAATCACTTGAAACTTTTTCTACACACCATCTCAAATCTTCAACTAACAAAATTGTCTGCTTTGATAGAGTTTACCTCTTGCTATGAGAAAAGGAAAGAAATTCTGAGGTTACCTCTTTGTATTATTACTTACCTGTGTTAAGGATAAATTGGATATCCTGGACTGGGTCTTGTGAAGAACTACAGAGAGGAACTGGAGCATCTGACGGAGGAAAAGATGAGAGAGCTGTGACTGTTTAGCCTTGTGATGAGACGACTTAGGGGAGAATCTTACTACCCTTGTGTAGAGTTATCTGATGAGGGGACTAAGGAAGATTGAGACAAGTTCTTCACAGAGGTGCCTGGTGGAGAGACAAGAGGCAGTTGGCCTAAACTGAAATACAGGAAACTCCACTCAAACAGAATGCAAAAAAAATTCTTTTACTGTTAAATGTGGTCAGACCTTTGGAACAGGTTACTTGGAAAAGTTGTGCCTTCCTAATCCTTTGGGATACTCAGAATTCAGCTGGACACAATCCCAAGCCTGCTTCAGCCTGCTCTAGTTAACCATGCATTGAACAAAGGGGTGGTGGGATTGATGGTCTCAGTGATCCCTTCCATCTACAGTGATTCTGTGACTTGGTGTACCTGTGTCCACTGTTGTCCTCCTAGTTGGTTTAAAATAAAACTGGAGCTTGTTAGTAAAAAGCAGCTTCCAAGTTTGAATGTAGAGTCAGATGTTCTCTACAGAAATAGCTGCACTGCTGAAGGTGCTTTCTTCCCTTTCCAGCTGTCATTAAACTTCCTAGAATTTACTGCCTCTACAGCTATGCAGATGGAATTTTTTTTTTTTTTTGACTGCTTCTAGCTTACAGTCCTGAAAAGCTAACCATGTTAATTTAATTGCCTTTCATTAGGCAGCCTGATCTAAGTAACTTTGTACTGAAATTTTTAAGAAAGTAAGCATTCAGAAGATACGGTTTCAGAACTGACCTCTGAGGGAGCAAACTTTCATCCGAGTGCTGGAGCAGTCTGCAAATGTTAACCTCCTAGGAAAGCCCTGCAAATCTCTTAATATTTATCTGCATTTCCATGGGACTCAAAGTTTGAATGGACAGTAAAAGAAAGAAAGAAAAAGGTACTTCTGAGAGACTTCCAGTGGATGCAATAGTTCTTACCTAGCACCAGTTTCATGTGAAATTTCTTTTGCTAAAGTACAACTATAATGGAATACAAGGAGCCAGCATCTGTGGATGACTTCTGGCACTTTATGCAACAGATTATTTCAACTCAGTTTGACTCGGGGGTAAAAGCTGGGCATTTTAAGAGTGCCTTCTAGTATTAAACGCACACAAATCCCAAAACAACAAACAGCCCTACTTCAGTCTTGTGAGCCTTTCTTTTTCTGCATTGAACAGTTGTTTTGGACAGACTTACTGTAGTAAAGTTACAACATTTTAACATTTTTGAACTGCAGGTGATACCTGAGAACTGCCATCTGCTGATACCTGTCAGCTTTGTGGGAAGGAATTACTTGGTTAGACTGTATACAAGGTTTTCAGAAATCTTCAATAGACCATTTACAACATAAATAAAATTGATAGTTGTGAAGAAGTTACCCATTCAAAATCCTTAGTATGAGTGAGATACAGAACAGGCATACTCATCTCAAGTCCTTTGAAAAGTTTGCAGTTTATGCACTGTGCATGTGTCCCAAAGCTGTCATAGTTGTGCAGCAGCAGTGGCTGCCACTTCCTCTAAAACCTGCACTTCAAAAGAAGTGACTCTGCCTGGACTAGTGGAGCTGGTAATTGCCCTCTTGGACCATGCTTCTACTCCAGCAGAGGGACAATGGAGTCCTTGAGAGATTGTTACTTCTCAGGTTTTAAGGACTCTCCAAACTTCTCCCTCCTCTTAGTTCTCTGGCCTGGGGTAGAACTGTTTGTTACTCTTGGTCACGTTATTTTGTTATGTGGCTAATATATTTGGTAAGAAACCCCTTTCTCTCCCCTCCAAAGGAAAAGTCTGGAGAAACACTGGTATCATTATGCTTAATTACAGGTGAACATTTTGTTAGAGGTGTTCTCTCATATTTTCATCCATTATGAAGAGGTTGACATGAATTGGCATGCTTAAGGAATAAATATTATCTCTCCCCCCCAAATACTTATATTTTACGTGGCAGTAGCTTATTGCACCCTTATCAGTTGTGCTAGGGCTTTTACTTTTTTACAAGTACAACTGCTGGAACAAAGATTAAGAGGCAATTTTGATCCAGAAACATCTTTCCAAAACAGTCAAGCTTGTGTTGTTGAGCACAGAGCACCTTTTCTTTGTGTCTTTTTTGAGGCAGGAAAAAATTCTTCCCAAGTCCTTAAACTGGGGTTGTCCTCCTAGCTCTAGCAGTATTAATTAGCAACTCTGCCTCTGATAATAAATATCCCCTGCTGTTGCAATTGGAAATTTATGCACCCTAATCTATGAGTGAAAGGGATTGGGTAATGAACAACTACTTCTTGTAAGAAAAATGTAAATGTTTTACTCTTCCTGACTGACACATTGAGAGGTCTGTTTGACAGTAGCTATTCAGACAAAAAGTGAGCCAAGTTCATACATGGGTTTAGTAGCAAGGTAAGCCAAGGTGTTACTGTTGTCAGAAGTAACTCAGCTGGCTATTCCCCACTTGCTGTTTTGCAGTAATGGGAGAGCACTCTTCAGATGTCTCGGCAATTTGTACATCTGGAAGTGATTCATATTGTAAGATAGCAAAACAAGATAATTTCTGTAATTGAAGAAGTGTCATTGGTTAGACCTACTGGATAGGCTTTTCCCTTGCTTGATAGTTTAACATACAGATTTTAAGGCAAGAGTTTTTAATGAGACACTCAGAAATTTCAATAGTGCCAGGATGAGATTTGAAGCCATGAGCATCACAAAATTGTTCGAAGTTTGTCATTGGTCTCTTATATTTTTCTTTGACGTTTTAAACAGGAATGTTCAGTGTCTTCCTGGATTTGTGTGACACTATAATTAAAAGAAAGTAGTAGCTAAAATAGCCTAAGCTGGACAAAGTAATGATAGTCTAATAAAATAATTTAAGGTGGAAAAAACCTCTGAAAGTCATCCTGTCCAATCCTTTGCTTAAAGGAGGGCCAGATATGAAGGTTAGATCTAACTGCTGAACTCTATCAGGCTTATTCTGGAGCCTTTCTGGACAATCTATTGCAATGTTGGTCACCCTCACAGTGAAGAAAATTTCCTAATATTCAGTAAGAATTTATGTCCGTTACCTTTCATCTTTAAATATGTGTGTCTGAAAGTCTGGCTCAGTCCTCATTAAAACCTCTATGCGTGCTTACACAGCAGAGTAACTCCCCCCTCTCCCTGGTTTAGTTTTGCATGTTAACATTAAGCAAAATCAAGAAGCCAGTTAACAGGCCAGCCTTTCTTTGTTTTCAGCATCCTGCTGATAAAGGGTGCACAGTGGCATAAAAGGACCGATCTTACTCTTTCATAGTGCTTCTGAAAACTATCAAAAGGCTGCAGTGGAATATCCTGAAGTTGTCTGCTCTGGTTGGTGAGAATGACAGCCATTGTTAGGAAGTACTGCAGTGTTCTTTTGAAGGGTTGAAATTCCATGAAGGGCCCAAGCCATAGCTTCTGTCCCTGTAGCATAAAACATTGTTCTTACCAAATTTAAAGTAAACAGTTAGTTGAATGCTTGCATAACAGGAGTTTGTTTGATGTTTTAAGGACATTCCATACTGCAGAAGGTACTGAGTCTTGCCTTGAGTGCCATTGCACTATTTAAATTTGCTGACAGTATTGACCTAAACAGAAATTGTTTGGTTTGGGTTTTGGGTTTTTTGGGGAGGGGATTTTTCTTCCCTACAAGATTCATGCTGGGATTTTCAAAGCAGTCTCCAAATCCTAATTCAGATTATCAGCCCAGATCTGAGGCACCTAAATTTGGGTATCACCCTCAATTCTCTTGAACTCATGGCAAGTTATTATTTGAATTATGTTCAAGAATGATGTAAAGGCATAGCTACTTTTTCATTGCTGATTGTTCTGTGTGTAGAATAAATAGACCATTAGAGAAATGTCCTCAAACATTTAAGTCCTCTGCCCAACAAGCCACGACAGAGACATGGTCTGTGTCTGTAGTGTCCATACCAGAGGCTTCTGTCACAGGATATTGCAGTTCTGTTACTGAGACAGAATGTGCTTCAGACACAGTGAATAGGCTCAGGTACTGGCAGATGAGTAAGAGGCTTGTAACTTTTCTTTTATACCCTTGGAGATTTGATAGGATATTTAAGGGTGCAAGACCACCAGACTAAAACTTAAGATGAAAACGGGTCCAACTAAGGATTAAGGAATATTTTCATTTCCTTAGTAGTATACAGCATATATTGGAGTGAGTTAGTTTGCATTTGAAGGCAAGTCCACCTGTGTGTTTAAGGGGTCCCTGAGGGAATAGAGAAAACAATTGCCCTTTGTTGTGCAATTCAGTGGGTAGAAATGGATGAGACAGCAGTGAAATCTGCATCTGTAGGACTGGTAAGTCAATAGTGTTGCTAAAGCTGACTTGCACCCTTACAGTGCCGTACTTCTGAACAATATGCAGAAGTTACCCTAAAGCACTTTAAAATAGCAGAAGTTCCATCAGTTGTCTTCCATGTTTTATTAGTTCAGTGTTCTACTTAAATATTTCGAAATTTTTGTACTTAAAATTATAAGTATTACCTACAGGAAAGTTCTCATCTGAATATTTTAAGCAAAAATATTTCAAAATTGGGAGTTCACTTCTGCAAATTAGTCTCGAAAATGTTTTCAATTGTCATTTCATGATTTTTAAGATTCCCCATTTCACGTCCTCAGTGATTTTATTTTATTTTTCTTTCACACTGTGAACAAATACAGGCTTTGCATGTCCCTCAGCAAACCTACACCTTAGTGAACTGTTATTTTGCAAGTATTTTCTCAATATGTGGAAAAAAACCAGAATCCAGATGACCACTAAGGATAAAAAGAAAAGGAGCTCACACAGAAAAAAGGCAACTGTGAAAGTGAAGTTCACACTTACTCTCACAAGGTATTTAGCCTACACTGCTGCTGTATATTGCGAGAGGAAAGTATTTTGGACAGTGTATATTCTAAGCATGAATACTTTGGCACTCCTTTTGCTCAGGATTTTATAGTGCTCTCTTCCAGATGTCCTGTGGTAAGAACAGGCTAGTTTGTTTGGGTTCCCCCCTGCCCCCTTAAGATCTGTATTTGCCCTGCGTAGGACGTGCACAGAGATTCCTTCTGAATTTGCAGTCTCATCTGATTAAGAGACTGATTTCCACTTGTCTTTGTAAAGGAAGAGAAAATATATTTTCCATTCCAGCTTGCTTGATTTATAAATACGATATTGCAAAATACCCAGAGTAGACAGTGCCACATATTATCCTTGATACCATTGCTTTCTCCAGTTGTTACAGTTAGTATTCATTATGATTGCTCTTGGAGAGTATTCTGGTTTACCACTGTCTTAGCTTTCTGTATTTTGAAGGGGAGAACGTTTGCACACTGATCAAATTCCTGAAATCCCAAAGGCTCTTGTATTTCACACACCTCCCAGCCTCTACCTCCTGTCCTCTAGTTCCTTTCCAGGAAGTAAACTATTTACTGGATACTCTATTGACATCTCAAGTTCATTGTCCAGTAAGTCTTTTCTTTTTAGGTCTGGTTAATTAGTGGCTGTTCCTTTTCTTTCCCTCACAAAGCTGCCAACTTCCTCAGGAGCTGCCTGAGGTAACTGCCCTCTGATGTATCATTTATGTGGATGGCTGGACATTGCTCTCTTTTCAGCATTTCATTGCTATTTAGATGGCAACTCTTGTATGGCATCTACTGTGGGAGTGAGATATGAGACTTAATAGCAAGCATAATCAATTAAGGTAGTGCTGGATTTGCCCATTATAAGATTCTGTAAGGGCTGTTAATAATTTTGAGCCCTGTCTAAATTAGCATTTTGTCTACATTCTTAATGTAAAAATATATTTTAATTTAGACAGATTTCTCTGGTATATACACCGAGTTAGTGCCACGCATCTTGATTTTCTAAGAATGTACTTTTTGGATTGTTAGCACAACTCATTGGCATCATACGTATGTATGAATTACAGCCCTAAAACTTTTTTTTCCCTTTTGCATACAATTTAAGATGCTCAGTGATTATTTCTCTTCTTTGTTCTCCCCAAAGAATAAATACATTTACCAAGTCTTTGATATTTTTCGTGTGTACACCCAGATGAATGGTTGAATCTTCCCTTCATGGAGGTGAGGGAGGAAAATGGAAAAAAACTCTTAATGACTTTGTATTAGAGTTTGTGCTCTCTTTTTGTTTCCTTTGTGTAGAGAATAGAAATTTTGATGACTATCCACTATAGCTTAGATATACCAGAGGTTAAAGGATAGAAAGGTAAATGGTCTTGCTTCTAAGACACAGATCCTCTTTAGACCCTTCATGGAGTGACCAGTATTGGTTAAAGAAGGGGAGGAAAGGAAAAAAAGCAAGCTCGCTATTTCATGCAGGAGATATGAGTTACTTTGTATGACTACAAGTACTGTACTATGTGGTTGACATGGTATGAATTAAAAACTTGTTTACAGAAATATTTTGGAGCTCTTAAGCTGCATTGCTCCTCTGGCCTGCTGTGATCTGGAGAACTGGTATGATTTCTTTTACTCCTACCTAAATAGATGGAATTTGCTGAACTCTTGCCCTTAGTTAAAGTTGTTCATATTTGGGAGTCATGCTGGTTTTAGGTTATTGCATGCATTTCAATATTTGTGACAGCTACAGCTTGTAGAATTTTCTGCCTGAATAGCCAGCTGCTCCTTTCCTGACATTTCAAACCGAAGGACTTGTGCATGAAGGCAAATTACTCAGGGAAGATGTTCAAGTCACTTGGAAAGATCAAATTACGGATTTTTGCAGCAATAAATAGTGCTTTTATTGGAAAGATGAGTCAAATTAAGGAAATCTTCTCTTACAGTATTCCACTGAATATGCATTCTTTTTGTACTTTGCTTTTACTTTGGGTTTTTTGTTTTGTTTTGGACAGCCTTGCTTTTATTATTATTATTTAGCTTAGCATATTATGGTTCCTTTAATGAGAACAAAGGAAAATGGGTTGGTGCCAGCTCCAACCAAGATGCCAGAAATTCCTTTCCTCAAGAGGTTTCCGGCCCAGTGATTGAATTCCCTATTCTAAAACTAAAGACCAGTTAAGAAAAATTTGTTAAGAGGTACTAGGCTATCTTACCGTAATTAAATTAAAATATAAACAATTTTGAAAATCTAAGTGCAGTATAGCTTCCTTTGGTGGTAGGGGGGCAGGTTGAGTGGGGGAAGACCGAACTACAATAAGATTATTTTTTCATTTCAAAAATCTTCCTTGTGTTCTGTCAGACATCCCAAAAATATTTGTAAGAAATTAGCTGTGAGTAGAGAATACTGAATTTCAGCAGAAACATGTGTAAAGGGACCATATAAAGAAGGGGTCCTGTTGTGGTAAAGAGTGTATAGATATGAAAGATAAGTTTTTCATTAAATATTCTAACCTGGTCAGATGTAAAAGCTTGCTGGTACTGTAAAATGTTTAAAGCTCTAAGGTTAAAATGGGGGGAAGGAAGAATTTAACCAGTGAAATTACTACTCCTTTTGAAATTTACAGTAACAGCTATGGTTGATGGAAAGTCAGTTGAACCAATCATGGAACTGGCATGGTAATTAATATGCTGTAAATAACAATTAGAAAGCAACCACTTGCTGTATATATGGGGAGAATGATACACTATACCACTTCCCTGAATGTCTGTTTGTTTGAAAGATGCCTGGAAGTGTTCAAGGCCAGGCTGGATAGGGTTTTGAGCAGTCTGGTCCAGTGGAAGGTGTCCCTGCCCACTGTAGAGTGCTTGGAACAAGATGATCTTCAAAGGTCCCTTCCAACCAAAACCATTCTGCGATTCTCTTCTCACTGTCATGGATAAAATTGTATAAAATAGATAAATTTCTCCCATTTCCTTGATATTTTGGTAGGTTGTAGGATTTTAGGAACTGAAGAGGATAGGATTATAGCCTTCAAAATCAAGATGCCTCTGAGATGATAGTAAGGAGCAGGTTAAAGAAATTCTAAGTTCCCTTGCATGTTACGTTACTGGAAATACTTGCTTAAGTTCCAAGGGTATGGATTTAAAAACTCATTCAGCATTTAGACATGGACTTGATTGAAGGGGAGATGATGTTGGTCACTTCTTCAGTTCTTAGAGTAGTTAAGTCTCATGCAATGGCTTTTCATGTCTGTATCTTTCCTAAATAAGTCTTGTCCAGTTCTGGTCAAGTGAAGGAGAGAATTAAGAAACCATAATATAGTTATAATTATCAATATATTAAACTTCAGTAACTGCCTGGAGGAGAGACCAAAGTTAATTTCCCCACTAATAGAATGGTTTCAGGACAAAACAAATTATTGTCTGTTCTGGTCATGTCTTTTAACAGCTAATCATTGTGTGGTTTGGGATTAGCTGCAGCATATGCTAGTTTTTTACATGCTCTGGAAGGGGTGGAAAAAAGTTATGGGAAGAGATCTGCATAGGGCTCAATATACTGTTAGAACCTTGGCATCAAAGGAGAACTGGCTGTGCAGGAAACTGGGATTAGTGTAGAAAGTAGAGGTTCAGCGATGTGTGACAGAGATTTGTAGGAAATGAGCTTTCAGTTCTGTTGTTCACTGAACAACTTTGTTAAAAGGCAGCTTTAAAACTTTTTCCAGTTTGGAAAGGTCATTTGGGGAATTGAAGAAATGGAGGCACAGATAGACTATTTATAGGCTGAACAGTGAGGGAAAGTATTGGGGCAGATTGAAGAAAAATTAGGTGTAATGATGGGTATTTGCAAAGTTTGGTGAATGAAATTTTCCTTCTGACTTTATCTCTGCCTGAGCACTTCACTAATGTGTAAGGTCGGAACTTTGACTTGGCCTTGAAGTCACGTATCCTTCTGAAACCTCATGCTGTGAAAATTCTCGGGGCTTGTATTCTTTTTTTTGTCCTTGACGAAATATGAATGAGGTCTGAGCTTTAGTATGGCTCCAAAGCAGCGTCTTAATGTAAGTTTTGAATAATAATAGTAATTCCTAAAATGTGTTGATAGGTGCCTTTGTGTAGGGATGCAAAAGCTGTTGTAACCTTTTCAGAAACTGAGCAAGCTTTTCTTTTGTCTGATGCTTTTTGTCGTGGTATTTTTCCCTGAAGAAACAACATACATTATCCTTTTGGTTACTATAGTTAAAAATCACCCTCAGCTCTCTTTTCACAATTCTGCAGCATAACCTGTCTTAACTGTTCCCTAAGTGTAAAAGGGGAAGACCCCAAAACAAAACCCTAGCTTTCCTTAGGAGTGAGTATTTTGTCCTTGAAAAAATGTTTGAACACTTGAAAGTTTTGCCCTTCTGTAGAAAAGAGAGGTCATCACTATTGCACAGTGGCTTACATGAAATTACTGTGAAGACTTAAAAAAATTAGTATGTTGGTGCAGCCAGGTTTAGCAATCATCTTCAGTTTTTAGATGTATTGGGCATTCAGCATCTGTGTGTTCAGAGAAAATAATGTAAAAGTGATCTGATCTATCTATTAGCCAGGACCGAGACATCTGTATCAAGTTCCCAGTTGTTACCAAGTGTAGGAAGTGAGATGCTTTGATCTCCTGGTTTTAGCTTTAATGTTTTTAATTGTTCTCTTGAAATAAATAATATGGCAGTTTTTAGAGCACACATGGAATATTTAAGATTTTTAATTCTGTTCCTTAATTTAAGGGGTTCCTTGTTTGCCTCTTTATTATTAGAAATTGTGCAGCTACGAAATGTAGTCCTTGCAAACATGTCCCTACCGTGAGTTATGCTTTTAGCCTGATCTCAGGGAAGACAGGCACTTTTCTGGTCCCTCTTAACTTGAAGAGGCATGCTTGGTAGGGTTGTAGTCCAGATCAGTTGAACTGCTGGTGACTGGTTGGGGAACTGGGGAGTAATCTGTCTCCAGTTGTCTTGAATCTGTTACTGCACTCACTTCTGGGGCTGAGAGAGGGAGATCTAGGGAAATCTAACTTGTGAGCTGCAGTAGGATAAAGGGCATGTAGGCTTCAGTTCACTTTGGTAGTAAAATTTGCCTTTTTTGCTCTAATACTTTCAGGAAGCAAGTTCTTCTCCAGCAGGAGAAAGGACAGCTTGTGAGAAGGCATTTATTCTATCAGAAACTTGTTAATAGTTTAGGTTTCTGCTGAGTTGTGTTAGGAGGAGATGAACTGACTTTTTTCATTTCCATAGTATCAGCTCTGAAGAACTTTCTAGGGGGAAAAATAAGTCTGACACTGATTACCACATGTGTATAAGCAGTGTAGAAAGCTCAGTGGGTGGAGTCCAGTGTTGGGATGATGAGGGCGCAGCCTTCGAAATAAGTAAGATACGGCATCAGACTGTAGGACTTTGAGCCCGAACAAAATGCCAGCTCATGAGACAGGGAGTTTTGCATGTGGACTGGATGAACTCAAATACTTTTAAAACTGAATAAAGATCTATAGATCAAACAGACCAGGTCTCCTTTTTGAGATGACAACTGGATGGTAGGGTTGGTATCTCAGTCCTGGTGGATACTGGAAGATGCCTGTGTATTCCATGTTCAAACCTAATTGCTTGATTCTTTTTGAAAGGTCATCAAAAAGGATGAGCTGTTACTAGAACCACAATGCAGCTTAATATGAATTAAAAAACCCACTCCTCTGCTGTCTCAGTTGAGAAACGAGAGCAGGGAATCCATGATTGTGAGCATCTCTCTTAATGTGCGTGTATATGTCTGCTCATACTGGATACTGTCCTCACAGGAGCACTGTGAAGCTTCGTTAAAGATTTTAAAGCGCATTATGATCCTCAGATGGAAGGAGCTTAGAAATGAAGTGTTCGTAATCAGATAAGTTAGTAGCACATAACAAGGATATAACCTGTTAACACCAGCTATTAACAGTGCTGTTAGCATGCGAATGCTTAATGGTCAGGGTTTTGAAATGCAATTGCCATCTGAAAAGGGACCTGCAGGTTTTGTATGGGCTGTGTATTTTTATGCTGTAGTCCCTTGTATTCTGAACTACTGTGGTACGTTGCAAACAGACAAAACCAACAAAACCCAGACAAAACATAACAACCCTCCCCTAAACAAAACAAAAAGCTTTCCCTTAGGAATCTTAACCAATATGCCAACAAGAATAGGTAAAGAATGGATGTCTTTCTGTTGTTAGCTTAGTTGAAAAAACTCAAGTTATTTAAGTTATTTAAGAGTTACACAGTTATTTAAGAATTACCCATTCTGGCTTCTATAAATACTTTTGGTTCAGATTATTTGCTTGTTTTCTGATTAAAAAAGCTTTGTCAATAGAACATTGACCGGTTGGAATTTTATAGCACTAATTTGCACTTGGATACACAGCAACTCAAGTGAGTGCTTGTTTCTGAAAGTCATAACAGTATTATCAACTCCTTGAAGAAAAAGCTTACAGGACTTCAGAATGGAGAGTTGGCAAGCCTAGTGAAGTTAAGAGGATTTATAAGTCTCAGTAAAACAATTTGGCTTTTGAGAGAGAATAAAATTATCTGTAGCTTAGTGCATGCTGTCATATTCGGTGTGAACATGCATAGAATGTGTAGCTGCAATACTGAATGTATTTTTTTCAGAAGGGGGGTAGCTGTTTCATAGATATGCATATATATTTGCTGTTATGAAACTTTGTGTAAATCAGATGCCCAGCAGTTGGTTTGGATTTTGTCATTAGCGATTCAGAACAATTGTGGTGTTCTTTTTGGGTCTTGCCACAAATAAGATGTGCCCTGAGTTTTCACCACGTCTTAAATTGCTGTGTTTGGATTAGTCCAGCCACAAAACATTCTGATCAGCTACATATTCAACAGGTCAACTCTCTGCTCTGATTTAGGCAGAGCAGCCTGAGTAGTTAGCATCCAGCTGCTTTTATTTCCTTAAGTACCTGTAAATGCAACTCTAACTGTTGCAAGAGTTTGGTGAGCATGCAGAGATAGATGGTCACAGTGCAGGCTGTAGTCCTGTTGAAGAAATCCCCTCATTGGCAGAATCTCCACTCGAGTTTCTGCACCTTATTGTGAAGGTACTAGGAGCAAAACCTGTCAAAACTTGAGTCATATTAGCCTCTAATGACCTCCTGATGAGTTTTTGAAATGTAATGTATAGCCAATTAGGATAATAGATACTAATGATTTTTATTATCTTTCAGAACACGAGCAGCCTCTGCCCCCCTCAAGTTAATTCCTACAGAGCGCCAGTTTCATTCCTTGGTGTTGTCACGAATGAGTGATTTGGATTGCTTAAAGAATTTCTGTCGAGGGTATTGGCAAAAGCACCAGGCCTGACAGAGCTCAAGAAACGTTTGGACAATGCTCCCAGGCACATGCTGTCATTGTTGGGGCTGCCTTGTGCAGGGCCAGGAGTTGGACTTTGATGATCCTTGTGGGTCCCTTCCAACTCTGCATATTCTGTGATTCTGTAGTTATTGGCAAAAGCAGGTTTTCATATAAATTTGTGGAGGTGCAATTTAACAGAGTTTGATAAGGCTCCTTCTAGTGTATACCCCATGGATGAAGCATACAAAGAAAAATCAGATCATAATCAATTTGGAGAGATTTGTGCAGACAGGGGATAGGAAAAGATAAGAGTGCAAAAGGTAAGGGAGACTCTCCCATTGAATCACAAGGTTCAGGGTGGACCTGCTTGCCAAACAGCCTCACACTTGATCAGCAGTTTTATGTCTAAAGGATTTAGCAGCATTTAATCATTGACTAATTTTACACTTACAGAATGATTCACTGGAAGTTAGTATAAACACAGCAGCAATGTAACTATGGATTTGTGATGAAGTATTGATACTATACTTTCTATAGGATATTTAAAGCAATTCACACACACAGGCACAAACCACGTACAAAGGTGTGTCCCTGTTAGAAAATTCCACTCGAGCTCAGGTGGGTTTTGGCTTTTTTACTTTCTACATAATTCCATCGCAAAACTGTACATAATTAAGAACGTGTGTATTTTATGGGTTGGATTGTGAGTGCGCTCCGGAATCTTCCCAGCGAGCTGCTCTCGGTTCCCTCGATGCCGGGCATGGTTCCATCACCCCGACAGCTCCCGCAGGTCCCGCCGTGCGGGGCCGACTCGGGAGCGGGTCCCGCCGTGCGGGGCCGACTCGGGAGCGGGTCCCGCCGTGCGGGGCCGACTCGGGAGCAGGTCTCCTCCCGGCAGGGTCACACCCGCAGCGCCGTGTCCCGTTTCTGAGCCGTGTCCGGTGCTGTTCCTGCGCGCTCCGGGCAGCGTCTGGGAGCACCCTGCGGGTCTGTGTTCCATTGCAGGGCCCGGGATGCCGTTCCGCCTTTGGAGCCTCTGGCACGGCAGGTGTGCGAGGGGGCTGTGCAGGGTCTGCCCGGGGCCAGCCCCAGACCCGGAGCAGCGCAGGCAGCGGCAGAGTCCGGCTCTGCTCCGCTGCCCTGCGGTGCTCTGTCTGCGGACCCGGCTCTCGGCTCTGTGTCTGCGTGTCCCGTCCGATTAACTTCGGCTGGCACTTCACAGCGGGGGGACTCAACGCTCCCCATCGGTCTCTGCAGCCCTAATGCTGGAGGGGCATAGGTGTCCTGTCCGCTGGCGTTTCGGCCGCTGCGGGTGGGGGAGCGGCTGCGGCCGCGGCCCCTTTAAGGCGGGCGGTGGGCGGGGCCGGGCGGCGAGTGGCGGCGCGCGCGCAGTCACGTGAGCCGCCCCTATTTGAAGGTCACCAGGAGCTGCTTCCTTTAGAGAGAGCAAGAGGGAGCGAGAGGGAGGAGGAGGAGGGAGCCAGAGAGAGAGGAGAGAGCGAGGGAGTTCACGCCAAAATGGCCGACAGAGTCGCTGCTGGGTTCTGAACGTTGGAAACAGAAAGAGAGAGGGGGGGGGAAAATAACAAAAAAACGGAAAACGCAAAAACCAGTTCGGGATCTTTTTTCATTTCCATTTCTACCTTGTATGCCTCAACTCGCTGGATTTAAGCACTGCTGCACTTTATGAGGTTAGTGGTACGTTTATATTTTATTGTTTTTACCTGTCGGTAGATTTTTTTGAGGCGCCTGGTCTGGCCCTTTCCACCCGTGGTTCTGCAGGGGTGTCTTTTCCAGCACAAAGACTTGCTTCGGATGCTGTGTGCTTGTACGTGTGCGGCACTTTTAGTGGGGTTTTGGGGCTTTTTAGAACGAGCTCTCCGTAGCCAAGTGCGGCGTGGATCCGAAAAGGTATTTGTAATTTAAAACACCTAGGCAAATCACAGGAGATCGCCTGGTGTTTTCCACGGCGGCCAAGTACAAGATAGTGCTGAAAATCTTGTTTTATTTAAATGGGGGCTTTTTAAAGCAGCGATTCCTTGCCGACAGCAGCCGGAGCTCTTCAATCTGCTGCAAGAATTTGCATGTTGGGAAGCCGGAGCTCGCCTTCTCCGTGTGCTGCTGCCGGGGCGGGCTGTCCGGACCACAGATGTGTTTGCTCGCCCCCCTCCTCCCCTTTCTTGTCCTCCCCCCCCCCGCCTCACCCTTCGCTGTTACTAAAAATCTAAATCCAAGTTATTTTTGCAACTCCCCTCCAGGAGCAGGGAGAAAATTAAAGGGAAATAGCTGGAGCTTGCTCTCAGGGAAGAGGCCCCTCCTCCTGCATTGTAAGAGTGTGATGTAATGCTCCTCTCTGTGAGGTTAAATGAAAAAATTTCTGTGCTGGTATACGCTGTTCTTCACCCCTTCCTCATAGACACGGGACTGGGATATTTTTTTGGTAGCTGGATGTTTTAGCAGCAGGTAGTTATGCAAATAATCGTGTGAGTGCACTTCACGTTGCAGTGTATTAGTGCAATGATTGTGGGTTGCAGGTCAACTTTGTAAACCTACAAAATGGCTCATATTTTATATTTCTTTGTGGCCTCACTTCCGTACAGTTAAACACAAATGGAAGAGACAGATTTGGATAAGCTTATTGAAAATGTATGTCTGTCCTCATTATAGTCTTGTGTATATCAAGGCTTTTTTTTTTCCTCTCCGCTGGCTAGCAAATATTTGATGCAATTCTTCAGTATATTAAGCTTTTCATGGAAATTAAAGCTGTGGGTTTGGGTTTTCTGTTAATCAGAGGAAGCAAACAAAAAAGAACTCTGCTCAAATTTTACATTGTATATTTTGCTGATAATTTTGATCCTTAAACGTTTAGCAGTAATGGATAACCCAGTTCATATATGAAGTAATACATTCTCCCTGTTCAGGGTTAGTGAACTTATTAAATTCCACTTCCATGTTAATGGCACGTATCTGTGTGACGAGATGCTATAAAAACCTTCTGTGTCTTTTGACATGATGCACCCTGATGACTTTTGTTATTGAAACCCTTTTTGGGCTTGGTGGAGATCCTGATGTAGCCAGAATATATTGTATATACCTGTTGATTGACAGACAATAATTAGAACTGATTTCAAATACAATCTAAAGTATGCCTATTCTCAGATTTGGTACTTACTGGACCAAAACATCAATTACGTAGTTTGTGATAATTGCTGTAGCATGGGGTAGCTGAACAGAGGAAGTAAAAAAAAACCTCAATTGTGTCCTGATTTGGCAGTAGTGTAGGAGAGAGTCTACCCAGAATCTGCACTTCAGAAAAATACTCACCTTTTCTATGGTTTGTTTTTGCCTTCGTGCATTACTGCCTATGTTACACACTTCCAGACTGTGTAAATGTTATTATGTATAGCTTGATTGTTGAGATGATGAGATACAGGGTGTTTTCCAATAACTGCAACAGCTCATAGCTACAGAAGCTGTCATGGGTCAGACAAAAAGCAGCTTTTGAGAATACTAGAAATTGCTCCAATAAGGAGTCTGTCAGATGTTTAAGCAGCTTTGTGACAGAGTATGCTGTGAATAGGAAGGACCAATTAAAATAATTCCTCTTATAAATATGCTTTTGATCCCTCAAATCTCAGTGCAAGGTGTGTTGAGGACTGTGCAGTCTGTATTTTACGCATGAATCTGGGCGATTCTCAGCCCTATTTGCATTCAGATTGTTCCTGCAGTACAAAGGGAACAAAATACCTAATTTTGAGACACCTGACTTGAGTTGCAATTTCTACATCAGTTTGAAGGTTACAGAAGCATTGGGGCAGGGAAACCTTTTTTGCTTAACTCAGTTTACAGTGGTGACACTGAGTTCAGAAGCTTTATTTAATTTTTCTGTTTGCATTTGCATGCCCGTTGTTATTGGTATCTACAGGAATCAGGCTTACCAAAGCAGACTGTTTTAGTAGGCTGAAAGCTACAGTGAAGTCTGTAGTCAGCAGAGCCCCTGGAGTTTTTTGTACTACATCTAAGAGATTCTTGAGAAATAATTGACAAGAAAAGCCTTATTACCATTAAGCTTCAATATACAGGAGTCTGCAATTCTAATGGGAAAAAATTCAGAGAAAACAAATGACAGATCAGTATGCTTAGTTTCAGCTGCTTTTCTTTTAGCCTCTTTCTCTCCTGCTGGGAAGGAAAAAAAAGAAACTTTGTAAGATTGTACAGTCTTTGCCAACTGATTTCAGCTGAACTTAACCTTTTAAAACTTTCTTACTTATTAATAGATGGCTGAGTAGAGAAGAAAGCATCCAAATATATAATGAAGAAAATTCTATAGAATTAAGAGTATTGTTGAAGAGTATTTTTACCTGTAACTTTCCTAGTACCCCTTCATAAACTTGTGTACCATCTTGAAGCAGAATTCTTTAATTCTGGTCTTTATGGATCTGCATTCCTTTTGGACCAAGATGGAAGGTGAGAAGTTTAATTTACAGTTTGTTTTGAACAATATTTGTTGAAATCTGTGCCTTTGGTACTCTGTTCAGCTGTCAGTTGTTTAAAATGGAAAAGTTTCATGGGTTTTTTCCTTTAATTAAAAAATCACCTACTGCCTTCCTAGAAGCCGTTTTGGCTTGTTAAACATTGATTTCCTATTTAAACAGCTCAAGATTCGAGGCAAGAAAATAAGATATGTAGGGTGGTTAGCTTTAAGGAGCTATATATCATGTTCTGTCTAGGGGATCAAGTGTGGGTATCAGGGTTCTAGTGTTGTTACCTTAGATTTCAAGTAGCTGAACTTGAAATATTGGGCTAACATTATTGCTGCAGAATTAATTTGATAAGCAAAATTCAGGTTAGGTGAATACAAAAATCTGTTGCTTCTGAAAGCTTTAGTTGCTAATGTAACATTAGCATTAGCAGTGTTACATGGTATGATGACATGTGCCATACTTCAAATATTGGTCAAACAAGGTGTCTAAAGTTGGGTGTCACAATAACACTTTTTGGCCATTTCAGCGTTGAGGGCAGATGTGGAGGTGTCATGGAGATAAAAGAATACTATATATTGAAAGTATTTGTTTTGTTTTAATGTCAGCACCATAATTGTTTTGCAGGGCACAAGAGAAATGGTGCTTTTCTGTATTTGTGATATATTCCAGCTCCAGAGCTGTGCATTTAGCATGTCAGTGCTTAAAAAATTCTCCTTTGCACATAGGCTTCCTACTCAGGAACACAACAGTCTTTGTTTTTTGGTGGGCTTTTTTGGGGGTATTTTTTTAGTTTTGGGGGTTTTCTCTGGTTGTTTTTTTTTGGCAGGGATTGATTTGGTTGAGCTTTTTTGCTTGGTTGGTTTTTGGTTGTTTTTTTTTTTTTTTTTTTGTAGAGTCACAGCATATATTCTGGGAGCAGCATGAATATATAGGAAACCTGATTTTTTTAAATTCTTTTTTCTATATATAGCGCCATCAACACACGTCTGAAAGGAGTTGCTGGGGTTTTACGGATGTTGTCATTTTAAAGGCTAGTTTCCTATCTGTTTACAGTATTCTGGCATTGTAGTTCAGGTTTGAAATGCACTGGTGATACTAGAATTTATAATTATATTTATTATATTCATTTCTGAAAAGTGATGCCTTAAGAACTAGTTCATGTGATATTTGGCTGTTACAGTATGGGCAAAGTGAAAGACAAACGTTGATTCTCTTCCAGAATATTTGTACTTGCAGAACTCCTTTAATTAGCCTGTTTAGTCATATGGGAAAACATAGCACAAGATACAAACCCTGGAGTTTTTCAGGCACCTAAGAGAAGATACGTTAATAAAACACGAGATGAACTTAAAAGGCAGAACAAATGAAACCACAGGTTAAACACCATGGAAAAATGTGTTCTAATTCACCTGGAGAGAAAGAAGTGAGGGGAGTCTTGTTAAAAACCACAGGTAGTAAGTATGAAAGCTGACTACTGCTCCTTTCAGTGCTGCAGTTTGAACTCAATTAAATGGACGATTCTATGTGTTAGGCAGAGAAAATTACCCCAAGGTACCTTGATACTGGTAAGTGGAAAAATACTTAAAAGTATAAAGCAGTGTATTCATACAAATTTGTGTTATATTGAGAATTTTAGAAGTGAAATGTAGCCTTGGAATTACAGGAAAACCAAAACAAGGCATCAAGATAAAACTCTTTCATTTTGTGCCAGCAGGGGAGTGCTTCTCTCTTTAAAATGGGACGTGTGAGGCCACGTTTTAACAGTAGGGGAGATCAACAAATTTTGAGATACCTCAAATAGGAGCAGTGAAATGTATTAGAGGGAGTCTAGCAAAAAACCACTTCAGCTTTTTTGTGTTTATTTTTATAGATACATACATTCTCTGCAAACAAATAAACTGTTGTCTAATTTGTGTTGGAAGAGCATCACTGTGAGATCAAGCTCCACCGTAGTTGAGTCTGCTTTGAACAACAGAGTTACCTCAGCAACTAAAAAACCACTGTGCATGGCGTGAATTAAGAAATAAGGGGGGAGCATGCTCCTCGTTCACAGTGTACATAGTAGATACAGAGTTAAGGCTTCCTGAAGTACAGATACGGGTACAACAGCTGAACTGGTTTGAACTTAAGCAGAACATTGTCTTAATTTCTGAATCAGCGAAGAAGTATTTCTTTGAAAAATAAAACAAGGGAAAAATTACTTCTGGTATTCTCAGAGGGTTGTGTTCTCTTTTCTTTTTTAAGCACACCGTTTGCTGAACAGCACAATCATAAACTGCTGTCCATCTGTAAACTCAGTGGCTGTTGGGCACGGCCTCCATGTACACAAGAACATGCCAAATTTAAGCTGCAGTGACACTGCTGGAATTTGGGTTTTTTAAAACAAGTACACACCACAACTTTTGTAGATTATGAGCTTTTTGAGCTAGTTGACCTGTATGAAAACCAGAAAGGTTAAATATGTATTCTGTTAATGCCACTTAACCATTAATTAGAGTTGAGCATGATTGTTCCATTTCATATGTGCTGTGTGGCCAGTGTACACAAATGTGTTGCCATCATGCTTCATTGTATCTTTGTGAACTTGGTTGTGCCTCAGCCATCCAGTTCTCCAGGATGCAGAGTCCTGTGTCCCTTAAACTTTCCTTAAAATGAGTCTTCAGCCTTTTTTCCACCTTTTTCCCTGGTTTAAATTTTACTGTTTGTTAGAAGACATTACAACTTAATATTAGAGTGCTAATGGAGCAGCATTCATGTTCTTGTTGCAGCTTCTGTCAATTAGCATTTGTATTTTTAATTGTATATAATTTTGCGTAAGCAATCATGCTAGATTCAGGGGCTGATTTAAAACACATGGTTCTAATTCTGTGTTGATACTCTAGATACACTTGACTACAAAACAGCTTTCTTTGGCAAGAGGTTGACTACTACTGAGAACTTCATCAACTGAAGTGAAACTGATATATTCTGATATGTCACTTTGCCAGCTAAATATACAGCATGTTTATGCTCAGCCTTTTGCTGAACAATTCATGGGGAGGATGACTTGATCACAGCATTCAAGTGAATTTCTGTATTTAATAGCTTGGAAATGCTAATCTGGTAGCTCTTGCTGGATTTTTTCCAGGCTATTTTGCCTCTTACTGGAGAGAGTTTGAGGACAAAAAAAATGAAAATGGATACCTTCTATATGCCAGGGAGGGGAGGGCAGAAGGTGCCAAAACATTTTTTTCCTGGCTTATTCATACATGCATCAAAAACCAGTTGTCCTGTGCAACAGAAAACAGTAATTAGATAGTCTTAATTCCCATGTGAATTTTCAAAAATGAATTCTTCTGTATCCTAGTTAAAACTATATAAATAAAACTTTCCTATTTTGTTAGACTCTTCTTTGGTGCTATTAGTGTTATTATCCCACTGGTTTATTAAATGGAGCTTCTATGGCAAATGGTGTGGGGGAAAAAAAGGAAAAAAAAAAAACAAACCCCAACTGGTTAAAAAACATAGCACATGGAAATAAAGGATATCCTATTGAGGTTGTATATATGTCATTCTATATCTGTTTTCCTTTGTGGGTGTCATTACAAGTTCATGCACACTGGTTGGAATCTAAGTGTTGACTAAGTTCAAATTGTCTGTAAAAATACTTGCTTAACCTGAAGTAAAACCCCAAAAGCTTTTTCGAACCTAGTGTAAAAGAAGGTTCCAGATGGTGCAGTAGAAGTCAGTTAGAGCAATATTAATGGGAATTTTAAACTAAATAGCCTTGTGTTAGAGTCAAATACGTGTTCCTCTGCAGGTAATGTTCAGATTATCTGTTTGATACATATCAACCAGATCAAGCAATGCTTAGAGAAAGTGGACAAGGCATGAGGGTTGTTTTTATTTTCTCTTTGCCAGTGTCCTGTAATTCTGTTCAGAGCAAATCTAGATTACCCTGGCAAGAATGCTTGCTAGCCAGTACACTGGCCTTGCTACAGTATTCATGACTGCTTCACCTAATGGAAACCCGCTGATGTAGGATGATGTAGGAAGCTATAAACAAAATCTCATTTGGGTGGAGATCTAATCTTCCTAGTAAGTTGGGTTAGATGTACTTCTTCATTAAGGTATCCCTCCTAATTTTCTAAGGTTTAATTGGCAAATGTTTTAAAAGCCCCTGATTTTTAGAAGGAAGGTTTAGTAAGTGTCCTGTGATGGGAGAATCCTAAGCCTTACAATGCAAGTAATTTTTCGGCAGTTTGTACCAGTGTAGTTCTTGTGCAAAAGTGAGCTGAATTTGCATTTAACCACCTCATCTTTGCTATTCTGGAACGGTGGCTTCTGATTCAGTTCTTGAGTGCCTGTTTTATCACAAAATAACGTATTCTGAATTAATTTACTCTGCTGTGTTGTTAATTAGGAGGCAGTTTTGCTCTGTTTGCCACTCGCTATAAATAAAATACATGTCCTCATGCAGAAAAACTGTAGGAAGTGTGTTTTTACCAGATTTTAGGTAAAGCAAGACGAAAAAGACAAAAGCAGGCTGAGGCTTAAATTTGAGTGTATAGAATTTACTTGGCAGAGTAATGTACCTTAAAGCTACAGTTGCTGATTTCTTTAAATTAGCTTGCCATAGTTAGGCCATGAGAAAGTAAACAGGTTAATTTTTGGAAAGCCAGCCTGTCTTGGTAAAGTTTTGGGGGCAAATGTTTTTTTTCGCAGAGGTGGATTTAAAAGCAACATATATACTGTTTTAAAGGTGATGAGCTGTATCTGTGTGGTTGGTGTACAGAAAAAGCTGAGGGTAGCTAATGTCAGTCTCTGTTACTTTCTGCTTCAGTCTAGATAATGTGAATTACCATAGACTTGCAAATAGAGAGCCAGCTTAAGTTTATGTAACTTTTCTTGATCTTTTTCTTAAACAAACTTACCTTTTAAATGTTTCAGTGCTGCATAACTTGCTTAAGCTTAAATTCTTTTTTCCTTTCACATTCCTAGGCCTTTTTTCTATTGTTAAAGTAATATTCTAAATATTAGTTGTTATAATCCTTTTAGTTTGAGCATTGCGTGCCCTGTGCATTTAATGTTAAGCTGTTAAAGCCAGACTTCATCACTGGCTCAGTGGGTTAATAAGAACAAGGTTACTGGTTGTTCTGCATTGTAAGTTGAATTACTCCATTTCGTTTTTCATTGTCTGCTAGCAAACTCTGAAATAATTACCTATTTTCCATCTTACCACCAGCGTATCTTTTTATATTTGTGTGTGTCTGATATGAGTGTATACATAAACATGTATGTAATACGTGCACGTTGGCAGTTACTGCAGTTAAAAACTACCAGGTATCAACTGACGTGTAGAGACTTCTTGGTGGGCCTCAGACATTTAAGACATAGTAAAATTTGCCCTCAAAGTCAGTCAGTTAAAAATTTTGTATTTGGGAAAAGCTTGCACAAAAAAAGCAAGTGCCTTTCTGTAAGGTGAGTGTAAGAGGAGCAGCAAAGAAATACAGAGGCTTTCTGAAGGCCACACAGAAAGTCAGTGGCAGAGCCAGACTTGAACTCAGAAGTTCCTGGCTTGTAGCCTGGGGCTGAAGCCAGTCATACACAGCTGTATTGAATTGTGAATAGAATGATGCTTTCTTTTTCTGCTATGGATTTATGGCAACAAAGCTGATTTAACTAAAATGTCAATGTGGGTAAAAAGATGGAATTGTTTAATTCACCTTTCTCAGAATTTCAAATGCTAAAACTTTGGTGTTAAAGCTTGTCTCAGCAGTTGTGGGTTTCCACTTGCCGAGGAGCATGGTTGATGTAGCTGGGTCATAAATCATGGCAAATTCTAGTGTTGTGTCTTGAGGTCAGGGTAAGGGCTTTTTCTGAGTGTAGAGGAATTCAGGGCTTAAAAGCTGCTCTGCATACTACCTTAAGAAATATTAAACTTATTAAAAAAAACATTCCCTGAAAAGTACATGATTTTATTTGATGCTTTAAAATAGAGGGGAAAACCAAGTTCAGAGACAGTCTGACTGAAGTTGACTGTTTATTAAACTGAAATTCGCATTTTATGTTGAACACTTGTGGAGTTTTTAATGAGGCTTTAAACGTTGTTATCCTTTAGTGCATTATGAAAGAAAAGAAGACCTCCTGTAGGTCTTGCTGCATGGTATTTTCTTCCTTCCTGAAGTAAAAACTTACCTCTGAGTAGCTTTTATTGAACATATGGATAGTTTTGGTTAATTGGGAGTTCCCTTTAGGGAGGAGGTTTTGATCTAAAATGCTGTTAATAGAATGAACATCACAATTTTGAAATATTTTTCTGTACTGTTAAAAGTCTTGATGGGGATTAGTAAGTCCATTTCACAGTAAAAGGTACTGTCTTTTTCAGGAAAAATGTCATTATTAGCAAGTAAAGTAGCAGCAAAGTATAGTTTATATTTTTTTTTCCTGGGGTACCTTTATCTGTGTACTGTTTCTTGCTAACTGAGGCCCTATGCGAATGTGTAGTAAGGTTATTTTCCGAAGTTATTAAACTGGAACCTAGCTAGAGAATACAAACTGGAAAGCCCAAAACAAACAAAACACTGGGGCGGTTTTTGTTTGTTTACCAGGAAGTAATTTTCATTTTGTCTGTTAAAAATAACAAAAATGTTAAACAGTTCTAAAAAGAAATCCAAGTAGCAAAAGCTTAACAATAAATTATTTCACTTCTCAGGGCTTGAAGCACTTGAGCCCTCAGTGTCTCCTGGCGTGTACCGTGTGACTGTATCTCTTTGGAAAGAGTTGTCACTGAGTTGTGTGCACTTTGAAGCTGCATCTAAAAATTTAATTGGTAGCTAATGAAAATCAGAATAATTAATTTGAGCATTATAGTGGTCTGCTTTTTTATTCTCCCTCCTTTTTTATGCACTGCTGTGGTTTAACCCCAGCCAGCAACCAAGCACCACACAGCCGCTCACTCCAAACCATCTGGCTGACCAAGCTAGATGGAAAACGCTTTCTGAGTTTCCCTTTCAGTTTCAGCTGTTTGTGTGTTTACAAGTCCCAATTCCCTTTGGCTGTGGCTTCAGAAGACATGTAAACTGGGTGTCTGTCAGGCTTGTTGCATAAGCCTAGACCACTTCATAGAGATTGATGTTGTGGCAGATCTGCTTTATTCACCTATTACAATAATTAAATTATGTAGTTCTTCCTGGCAGGTCTTCCGGAAATATTGTAACCATATAGTGATGAGTAGCTGAGTTTGGAGTTGCTACGCAGTCACCACCTGTAACAGTGTTACGGGCTTGATTCTTGGGATGGTGAGTGGGGAGACCCAGCTGAGCTTGTTTTGTTAGGAGCTGTGTTGCCCCCTAATTTAAGTTGTTAGCAATAGCTTCAGTGGCTGAATAAAGTTTTGCCCACTTTGTTGTTTAATGAACATGTTAGTTAAGAGCAAGCTTATCAAAGGCTGTTTTAACTAAGGATGTTGCTTCCAGTGAAGCCCAATGCATTTTTTTATACTCTTTCTGAAGAACATAAGAAAATGTTGGTGTCTTACTTGGAGCACTTCCTCATTTAAGTCAATCAAGTGCAAATTATGTGTACTGATCATCATAAGTCCAGCTGGAACTTTCAGCTTAGCAGACAGATTTGATTAAAGCTAAAGGTCTGGTCCTTCACCTGAAATTTGGAATTTTAAGTGCTTATATGTGTGATGGAATTCTGTATTGCTTTTACTCTTAAGGTCATGCTAACCTTTTTACTAGGTAGCATTGACCACTTTTCCAAAACCGTGGCTCTGTGGAAAGATAGGTGCTTTGCATTGGCACTATGCATGGAAGCATCAACAAGCTGACAAATTAGATTTGAGGTTCTAGTGTTTAAAGGGCTTTTCTTCCAGCAGGAAATAGTCTCCCACATCAGCTTATGTATTTTAACCTTCAACTTTATATAGCAGCAAAGAGTTGACCTGTTTTTATGTAGCGCTACCTTTCTTAAAGAGGATAAAAAGTTTAACTGAATACAAGTGTAGTTTTTTGTGGAACAGTGAATATCTTACATTCCTGTTGTATATCATACAGTTTTTGCAGTGTCCAAAAAAAATAAAACTACTGTGTTCCACACTTCTGACATTTATCGGTGTAGATAGGAAGAGGTAGCTGTTAATTAAATATAGGAGGAGTCTTCAGATCTACTCTCAGCAGAGGTCAAAATTATTCTTGCTGCTGGAAACACATAAAACTTACATGGATCTATCTATGTGCTGAATGCTTTAAATGGTTCTGATGCTGCTGTTGCTGTTAAGACTGATGCTGAAAAAGAGTGCCTATTTTTAACTGCTCAGAAGTAAAAAAATGGCTGTTACTCTTTGAAGATTATAGTCTGCAAGATATATGCATTTTGTTGTCTCCTGACATCATCTCTGAACATGCAAAATGTGTGGTTTTGATTAAAACCAAGCTGTTAATCTTGCCTAATGCAGCAAGGCAAAAGTTACCTAAAAGTAGCAACCACATCTTGGATTGAGACTTTAACAAGACAAATCAGTCTAATCTTGGTACTTTAGAAACTTAATGATAAATGATACATTTTATTTATATCAATATAATTTCCACCTCACTTTTTCTCGTTACTTATACTTTTTTTTTGTGTACTGTTGTGGTGGTGCTCTTTTGTTATCTCCTAAGTGGCAGTTCAGTGGCTTCCTGATTTTGGATCATTTTCTGAATTATGTCTTGCTTTACAATTTATTTTGCTCTTCTATAGCAGAAAGATAGAGAGTGGTGCATGTCTGGAAGATTAACCGTAGCCATGTTGTATGCAGTTTGCAAGTTCCTGTCATCTTAGAATTTTTTCTATGTTGAAGCAACTTTCTGTTGTGGATTTTGATGTTGTAAAGGAATGCAAGCCTTCAGCAATATAGATATTCTATAGCTGACTTAGTTTACAAGAGAAATTTCTTCTGTGATAGTAATGCTTGATTGTGAACAGACACTGTTTTTTTCAAGTGAGATATATATTCAGTCCTCAACTTGATTAGTTGCTATTTTTTAAAATTTCTAAGTTAGCCTAAGCTACTGCCTTCAAAAGGAAGAGATATTTAAATAGGATTGAAGTTAGAAATTGATCTGGTACTGTATCTTTGAATGACATAAGCAGCAAGTAAAATTCATCAGTTGAGTTGTAAATTACAATTCCTGGAAAGAGACGAGGAATGATAACCCGCAATCAAGATTTCAAAAATCTTGTCTACTGCACTCAGTACAAATAGGAAAAGCTCTCAGATGACTTGACTGCTGAGGTTGGGCAGACACCAATTCTCAGGAATAACAGCACAGTTAAAGGAAATTCTTTCCCTGGTGGGAGATTGTCCTTAGTTTAGACAAATGCCTGAGGATACAGTGAACACATTTCACTTAAACTTACTAATGTCTTTGCTTAAGAAATAAGGAAATGATTGTTTACTTAGCAATTAGTAAGAGTTTCATGTCTAGACTATGTGGTTTAATCTATGCTTTTATTTCCAGAAGGCATGAAATAAAGTTAACTTTTTTAAAATGGAGCTAGGGAATAATGCAAATTATCAAGACTGTAAAAATGATCAAAAATCTCTTATCAGATTATTGACTGAGGGCTGACAATCATCTCTACCTATTAATGGACTCTTCCTAGAGCTTCTTTTGTTTCTACCTCATAAGTGTTGTGGCTAGTTAATTTTAAATTGGCTGTTAAACAGGTGTGATTATATGGCCTACAGAATGCAATTTTCTGCCCTTTTCAATTCCTTTTGGAATGAGTAAGAGACATTTCTGCGTTTTTCCAAGTTACCGCTATGTGGGTGTCTCAGGTCATCTTCACAGATTACAGGTAAGGTTGCACTACTGGATTGAGCAAAGGCTTGTGTTTTGTTCTCCCATTTAAATCAGGAAGGTGCACATTGTAGGGGACTGTATTTTATTGTAATGCAGTGGCTGCTACTTGTGATGGTTTTGTGCCATGGTTTTCAGTAACTCTGGCTTAGCTACTATTTCTAGAAAAAATGTGAATAAGCAATAGTATTTCTAGTGTTAAACATAGTGTTAACCTGATTTATCCTCAGAGTGTTCTCCTTTTAAAAATGTTTATTATTAGGTAGTTTCAGTTTTCTGTGATGTTAGAAAGCTCTTGAGTGAACTTCTAATATCCTTCCTCATAATGCTTCCTATGGAGAACTGACAGCTGTCTTACCTCTCCAAACATAGCTTGCCAAAAACATGAGGAGAAATTGCATACTAAAGGGTTTGACATGGTAAGGTACTTCTGCAATTCTGTGCAAGCATTACGTGCCAATATGTTGTGCTTGTATACATGAGAAAAGGGGATAGTGTTTTTTTCTTCGTTAAATGTAGAAACTGATGTTTAATAGCTTTCTGAATTATATTGTACAAGTTTTCATCATTAGGAAAGAAGGGTGCACAGCTAATGTAAAATCTGGTGTTCTTCAAAAACACAGCAGCAATTTTAAGTCTGAAATTTAGGAAAGTGTACAGCAATGCAACTTTTACTCACTTATGTTTTGGTTGCGTATGTCTGTCTTCCACTGTTTTTTACAGTATCTTGTGCAAATAGCAAACCACTAGATTACAAAGAACTTTGGTATGATACTTTTAACTCAGAACAGTGATCAGCATTCCATATGAATGACAGATTCACAGTTGCAGATAGACAAAAATAGGGTTCCAGGTAGGGAGTGCAAATGGTACTTGTAGGTGCTGCTTGCTTTGGTGAGGGTATTTGGTTCTTTATACTTTTCTGAGATTTTAGGTAATCATTTTCTTAGAATGCCAGATCAAAATGATCACATCTTCACATCCTCAAAACTCAAGTGATTATATGAGGAGACAAGTTTGGAGAGGCTTTGAACTTTTTGGCTGCTTAAGTAGCTTCATAAGGAAGGACTTCAAGTTTCTTAGAGTTCAAAACAAGTCACGTCTTGCACTTGTACTGTAGTGGTGTTTTCATGTTTCCTGCACACAGTTTCTTTACAATTTTCTAGTTTTCATTCTTTGTGCCAGTGAATAACTCCAGATTACATTTTAATTAGTCACGAGTCATGACATGAAGTATTGAGTTGTGTTGTTTTGAATAATAATTTATCTCATTTTTGAATGAAAAATGACTAATGAAAAGGGTGGCCAGCTGGTTGCAGTAAGAAGGGTGAGAAGCACACATCTGGCAAATAGATGCTTCCAGAGCAGGCTGTGCAAAGAATCTGCATGCTTAAGAATTTGAAGGTCCCTAAGAGTCAAACACAGTTGTTTTTCAGTGCTCTGAGGTCTTGCTGCTGTAGTAGCAGGTATCAAGTCTAGCATATCTCTTTTTATTTTGAACTAACTTACGAGAACAAAGTTCAGTTTTCTTTTTGGATATCAAGTTCCATAGTGAAACCCACACCTTTCATTTATTCACTTATGTTTTAGTTCTCTCATGGTTTGGCCTTCAGAATGTCTGCAGCAATGCAGCAAGGAGAGGACTTGAATTCCCTTGTGATTTGCCTACTTTCTTGGACAGGGTCTGCAGTCTGTCATTCTCACTGAGCATTTAGTGAGACCTGATCTCTGCCTGTCTGCTTTAACAGCAGGTGCAAGCCTTGGAACAAGAGCAAGCAAAATTACTGACTTTAGTGTCATGAATACACCTTAAATATGTCACTCCTTTGTATTAAATGGTGGTATGGTTCTGATTCTAGAAGCCATTTCAAGGACACAGTTTATGTGATTTAATTTATAGAGGTAACTACTATCAGTTTTTAAATCATACTGAAGTAGTGAGGGAGGAAGTTTATATTTGCATAATGTAAAGAAATCTTGAAATGCAGGTCAAAGTGCATGTGTGCCAGAACAGTGTTTTAATTACACACTTGGAGTAGTAAATGTATTTAAGCTTCTTTTTGTTGTTGTGAAACAACTGGCTTAAAACTTAGCATAGCTGTTTCACCAGATTTCAGTTTTTCATCACCTATAGTTACCTACACACAACAAATATTGAATAGTAGCTTTATAAAATAGGATGGTTTAATGATAAAGTAAATACTGTATCTCTTTAGAACTGGCATGATAAGTCCTGACTTTATTTCCATGTACAGTGGAATCTTGCTAACCTTAAGTACAACTGTGGTCTGTAACAGTATAGTTGTTATTCCTTTCTTTGTACACATAAAGTCCTCCGTGACTTACAGAGTGTCTTGTAAAAGGGTGGGATAATGCTGCAATACAGTTAGTTTTGCATGGGATATGCATTATACACAATGCTAGATAAAAACAAGGGATCAGCAGCTTTGTGAATATAGTCAAACTGTTGAGCACTGGCTGAGATGACATATCTGTGCTTTTTCAGACCTGGAGAGTTATGTCTGGTGGTTATGTCTGTAGTAGGTCTGTTTGTCTGGAGGGCACATTATACTTTTAATGTAAAGCTTCTGTGACTACAGACTGAAAGGTTACTCCCTCTTCGATTCCAAATACATTTAGACACATATCAGCAGTATTTGAGCTTGAACTTGGTCCTACTTCTAAGTGACAATGAGTTGATTAGGATCTTCAAGACATTTTGTTGAAGTTTGAGTGACTAGTTTAACCCAGGAAAACTCAGCAACTTTTGGCCTTTGATTTCCAAAGAATTGCTGGGGGTGGAACATCATTTATTAAAGAGTAGCTGTTAAATCTCATCAGTCCTCTGTTGAAGGCATAATGCTTGAATGATAACATAACCTGTGTTAACTAGTTATTGTCCCAGGTAAGAAGGAAGAAAAATTGCTTCATGACATGAAAGCCGTGTACCAAACATAATACTGAATTGTTCTGGTTTTGTACTGTAAGAGAACTTGAGATAAAATTATAATGGTATACACACCTTCATTGCTCAGAGAGTTACGTTTTTACTGCCAGATTATGTCTATTTGAAAGGGTGAAAAAGATCCAAACCACGATGTCCAGGCATTCATTTCATAGTCGGAAGAAAAACATACTGTGTAAAACACAGAACAAAAACCTGTTTTTCATTCGGTTAACTCCTTGGCAGCCTTGTTATTTTGGTGAGAAGTAAAATTTGTCCTTGAATTGTTATGAAAATGTAAAAAAAAATAGTGCTGTGAAAAACCTGAATGGCTGCTGGGTTGAAGTATGAATTACACAATCTTTCATTTAATTTCTTTATAACATTGCAACAACAAGGTCCCCTTTTCTAACAGAGTTCACTGTAAAGTGAATCTGCAAATGTTCATAGTGCAACGTGATTTGTCTTCTGTGGACAACAGTAGTCTTTCTCCAAAGCAGAAGTGTTTTTTGCAGTCATGTTAATGTCAAATTCCCAAACTGAACTTAAAAGGGAATTTTTGCAGGAATTCAGAGCTGGTGACCTTCGGGGTCTTTTTGGCAGGCTACGAGCACTTTTAAGAAATACAAAAATTAATTGCACTCCTGTCATTGAAGTCTGCAAATGTAGCAGCATGTACAAGCAAATTAACTTCAGTGTGTTTTGGCATGGTTGGTTTTCACACTGAAACGCTCAGTGTTACAGGTTGGTGTCTTATGATAGTTACAGTCATTGGAAAGAGGAAACAATTGTAAAGGAGTAATGTTTGTAGCCAGTCAAGTGTGGACACCTTATCTCAAGTTGTAAGATCACTGAAGTACTCAATTAAGAGATGACTACAGTAGAGTTTGCTGAAAACATTAATTTTGGACTCGTGGTTGTTTCTTTTGAGAATGAATATTGAGTTCTTAAATTGGTGTTTTATTTCTGTAATTACTGGAGTACATGATTGAATGTTAAGACGTAGCTTACTTTCACTTGTGAGGTCTGAATTCATATTTGAATAGTGTCTCAGCTCAGTACTACTGTTAATTTTGTAAAAGTACCAAAGAATATCATGCTCATACCTGTCTTCACTAAGTTACCAAGGAAGACAAACAGAATTTTAGAAAAATCTCATGAGAACTGTTTTCTGTGTTTAGAGGAGGACAAGTGTCTTCATGAGAAGTTTGGTGTGCTCTCTGCAGGATTGCACGTGACCAAGGCTTTATAGTAATGTGTTGGTGATCAAGGGCTCTTTACATCACATTTGCAGTATTAATATGTCCTTGTTTGTAATGGAGTGCTCCTTAATGGCAAGAGCCATTTCTCTCTGTACTGCTGACTTGTCCTATGGCTTTGAACATAGGTTATTTATTCTTTGCTTGGGTTTACTCATGTACAGAATTAAGTTTTACATACTTCTTAGTGTTGTTGCAATGCTTAATTAATATTTATAAAGGCTTTTGACATCCTGTGATGAAAGGAGCTCTGCAAGTGTTCAGTAGTGGTATTATTTTATTAGTGAAAATACAGGAGGAGTCAGGAGGATACCAGTTTTTAATTCAGAGTGAGCAATGGAGTCATTCTGTAACCTTGAGCAGGTCATGCAGTCTCTTGTTTTGTAACATGTCCTGAGAAAGCTGTGTTGGGGCAGCATGTGTTATTAGATGTCATCCTTCCCTCCCCCAAGTCAATTCTGAGTAAGGGGGGTGGGGGGGAGTAAAAGAATAAAAGGCGCACAACTTTATTGAGTTGCTAAACATAGCAGATCTTTCTTAAGGAAACAGATCATTAACGGGGACAGAGGGTGACAAGGCAGTGGATATAGCAGTTGCATTTGAGTCAACACAAGAACTTGAATAGGTGTTATCTAGTAGCAGACCAGACTGAATTTGGCCTCTTACAGATCTCTCTCACTTAGGTTCAGTATGCAGTGTGCCTAACTGCAACTTCACTGTGAAGGGACTGCATATAATCTTCATTGCATTCTAAGAACTCACTAATCCATGGTATTTAGGTGGTAAAAGAGTTCTTTCTTCAGACTTAGTACTATCTGTGTTTGAGTTTTCTGATTGCCAGGATTGATTATCAGCTCTTGTAGCATCTTGTACTTGGCTACTGTGCAGTAATATAAATATCAATCCCTCGTGTGGTTTTTCCCTCAACTGACAGAGGAAGGTTATGATTATATACTGTCATTAAAATTACAAGATACCAAGGAGCTTTTGAAAAGTACACATCTGTTTAAGACTTAGCCAGCTAACTATTTGTCTCATTATATAAAGCACAGTAAAATTAAATGGAGCTGTTTGCCATCCTTCATGGATGCAAATACAGGGTTTCAGTTTTTTGTTTTATACAGGATGCTGTATCTGAGTTTTCCTCACTGCACAAAATATGTAAGTATGGTTTAGAACAAGGGGCTTCAAAACTGTTTAAGTACATTGGGAAGGTAAAAAAACTTCTCCAATGAGGTGTGAGGCATAGTTAAATGTAAGTGCTGGTTTGTGCATGTACAGTAGGGTGGATTCAAATTGAAAGCACCTGGGTATTTGTCTGCTTTAGTGCAGTCTGGTTGTACTCCTCGTTCCTGGGGCTTTTTACTTGCCTTTAGTCTTGCTTCAGCTCTCAGCTCAGCTGGCATAAGGATGAAGAGGAGTAACATGTCTCTACTGAGGATAAGCAATGGGTTTTTTTTAAGAACAGCAATTATTAAAAGCCCCCATTCTTCATATAACCCTTGTTATAAGCCTTAATTTACAGAGCATGCTTGGCAGTAATGGAGTATCAAGAATTTACCTGCCCAACTCCAGGTGAATACACTGAACCTGTGCAGGTAGATTTGAAGATACAGTAATTCGGCAAGATTTATACAGCATTTCCCAGACCTGCAAAATATGTTACTTGCTTTTCCTTCTGCCTTTAGTTTAGACTTCCTGATACAGATCATGACAGTCCTGAAACCGAGTATTTGCAGGAAGTAACTGAATGAATTTTTTTGCCTGTTAAAAATAAATACTGCCTCAGGTAATAACTAGAGTGGAAAACACAAACCTTAAATACCTTTGCCAAGAAAATCTGAGCAAGCTGTACAGAGTTGTTTGAACTTCTAATACATTTGAAAAACAACCTTAACTTGCCGGCTCTTTCACCTTGACCTACAACCAATGAATAATAACTTTGTGTGGAAAACCTAGTTCTTAACTTCCTACTGATAAAATTAAATATGTTCTTCCTTTAGTAGTTTGATTTAGTATGATTACAATAATGACTTAAAGTTTGATAAATGTTAGTTTCATTACTAAAATGCCCTGAAGCACTGTATGTGGAAAATTTTACAGTATTACACAGATCTGGAGGTATGTAATATGCTTGTCAGGCTATTAACTTGCATAAAGTGTTTTGGGTTTTACAGCATATAAATTTAGAGTGTTTCTTTGGGAACTGAGTAAAGGTAAACAATCAGATCCCTTCTAAAATGAAATATAATTTATACCCCTATCAGTCTGGGGGGGACAATATAATACCCTCAGGCAGGTAGAAGTTGAGTTCTTCATCATTCAGTAGAAGCTGCCTGTGAGGAGCATGATTGTGTTTGGCCTTGGTTTGTTGGTTTGGTTTCTGGTTTGGGGTTTTGGTTTTGTTGTGTTTTTTTTTTTTTTTTTTTTTTTTTCCCCCCACCTGCAGTATTTTAACTGTCACTAAATAGAAACTGCTTCACTTATATTTCAGTTTTTTCCTTGATCGTTTCTGAAGTGCTATACCATGGAAGTTAGAAAAACCCCTGATACTTTTATAGTATGTTTAAAAACTATACCAAATAACACAGTAATGTGGTGCTGTCTAATATTTTCTTTATTTTAATCTTCCCCTAAAATTCTGTCCTGTGTATGTAGTTTGGATCTTTAACAGAATGGCTTTTAGTTTTTTTGTTTGTTTGTTTTGTTTTGTTCTGGTTTTTTATATTTGTTTTTTTGGTTTTGTTTTCTTTTTTTATGACTGAGAAAAATATATAAAAATGGCAGTCATAATCCACAAAATGTTAAAGTTTATTTGAAATTTAACTACTTTGTTGTCAAAGATTCTGTATAATCCAGTTTCTTACTGTCTGTATGGCCTATGCTGGTGCCACAAATGATGCTCTCGCAGAAAATGTTCATTTGATGAAACTGTATTATGCTTTCTTCACTGCTCTTTCTGAAATGTCACATTCTGACACTAAAACAAGTGTCATAATTGTTGTGTGTACTGTGGCATAGTTACTGTAGCAAATAGATTTGTTTCTTGGGACTTTTTTTTAGTGTTAAAAAATAAATCTATTCTTGACATTTAAGACAGAAGTTTGTAATCCACGAAAGCAAAGATACAGAGCTGCTTTTGTTAAAATGAATTTTACACCATAGTCAGGAATTAGCTTTTGCTTTTTAACTGCAGTCAGAAAATTAACAGTAAATATATTTTTTTAATAACACTTGTCATCCATACTTACAAGGATGCATTATTAAGGTGGCATTAATACTCACCAGCTTCATTTGTGCGTCACAATTTGTATCCTGTTCAAAGCTGCAGAGAGACATTGGCAGAGCTGCCACTAGAGGTTTGAGCTTCACTTGTGGAATCAATCTAGACTGCAAAATGCAGTGGTTACTGATACAGACCTGATGTGGAGGGTAGCTTGTTTAGGGGTTCCTGCTGCAGTTCTTCTGCAGAGAACATATCTGTAATTAGTTTCCTGCTTGCTGCATCACTACATACAGAAATACGTGCTGGTTGTGCTCTAAGGTAATACATTTTTTTGAAAAAGTATTCCAGAGCTGCATTGCCAGTCAGTGATAGAGGTGGTTTGTCAGCAGTGTGAAGTCTACTGGCAGCTGGACAGGGTAGTGCCCTTTGGGAGTCAGTGCTGGTCTGATGATGTTCAACATCTGTATTAATGGGCTGCTCAGCTGGGATGGGATGTACCCTCAGGATTTTTGCAGATGATACTAAGCTAGGCTGAGTGGTCGATGTCACTGGAGGTTAAGTTTGTTTCTCAGGGGGAACACAGTAAGCAGGAGAAGATGGTCTGATAGAAACCTCTTGAAATTCAGCAATTGTAAATGGAAAGTACTACACCTGTCTCAAAATAACCCGATGCGATAATGTAGGTTAGGCAATCCACTGATTAGAAAGTAGCTCTGCAGAATAAACACCTGGTGGTCTGAGAAAGAAAAGGCACAATGTGAATCAGTAGAGTGTCCTTGCTGTTAAGAAAGCAGCCACATGCTGTGCTGTATTGGCAAGGCTATAGCCAGTGGGTCAGGAGGAATTCAGCACTTCAAAGCCCGTATTTAGCATAGTATATCCAGATTTGGCTATCATACAGGAAAGACACATATTAAATGGCTGCTAAGATGATTAGTGTTCTGGAGCACATCTTGCACAAGGAGAGGCTGGGAGAATTGACTTTGTTCAGCCTTAGAAGTAGAAAGATACGGGGGTAATAGAGCTGCAGTCTTCAGCTGCCTAATGAGTGGGTATCAAAAGCCAGAGTCTGTGGAGGTGGTGTACAGTGATAGAGCAGGAGAGCAAACACAAGTTGCAGCAAAGAAATTCTGATTTGATAATAAGAGAGGCAAGTGCAGTGTATATAGAGAAAAAATTGTATAAGTTCTCCACAGCAGTGGAAGTTCCTCTATCCTTGGAGATACTCAGAATGTGACTAGGTTCTGAGCAACCTGTTTGATGATGGCCCTGTTCTGAGTGGGGTTAGATGAGACTCTGGGTTTCTGCAGGTCCTTTCAGTCAGAATTATTTGAGATTCTGATAGACCAGTAAGAGTATCACATATCTAGCTCATAAATTGTATTTAGTTCCAGAAGAAGAATTGGTTTTAAAAAAAAAAATAAAACAGTTCGGAAAGGATTGCTAGGGAGAAGATTCTGTGTAACCTCTGTTAGTTTTCAAACAAAAGAAGATTTTTTCCTTCTCAAAGGCTAACCATTTGAGATTATAAAACTGGTGGAGTTTGTCTCTTTAATACAAAGCAATAATGGTAAATACTTTTGCATACTGCACTTGCAGACTAATAATCAGTCTTTTAACTGACATCTGGCACTTTCCCCAGACAGCCTGAGTTAATTTTAAACCCTGTGTTGGATGGTGAGGTAGGACACTCGAAGTATTTCCATATGCACAGTGAGGTAGGTAAAATGTTCTTTTTTGAACAGTGTAGTGGAAAAGATGTGCCTTATATGCAAAGGAATGTCCAGCAGCAGCTCCCTCAGAGCAGTCATCTGTTCAGAGCTTTGATTTCTCACACACACACTTGCAGAAATTTACTTAATGGAATACAGAAATATTTTGCCAAGTTGTCTGTCATCTGCTGAAATTATGGTGTTATTAAGAATTAGGATTTCAAAGAGTGCATATGACCAGGATAGATCATTCATAGTGGAACAGAGATCTCAACTGTACTTCTTGAGGATTGCCAGCTAGCTTGTTAATAAAACTGACTTGTGTCTTTGTAAGCCCATGGCAGACAGGTTCTTGCTTGATTTTATTGTGGTAGGTGTTATCCTTCTGTCGGTCCATGTTGTTTGTTATGCATTCATTTCTCTACACGTTTTATGTGGCTTTCAGAATGACAAAGATATTTTTCTTGGTAAACAGTTGGAGATAATGGAGCTTTCTACATGTGTGAGTAGTTTTTAGAGGAAAGGAAGGCTTTTTGATAATGACGTAAAACCTTGAAGTGTTAATAGAAATGTGTCTTGCTGAAGAAATGTTCTGGTATGATACGTTACTGGACATCTTAATTACAGGCAGATTTCTAACCTAATGTTTTGCTATTCTTGGGCTATTTTTATTACATTTCACAGTTGTCTAAGAGTACTTTATCTGTCTTTGGTACGCATGAATGTGCATGCTATGAAATAATAATTACTGATCTGCAAGAGCTCTGAAGACAAGTAGAGGAGAAAACTTGCTTGGTTCTTATGTTCTAGAACTTCAACTCTAGCTCTCCATTTTCTTTTTATCAAATGGCCAACATGTAGGAACTTTAGATTGTACCTGGAAGTCAGTTTTTAATTGTATGACTGATATAGCTGGAAAGCGTAATTCTGTAAAGGAGTGCAGGCAAGAAATAGGGAATATTAAAAACATTTTAGTTCTACCTTTTTAACACATTTCAAGTTTTTCTTATTAACAGGAGACTCTTAAAACTGAAATTGACACTCCTCCTTCAGTTGACCCCCTGTTCCCTTCTGTTGCTGAAGATTTAGGAGCCAGCTTCCTTTATCAGCATTTGTTACTGTATTGTATAGCTTATACCGTCCAGTTCTTCAAAGTAAGCAGCGCTTTATGGTCAGAGTTGTTTTCTTTCTATTATGTAATTCATTGTACATATAGACACGTACATATATATAGAAATACTTCCCAAAGAGTTACTCTTACTCTGTTAACTGAGTGCAATAACAGTCTATAAGGAATTTTTCTTTGAAAAAGCATACTTTTAGCCAAGTACGTTTGCTGATATTTTAAAGTTGATTATTTTCTACAGCAGCGTCCAATTACTGATGTTTTGCTGTGATAAAGCCGTATCAGTAGTGCCAGATATGCTATTTAAAGTACACAAATTTCTTGCTGTAATGCTGTTTTGATTTTCAGCCAAAAAGAAGAAAAAGCAGCTTACTCTAACTCCTTGAAGAGGAGTAATCTTTTGTCTCTTGAAAATGCTGCTTTACAGAGTGCTTCTGAAAACACACTTTCTAAAGTCCTTTTATTTAATGCATACTGAGTATATATTGTGATATATAAAATCAACAGCTTGCCTTGGGAGAAAGACATATGACATGCTTTGGTCTTAGATATGTGATAATACTTGCACATATGTTGAAAATATGGATGCCTTAATTTCACACTCTACTGAAGGGCTGAGTTCTGCTAGCTTGATTTCACTTACATTCAGAAAGTGTGGGGCAGTGATCCTTTTACAAAGTAGTCGGTTTTGAACTGTGTAGTTTATCCTTTACATTGATACTGCAGTTGTTCAACTGGACCAGTGATACTGTAAGCTTAAGTAATTTTCTTTTTTTTTTCCTTCCTTTTTATCTCCTTGAAGTTTTTATACTCTGGATCTTTAAAAGTGCTAATCTGAATGGTCAGTTCTTTTTCCTTATAAACATCCAGAAGTCATTTGGCCTAAAGTAATTTCATAATCCATTTTTTTCCTCCGTTCTGTCTAAAGACTGACTTTCCAAATGACTATCTCCTCTGTAACCAGCTTTTGTATGGCTTATGGCTGTCTAATCTACACATGCAAGCATTGTTTAAGAAGAAAGGTGGCTGTGATGTTGCACATTTTAACATTTTTTAATACAATGAATTAATCCCATTTTGACTCTTTTGATCAGCAAGATCATAACTCTTTACATGGCTTAGTCTAGTGGAAGTAATTTTACCTTTAGGAATTTAGGGTCTGTCAGCCCTGGGATTTAGCCCATGCTGTGTTACATCTTGCTTCTGTTTGATGTTCTCTTTTAAATGTGCTGGAGCACCCTTGCGTGTTTGAACACGCCTTACTCTTCTCATGCTGTTGAAATAATGGAGCATGTCTGCTAAGTGGGATATGTTAAATGAAAGTGAAATAAAGCGTAAGGATTTCTGTGTTCCAGTAGCAGTGCATTTAATTTGACTTCATTTTTAGTCTCTGACACCCAGCTTCCTGATACGATTTAAAAGCTTTCATCCACCTGGGGCATTTCAAGCTGCAAGCTGCCACTGTTCGTTGTGCAGCAAGAAGGGCTTGTGCCTCCACAAACTCCTTTGGGAGTTGTGGTAAACTTCATTGCTCACGACCCTTAGTTCTAATCAGCTTATGCTTTCTGTTGCATTTATATATGAATACTCTTATGCTGGAGGGTTGTACCAGTAAAGCCTGTGTTACAGGTAGCATATGCAGAGTATGGGATAAAGGACTAAATACAGTCCAGAGGAAACATTGTCCTTAATATATTACAACATCATAGGAGTCTGTTTCAAAAGGAAATACACTCACTTTTACTAGTGGATCCTTCTATGATACAGTTTTACTGGGGTGCTGTGTAGAGGTGTTGCAATACAGTAAGATGCAATTTCATTCAATTGCAACCAGTTTAGCATGTTACTTGGAAAGGAGAAGATTCCTTGCTGCTTGTGCGCACTACTTCTGGTGTTTATCTGATAATACTCTAAGCCAATTCCATTTACAAAACAGGGTTGAGTGGGTGGGTGGAGACGTGTTTGTGTGTTGACTTTGCTTCCCATACAATCAGCTGAGTTCCACAGGACGCTCAAGCAAGAGAAGGTCAGGGACAGAGCTTGATGAAGAGAAATTAAGTGGTAGAAAAGGAAAAATACTTGCCAGTAGCAGCAGCAAGCTGTTTATGAAATAGCACTGTTGAACACATTTTTCTTTTCGCTAAAAGATTTTGTCCCTGTATAGTTTGTGAGGAGCTTCTGTCTTGGAAGTTGCATCTGGCCTTGAGCTTGTTATAAAGGTGTTTTGCAAAAACATCTGAGACACCAATGTGTGGTGCCTAATTCTGCTGGTATCCAGGTTACATAATTTATAAAATCCTGAGGAAACTTTCAGAAAAGCTGAGAAGCTAGGTGCTTGTAGTTAAGAGTTCACTGCAAAATATTCTTGCTTCAAATCTTGACCAGAGTTAGATACCTTACTATATATAAAATTTCTGGTTTAATCCCTCAAGTTTTGAGTCTTTTCATCTATTTCTCGAAGATTAGAAGTATGTTTGTGGTCATCTGTTTTGGATCACTAGAGGCCTGTCTGTAAGAAAGAGCAAGGGAGACTGGTTTCTGCATGCAAATCATTCTTTGCACATGGTGATGGCCTTTAGCTCTGGCTAGTTACTGGCTAAAGCCTTTAGGGGGAATTTAACAGTTGTTAATGTGACCTTGTAGCTATATAGGTAGAAGCTTATTCTGTTAAGAGTGCTGCTGATCCTACAAGTGTAGTTTCAGAATCCCGCGTGTTCTGAATGAAAATGCATGAGTTGACTCACAATTTGCAAGCAGCTTTGTAAATCACCCTATGCTTGTTGCAGTGCAGAGAACAGAGTGCACTGTAGAAGTTTACTATTGCTCTAGTCGTGTGTTAGAATACAGCTAAACCGAGTTTACTGTACTGAAACAAAGTAAAGTATGAGGTCAAGAGGAGGGAAGATGACTCACAGTACTGGTATCTAGTCCACATCTTTACCTATGAGGAACTTTCAGGCTCTCACACTGTTGTCTTAGAGCCCGGAGGAAGGAACTGGGAGTTACGTGCACTAAAATGCCACTCTTGCATTTCTAGGAATTTTAATTTATTTTGCTTATATTTTTTGTGCAATTTTAGTTTGAGGGTGACTTTATAGGGTTGTGGGGTTCGCATACACTAACACCTCTCTATGATGCTTTATCTCTACCTGTCAAAGCGTGTTGGCAGCAGATAGTATGTAATACATGGAACGTCATCTTGTCTCACAGCTCAGTTGGTGATAACAAGAACTTTGAAGACAACTTCTGTCCTCTACTCATGCCTCAAGCCAGTAATGTTGCCAGAACAACTCTTTTCAAAATGGAAATTTTTGGGAAAAATTAATATTAGAATTTTCTAGGAAATTAGCAATTTCCAAAACTGGTAAATGGGTTTGGGAGAGGGCACACTTCTTGAATGTCTGGTTTTCCTTCTTTCTCTTTTATTTTTTCTGAAATGAATGTTTTGATAACATGGACTTCACAAGTGTTTTCTCTTATGTCTCTAGTTAGCTAGCTGTTAAAGCTTATTTTCTCTGAAATGGTTGCTTAGCCAGAAGAGGTTGTTACAGGAACTTAGTTAAGGTATTGAATCTAATGCATGATAGCTACTGGGTTTGCTTTTGTTTCCTTTATGAATAAAGTAACATTTTGGATTACAACTTAGTTTCTCATCATTTGTAAGCTGTTAATATGCCTTCCTTTAAATATTTGGAATTAAAATCTGTAATATGCTTTTAAAATACTTTTTGATAATGTTGATTCTAAGATTTTGTGAGAAATATTATAGTGCAATTAAGTCATACTTTTGAGACTGACACACACTTTCTTGAAGAAAGCTAGAGTAAAAAGCTGGCTGCTGATTGCTATTTAGCAAACTTCCTCTTCAGGGTTGTAGTGCGTCCATGTTCCCATTACTGTGTGCTGGTAACAAAAACCGGAACCACACCCCATTGTATTACTCTAAATTCACTCTGTCTGGACTTGATGAGTTTTCTCCCCCTGTTCATCTTGTCGATGTAAGCAGCCGGTTGCTGCAATGTCTGTGATGGATCCCCCTAGTTTTCTTTACTAGGCTGGGAAGAATTACCTTTGACTCATGAGAGAAGGCTAATGAGCAGCATTGTCTCTGGAAGGAATTGAGGAGGTGGTTGAAAGCTTTGTTTATTTGAAAGTTATTGGAACACTTAACAGTGCAGGTTAAACTTGTGTTTAACAAGCTTCTTGCATACGGCGGAAAAGGGAAATCATTGATTGTACAACAAATGTTAATGAAATGCATCAATTAATAGAATTAAGAAGATGTCAAGTGCAATATCCAAAGTGGCAGTAAGGTATTTACCCCTCTAATTCAGTGAACTTTCAGCATGGTGGTACTTTAATGTGTCTGTATTATCTATTCTTGCTCTGTGATTTGGAGAGTATAACTTCATATATCCTATGTGTTTGTAAGGTTTCGCTTAGCACTTTGTTGTGATCTTGTGCATATGATGTAGCCCAAGTGATCAGAGATAGATCCCTTCCACCTCAGTAGAACTTAAATGAATTGAAGCCTAAATACAGTTCTGGTAAATAAAGTAAGCTAAGTATTGGTTGCTGCCATGTGGTTGTTGGTGATGTGCCCAATGGAATATTAAATGTGCATCTCTACTAAAAGAGCAGGAGGGGAGGTTGTCATGCAAAACAAAGGGCTTCTTTGCAGCCCTAGTCCATATAGATTGCTACTGCTGCTGCCTTGTTTTCCAATCTCTATGTCCTAAATTTACCCCAAAGGCAGACCATAACTAGGTGATTACTTTCAGGCTATGGGTCTTTTATCCTTGGCTCCTTTAAGAGCTGCGTGTCATTGTAAGCGGCAACTTTTTTCATGTTCTTTTCCATTCCTGGTCATCTGCTTAAAAAACTAGGAAAAGTTCTTTTAAGTAGAAGGCTGCCTGCATTCCAAACAGTTACTGGAAGTCATTTTGTATTTTGATCCTACCATTTTTCAGCAGTTCTTTGAAGACAGCTCTTAAACTTTCGTTTGCAAGAAAGTTTTTTGGAAGTAGTGTACTTGTAGCTGGCACTGCAGCCCAAAAGGTATGGGTAGCTTGACAGTAAAAAAGCAGCAAACGTAATTTGAGGCTGTAGTAACTTTGGAAAGATAAGGGTGTCATGAGAGAGCTTTTTTGTATTACTTACAATCTATGGCTCAAAGAAAACAAAAAATTGTATCTCATTGCTATGACAGACAGTGCAGAGTACACTAACCTCCCCAGCCCTTCACTGAAAAACCTTCAGGGCTTTTCCTTGCCTGAGTTTAGGACTGGGAAGTGTGCTTTGACATTTTATAGGGTACGGAAAAAGCAAGAACAAGCATGGCTTAAGCACTAGCAGACAGAGTGCATAAAACACTTCCATATGATGTGAAACACTTGCCTCAGACTTTGTTAAATGCAGACTGAACTTGGCATTGTGTTGTAATTGCATTTGGTGGTAACATCAGGATGTTGTTACTAAGGTTTCATCTTGCCCTTATCAATTTTATCCATGGAAAGAGAGAGCCTAACTTCAGGAAACCAGGAAGATGTTTTATTACTCTCTGTAGAAACTTTTGTCATTAAGGGAGTTCTTTGAAGTCCTCAGTCAGGAAGCTATTAATACACAGCATCTCAAAATATTTTTGTAGGAATTGGTTAGTTGTGTAAATGTCACTTTGTACACTGGCTTGGCACTACCTAAACAAAACTATTACCTGTATCACGTGAATGCAATGGAAGGAAAAGTCTGAGTGATGTGACAGCAAAGCCAACTTAACTCTAAGCTTTTTAAGCTGTGGTCAAAAAGAGCTTTGATTTATGCATAAATATAAGAAATAGTTTGGTACTGCTATAAACTCCAGTTTTGTTTACAACGCTGTTCTGTTTTTTATAAAACTTTTTTCTGAAAGATTGTGGTTTACACCTATTAGTTGTTTCCAGTTTATAGAATCTCTGATCCTATCCCTTATCTGTCAGATCTTTTCTTATTAATTGTCGTTGTCTTAATCTTTCCCTGTAAAAAGAAATTACACTTGAGCTGGAAACTTGGCCTTAAATTTATTTTTAAGGAGGTGAAGAGAATTGGTTAACAAAGATATGATTCACCATAGCAACAGCTCAGCCAATAACATATATGCAGTGAATTAACTGTTTCATGGTACTTTCATATTTGATTCAGAACATAGCAACAAGATGGTAGCTTGACAACAATAGCAGCTGCATTTTTTTTTCCCTTTTTTGAAAGAATGTTCTTGTGGAAAAAATAGAATCCCTGGAAAGTAATTTATATTACAAGTTTCATCACAAAAATTCTGTGGGTGGTTACAATAGCCTAGAAATTAAATTAGAGATTTGTGTAATAAATGATGGGTTTGATATGATGTGACACTTCTAGTCTCTTACAAGTGACATAGCTACAGGCAATAGAATAATCTCTTCCCCTTGTGAAGATAAATGTTGTATCAGACCAAACCATCTTATATTAAATTACAACTTTCCTTTTTTTTTTTTTTTAAACCATATGAAAAGATTCATGAGTCTTTGTTAAATAATAGCACAAATCAATTATAGGGGTACTTTGGCCAAAACATTTTCAAGATATGTTCTATTCTCAGTCATGTATTTAATTTATATAGGGAACTGCTGTAATAAACCTAATCTGAATAAAGGAATTTTCCTTTTTGCAGTATGTATGTGACTGTGGTCATAGTGAGCCCAAAGGTGCTTTTCTTATCACAATTAGACTGAAACTCTCAAATGGAGATAAGTATGATAAGAGGAAACTAGTTGCTTGACTGCCTTTCCTGGGGGCTAGAGGCATACAGTACATGTGACTCTTGCACAACTTGATTGTGCTCATATCATTATTTTTCATGTCTTGGCAGAGAGAAGGAGCAAGAAAGGGAAGAACAGTTAATGGAAGACAAGAAAAGGAAGAAAGAGGATAAGAAAAAGAAGGACTCTGCTCAGAAGGTATGTTTTGATACTTGAATTTTATCCAGCTAAAACATAAATAGTATTGGTGATAGTAAGAAGCTAAGTTGTTCCTATTAGAGCTTGAAAAAATAGATTTCTTGGAGTGATGCTTCTTTAAAGAGTATTTTTGCATCATTTTTCTGGAACGAAAGTGTTTAACTTGGACATTTCTTCTCCTTAGGGCGTTATGTAAAGTAAAAGAAGGTCTTTTTTATATCAAGTATTTAAGTTACTTAATATAGGTTCTTTTGATCTTTCTGTGCAACTCCTGCTGGTTTGGGGATGAAAATAATGCTGGGCTTTTGCAATTCTTGCAGTAAAATGAACTAAATATTTTCTAGAGCAAGAAGATACTTTCCCCCATCTTCTTTTTTTCTATTCAAGTCCTTAAGGAAGTTTACATGAAAGAGGTTCCCTTTATTTTTGCTAAATATTACGTACACCTTCTGTAGCTAATAGCACTTTTGCTGAAGTGTATCAGTTCAAGTCTGAGTTGTGGAGAATTGATAAGTCACCAAAAATTGGTTTTGCTCAGAAAATGGATTTGAGACTTGGTGTATTAGAAGTTCCCTGTTTTGCAGAAAATCTAGTAAATTGTTCTAGGAGTTGAGATACAAATTTGTGTGTTACAGCTGTATCCCTGCTTTTTACTGGTAAAATGCTTTCTGTCTAGTTCAGATGCAGCCCTCCTGGAGTGAGTCCAGCACAAGGCCCCTAAAATGATTAAGGGACTGGAGTATCTGACAAAAGAGAAGGGGCTGAGAGTGTTAGGACTGTTCAGCCTAGAGGAGAGAAGGCTTGTGAGGGTCTTACCAACATATGTAAATACTTTGTGGAAGAGAGTAAAAAGATGGAGGCAGACTCTCCCCTATGGCGCCCAGTGACAAGGCACAAGGCATCATGCACATATTGAAACTCTACTTAATCATAAAAAGACTTCCTTTTTTTCTGCGTGTGTATGACTGGGCAACCCCTGGAACAGGTTTCCCAGAGACGTGGTGCCTCCGTCTTTGGAGATACTCAAAAATTAGTTGATGTGGTCCTCTGCAATCTAGTTTTCATGACTTTGAGTTGAGGAGACTTTTGGGGCTGGCTGGGCAATGGGAGTGGGAAGTGTGGACTAGATTTCCAGAGGCTGTCCCTTCCAACCTCAGTGATTATGTGAAGTTGAGAGCAGACGACTTCACTTTGAGTATGTCTGTTTTTCAGTTGCTTCAGTAACAACAGATCCCATGATCCTGCTGAGAACAGCCAGCACCAACTTCAGTTAAATTTTGGCTTATACAAGGTGGTTTTAAATCTGGCTTTTTCACCATTTTGAGTCTTATCAGTTTAAATTAGGTGCAGGTATACGGATGTGTTTTTGTTGTCTTTATCCAGTCACTGTGTTGATACATTCCCAGTAATAGTGCAGAAGACTGGTAGTTACAGAGTAAGGTCTCTTTAGTGTCTTTTTGTCTTGGAGTTGCTACTGTTTAATGTTCAAGTACAAAAAGTATATGTAGGAACCAAGAGGAGCAGACCTTGATGAATAAAGAGTAGTAACTTGAGGATTATGTGCTGATACTCAGTGATAAAAGGGAAACTTCAAAAGATTGTACAGATCATCATGATAACAGTGCTGTGTTTACTGAGGAATTGGTGCTTTGAATGCAAGATTTGCCAGCTTTCTTGTGTGGTCTTTCAAATGCTAAGTTATTCAGTATGTTTGAATGTTACGATATTCTGCCAAACTCCTGGGAAGGGTAAAGACTAAATAAGTTAATCTCCTAGAGGATAAACTTAACAGTAATGCTTGGAGATACCTAAGAATAGCAAATCAGGCAGCTAAATGGACAGAACATAAATGTGCGTGTTTATTCTTAGTGACTGTGGAGGTGTTCACCAAATAAGCAGTAATGATTTGGGGGTACCTTTTTCAGACAGAGTTTGTATAACATGAAACAGTTGTTTCTCTCTGGATCATCTGAAACTTAAAAAATAAAAAAAAAATTGCTTCAAGAGAGGTTGTGCAGCAAATTTGCAGCATAAATTGCTGTAGTTGGTGTCTGAGGGGTTTGTCAGAAGGGTGAGCTTGACTCCACTTTCCCGTTTGCTGAAGCTACTCCTGCCCTGCCAAAGCTCAGAGGTTGCCCAAAGAGAGACAAGAGCTGTAATTCTGAGACTGACACATTTTTTCAGTTTTGAATTTTAAGACGAAACCAGATCATTTTGACTAGGAGAAAGATACAGTATAGGTAGAAGTAATTTTTTTTCCCCCTAAACCAAACTGTGGTTATCATGTTGAATTCATCAAAGATTTGGTAAGATGGGGCCTTTCCAAGTAGGCACATTGCTAAAATACTGAACATGCTTACTGTTCACTATAGCAAACCTATCAGCATTACCAGATTGTGTTAATGAATAATTTTTTTCCCTTTTTGCTTTAGTAGTGGAGCATCAGGGTCCATTAAGTGCTTAACAGAGTCTTTAACTGTGTCAGAAGATGTAATATGATGCATACAGAATTTTTCATAAGTGAAGTTGGAAATTGATGTCTGGCTTGGTACAGACACAGCTTTTGGTATCAGGTGCATTTTCATTGTCTTGGAGGCTTTTGCATTATGTAATTCTGTGAAGTTACAATGCCCAAGATTTTGTACTACGGTGAATGTTCCACTTTGCATATTACAGTTTTCATCTTTGCAAAGTAAATTATGCCATAGCAATTCAGTGCAGCTTCTCTTTTTATTCTTAACCATACAAAGGAATTCTGGCTTCACTGATTTCAACAGTAAACTGCTTTTTGTTTGGTGCTTTCATTATTCTATACTGTCAGTGTGTTTTCCAGAATTATGGACTAGTTCAGCAATTTCTTTTAAGAATAGGTGTCATAGAACCTGACACATGATGATCTTTAGGGTTTTTTCATTATTGTGTAGTGGAACTCATGATGGACAGGTTCAAAACATGCTACAATACACATGATCCCAGAGAATATGCCAGTGATGTGTTTGTCTCTACTGTAGCCTGAAATCTGCTATGCCGAAACAATGTAGAAGTACAGCAAAACCCATAATGGGTATGTTGGCCAGTGTGAATGCTCATTTCAGCAATTAACTTCTAGTTTCATTCAATAGATTCCCATTATAGGTGTTGCTGGTGTTCTTTTTATTCTTTGTGGCAATGAATCCAGTAAGTCTAGGTTTTCTTCTCCTTGGAAGATATTTTATGGGAAAGGGTGGAATGGGAAGATGGCAGAGAGACAGACTGCTGTGGTTATTCCTGCTAGCCCCAACAGTCTGCTGTAAGGATGGATGCCCTCATAGAAGGAAGGCTTTGTTACATATTAACTGCAGTACTTCACCTTCAAAACCTGAAAGAGTTGTAGTGCTGTAGCACAGGTTTAATTGTGCTTGGAGCTCCATGTTTGGGGTGAGGAGGGGGATGAATATTTAAAATCATGAGTGAAGCAACTACTGTTTCTGCCAGGCAGTTTTACATCAGGCACAGGAATTACAGGAGCTTTAGTAATTTTGAAAACTTTGTGTCTGTGTATATGTGTGTGTGTGTATAACTACAACTACTGTTCAGACTTACAGTTCATCAGCTGGTTATTTTCATTCAGCAACAAATACTGGTTTTGTGCTAATATAGTAAGGTTGTGCTTTAGCACAACCTGTTCAATGTTTGTTTTGAGGTTTTTAAAACTCTATTTACATTCTTGCTCTTAATTTGCAGGTCACAGATCAAAAAACCAAAGGTAAGAATCTTTGATTCTAAGGAGTGCTTTTATTTACTTGAGTTAAGATTCATATCTTGATTAAAAACTGTTGGAAGAGGAAGGGGAATTATGAGTCAAGATGAAATACTGAAGATGAGTACACGGAAGTACTCATCTTAACTGATAGTTAAGGTGATTAAAGTGGTGAACCTGAAACTATTCTGCTCAAGTCAGCTATGTCAGCATCAAAATACTTGAAGATGGAATGAGGACTGTGGATAAGATAGGTTAGCTGAAATATTTAGTTTTCTGTTCTGCAAAGGTTTTAGACAAGTAACTGAAAGCTGAAACTACCTATATGAATTGAATGAAAGACAGGGAAAGTACTGCCTCTGAGTGAAAATTACTTGGTTTTGAAAATTTAAGTTGAAGCCCATAAAAATCCGACAGATAAAGCAGGAGTGATGAGTGAGTATCTTGAAAGTTAAGCTAAACAACTTAGCTGCTGTAAAAATATATTTATTGTTTTATGTATCAGTTTTCTGTAAATTGTGACAGAAAACTGCTATTGTTGACAGAGGAAGACTAAGATAATAGCATGATTTTGCAGCTTTTTGGGGTTTGGGCAGTGATGCCTATATAGAGAAATTGGAAAACCTGGACAAAATTAAAATGTGGATAATAATACATTCACGTTGCCAAAGAGAGACTCACTTGTATTGATTGTCCTTAAAACTTTCATTTTTAGGATTGCAGATTTTACTGATTGTACTTACTTTGCTGGGGAGGGGTTTCTGGACAGCCCTTTCTTATATTACTCTTCCAAAAAGGCCAGGAGTATGTTAATTTTTCCTAGCCTTTGGAGTCTGATGTCTGAGCACCTTTTAGGCACATGGCTAAGAATTTTTTACTGTTTCAAAAAAGCACATGGACAGTACAAGGGGTCATGTGTCTAGGGTCTCTTAAGCAAATTTTGTGATGGTGTTAGTACCTCAAGGATTTGTTTGTATTGGAGAAGAAAAACACATAATAGCCCTCAGAAGCAGCTTGTCCTTGCTTATGGAGGCACCTGGTGACCAGCTGGGAAACCATAAGTGAGCCCAATGTAGTCACTGTACGTAGGAGTGCCTTTGGGGTGACAATCAGTTATTACTGCCTTATTTAAGAGCTGCAGAGAGAACTTAGATTTGCGAACTCTGAATCCAAGAGGAGGTGGATTACTTCCCCTTGTTTATTTAGGCACTGGTAGTCTAATATGCAGGTGATGGTATAACAATCCTAAAGGTGATGCATAACAATCCAGAAACCAATTGGAGATGAGGGAACAGAGCGGGGAGGTGGGGCCAGTTATATTTGACTGCTCATGTTTTAAAATGGCTCATTGTCTAGGGTGGTATTCTTTGGCAACTTTACATTTGCAAGAAATTTTGGACTTGGAGCAAAATACCTGCTGAGGGCAGAGTTTTGTTCTGGACTGTAGAGTTGCACATGGAAGCTAAAGGTCTGCCTCTACTGCTTTTGCTTCTCTAATTAAATTGTTCTTGGTTGCTGTTAGGATTGAAGCTGCACAGTGTTTCAGAGAAGAATTAAATAATAGAAGGAAAGAGTCACAGTGAGTTCTTGTAGCTAACACAGGTTTAAGTGGGGAAAACTTCTGATTTTCCTTCTTCCTGTTTTTTTCAGTGCCCGAAGTGACGAAACCAAGTTTAAGCCAACCAGTGGCTGCCAGCCCAATTGGCAACTCTCCATCGCCACCAGTCAATGGTGGCAACAATGCCAAAAGGGTGGCAGTGCCGAACGGACAACCGCCAAGCGCCGCCCGCTACATGCCTCGGGAGGTGCCGCCGCGATTCCGTTGCCAGCAGGACCACAAAGTGTTACTGAAACGTGGGCAGCCCCCTCCGCCATCCTGTATGCTCCTTGGGGGTGGAGCAGGGCCTCCCCCCACTACAGCACCAGGAGCAAACCCAAACAACGCACAACCAGTGACAGGAGCACTGCTGCAGAGCGACAGCGGGACTGCAACAGGCAAGTAACATGAAGAGTATTAAGTGAGCACGTGTTTTGTGCGTGGCAGAACAAGGTTGACTAAAGTTGTGCATAGGCATGTCATTATATAATAGAATCCTCAAATTGCTTTTGGAGAGCTCACTTCTGCTGGTTTAGCATATAGACTGCTCTTGCTGTTGGCAGCAATTGATAAAGTTTTTGCTACTAGATGGAACAAAAAAAAAGGTTTATTATTTTCAAGCGTGTTTTGTGTGGTTTTAATTAGTTGCTGAAATGATCCCCAGCAAGGTAAACATAATGCATGAATAAACAGTGTTTTATGGTTGTCACTGAGTAGTTCTTAATAGCTCTTTAAGTTTCTTTGATGACACTAATTTCCTACCTTGTCATATTTTTGTATCACCTGTGTATCTGGTATAACAGACATGTAGATGCCATGTCTGCAAAGGGCAGAAGTCTGTCACTTCATCTGGATGAAATAGAAACGTGGTCCTTTTCCTCCTTGCTTTTTTTAAAGTAGTGATCTTGTTTTTTCTAATTATATAGGCCTTTTTATACAAATGGTGACTGTCCTGTTTTTACTTCTCTGTGCGCTTTGAATTCCAAAGGATTAATTAATTTAAGGATTGTTTTATGAACATGGAGAAGTTATGGCTGCTTCTCAGTTTTTTAGACCCTTGGGGAATGGCAGTAGCTGTAACATTTCTTCTTAAATTCTAATAGTAGAACAAACTAAATTCCACTCAAGATACCTGCTTGCTAAAGGAGAGACTTAGGTGACCTGAAAAGTCAAGGACAACTCAATTCTAACAAAAAGAGTATCTGAAAAAACCCAAAACCTTGAAAGTCAAAAAGAAGAAAATAACAATACCAATATGTCTGAGTTTGCCTTGGAAAATCATGCCAGATCAACGGGATGCTGATTTTGGTTTTTTACCACAGCCTTAGAGAGTGTAAACTTTTTATAGTTCTCTGTAGTCAGGATTTAAAAACAGAGGTGGCTTGTAACTCCAGAATCAAGTACACTAGATAGGATGGCTGTCCTTATTAAAAAGGTTTCTAGGAAAATTAATAATTCCATTTCTTTTGTAGTTTAAATACTTGAATTCCTTTGTAACAAGTCCCTGTTTGACAGATTATTTATCTTGTCTTTGATCTTCACTATTTAATAAAGGGCAGAGTGAATGTCAAACTGTTACGGCAAAGTTTTAACTAATCAGTTTAAAACAGAGGTCTTAGATATAACTGATTTTGATAAAACACCTGAAAGATGAAGAGGGAAAAACCTCCACCCTATAGTCTCGTGTTTATGTATAAAGTCCTAGCATTGGTATACCTTCACAGTGATTGTAGTAGACTGATTAAGGAGAATTTGTAATAGTGAAGCATTTTAAATGTACTCAAGATTTCTCATGATCAGCATTTTTTTTGCTGTTGGGTGTACCATATGAGGACCATTTTGGAGTATTTGAGAGATTCCTTAAGTTCTATGGGATTATTTGATGCCTAATTTTTTTCCCCTGAGGCTGAAATTTGATACTATGAATTCTCATATTTTTACATTTAGGTTAATGGTGCATTAACAACTAAGATTGTTGTATTAGATAATGGTTAGTTGCTTTATCCTGATGTAAGTCAGAAGTGCCAAGAGAGATACGGGTCCTTCAGACCTGCCTCACCTCATCCACATTTCTGCACCATAGCACAGTTAACTGGGCTGGGGCACTGACTTGTATTAAAATTAAATCAGGTTGTTCTTTAAACCTAATTTCAGTCTAGGTGATTGTTACTAATTCACCTGAATATCAGTGGGAACATATGTGCTAACATGTTAGAGTAGGTGTGCCAGAGCAGTGGGAATGATCAGCTGGGCAAGAGAAAGATCAGGCTGTCACTTAGGGTGCTCTGTCAAAGTGCTTGTCTGTCTCGCACATCATTTATCCCTCCTGAGATCCTGCCTGGTGACAAACCGTGTTTCAGTTTGGGCCCAATTTAATCAGGCATATGTGTACTGATACTGTGATTAGTTCGTTCCACCTGAAAGAAAACAAAAGCAGGTTCCCAAAACGGAAGATAATGCAGCTTACCTACTTCTTTCTGTTCTTATATTCATCAGATGGCCATAGATGAAGTTGATGAAAGTTTAATATAAAAAATCAACACATAATCCTTCTTTACATCAATATTTTTCTACAAGGATTGAAATCCGTCTGTAAGATAGCAAAACTAATACCCTGGAAGATGACACCAAGGTTACTATTGCCTTGTACCAATACAGGGGGATGAGGTGATAGCCATTCTAGGCAGTTCTTCTAATACCAGTAATTCAGGACGTGTGAGATAGTTTTGGACAACAAAGCAAATATTTTATTGTTGGAAGTCTTTCAATAAATTCCTCTTTAGGTCCACCACCATCTCTCACAGCAAAACTGCATCTTGATTTCAGGACTCCTTAAAAGTAGTCACTTACTAGTAACTTGCTGCCTTCTAGTCAGATCAGTAGCTTAATTTTCAGCATGTTTGTTATTAAGGAAGAGTCTGTTTAAGAACCAAGTTTCCTTGCCCATACCAAAACCATAAAGTACAAAGTACAAAAGACAAAACCATAAAGTACAAAATTTTGTTGCCACTGTCAAATATAGCAAGGGGAGGCTGGTTTTATAAAACAGTCCATTAAATTAGTTAGTCCTAGCACACTATGTTAATAAGGATTCCAATCTTAATACTTTTAGAATGTTTTCACAGAAATTAAATGCTCCATTAAAATCACTGGTTTGAAGATCTTGCAAAGTGCATAGCTGCTTGCACATGATTCAGTTGCTGAATCATTTGTAATTTCAAAAGACAGCAACCTTGCAGCCTTTTGAGCTTGTCTTTGGCTGTCCTCCTTAAGCTCTTCCTGTGATCAGTCTAATCAGAGAGTTTTTTAATTGGAAGGAGAAAAAAGGGTTACTCTGTGCTAAAAAGATAGACGGATATAAATATCGCTAGAGTCATACTTCCTTGCTATTGTTAAGTTTGCATTTGAGGTTAAGGCAACAGAAGGAACAGAACGTACTTGGAAACTGCTTGGCCTTTTGGATCTTGGTGGCTGAGGTTTAATGGGTGAAGACAAACTACTGTTCATCAATATTCAGAGCTTATGAGGGAGTTCAAACTTTGCTGTAAAGTCTGGATCTTTACTGGTGACCCTCAGCGAAGTGGGATCTGGAAGGCATTCAGTGGATGTTGATTGTTTAAGCTAATGAACTGAAAGCCTCAGACAGTCACTGAAAGCTCATCTTACCGTCTATTTGAAAGTATTTGCAACCAGAAATTGCGGTCTTCAGTTTTTAATATATAGCACAGGAATTGAGGTGGGGAGGGCTATCTGCTTTTCTGAGCCACTTGCCTTATTTTCATGGAAGCTGCAGCTGTTAGTGTGAAGTTTATGCTCCGTCAAATAAGTGGGATAACTGAATAAGACTAATATATTACGGTTCTGTATGTGTTTTTGCCTAAGGGAAGGTGTTTAGTCTTCATCACTGGGAACTTGTGAGGACAGTTTAGGATCCCTTTGATTAAAAATACAGAGGAAAAATGAGTGGAACCCTATATAGAGAACAACACTGAAGTTCTAATGGACTTAAATTATTTAGAGGATCAGGTAATAATGTGAATTGCAAGGGAATCTTGGCTGATGTTTTAAACTAATGATGATAATGTGTCTGCATACATGTAGACACCATGCTGTCAGTGCTGACACAGGCTTCATCCATTGTGGTACTGTGTTAATTTATGTCTGCTTTGAAACTGTACAAATGTCTTGTGCATATGATGTCATACCACATAGGACATAATAGTTCACTACAGATGAAAGAAAGGGCTCTCTACACTGTTGTTCATTCTGTTAATTTTCTTACAGTGATTTCAAAGCTCGTTGAAATTGCAGGTTTACCTTGTACAGTGTACTAAGCCAGCAAAAACCTAACCTATCAAAAAGTGGACAGTTTTGTGTTAAGAGAATGCAGCTGACTTAGTTAAATGTCTCAACTGCCATCAGAACTGTCACAAATGAATTAAACTGGGGAATTGAGAGCTGGTGAGAGAGCAAAGGAAAAGTGAGATCTCTTACTAGTCTCCATGCAGTGGCAGAGAGATCAGCTTAGCTGCTCACAAACCCACATACTGTGGTTTCTACAGTAAATAAAGCAGTGACAAAATGTGGGGCTGAACAAAACTTGCATGCTACTACATAAAAATTGTAGCTTACATATCTTTGGTCTCTTGACTTAAAGTAGCTTTTGGAATTAATTGTATTTGTTTTGCAAAGGGTTGAAACTAAGTCCTGGTAGCAAAATTGATTTGAAAAAAATATATGAAGCTGAAGGATAGACTACTTCAGCTTCATATATTCCTTAACGGTTTTTGGTTTTTGATCTGTAATAAATTGTAGTTGCTTTGAGTCACCTGAAGAGCAAACCAACAGCTGTGTGTGCACACACGCCTATGAATACTATGAATAATTATACACGTTCTTATTCTATATATAGTATAATTTTAAACGTGTGTTTGAAAAGTCTGCAACCAGTATCAAAAGCGTTCATTAACTGTTGAACTTAAGAGTTGGACTCTTGGCAGAAGTAGTGAGTCAATGGTGGTTTCAAATGCCCACAAAATGCTTTCAGGGAGTTTGTTGAAAGTTTTTTATCAGTGTTTTCAATGGTGTTCCCCAGCCTGATGTTCTTTCAGAGCAACTTTGTTGCACATTTGAGGGAAGGGTTCTTATTAGTGAAAACATTAATCAGTGGTGTCAAAAGTCTGATGTTCTGTGCTTGTAAATAATACTGATTATTAAGGACTTTTTGGGTGTAATTTTTTGATTTTGCTTTTTTTTTTCTTTTTCTCATTTAGATTCAGCAATTGGAGGTGCTGCTGCTTCAAATTATGCAAATTCCACTTGGGGTCCTGGAGCCTCCTCCAATAGCGGCACCAACGCCAACCCAACTCACATCTGGGACAAGGTGATTGTAGACGGGTCTGACATGGAAGAGTGGCCTTGTATTGCCAGCAAAGATGCTGAGTCTTCTTCCGAAAACACCACCGATAACAACAGTGCCTCGAACCCTGGCTTGGAGAAGAATGCTCTGCCAGGAAGCACCACTAATAACAAAGGAAAAGGAAGCCAGTGCCAGTCTGGAAGCGCTGGAAACGAATGTAATCTTGGGGCCTGGAAATCTGATCCCAAGGCTAAATCTGTTCAATCTTCCAACCCTGCTGCCGAGAGTAACAATGGACTAGGTAATTGGAGGAACTTGAGTGGACAAGATAGAATCAGTCCCAGTTCTGGCTTCAGCAACTTTAACCCAAATAGCAACCCATCTGCTTGGCCAGCACTGGTTCAAGAGGGCAATTCTAGGAAAGGAACTCTGGAATCTGATAGTGGTAGCTCCAATGCACAGATTAGCACAGTAGGTCAGACCTCTAGGGAACAGCAGTCAAAGATGGAAAATGCGGGTGTTAACTTTGTCTCTGGCAGAGAACAGGCTCAAATTCATAACACTGATGGACCAAAAAATGGAAACACTAACTCCTTGAACTTAAGTTCACCAAACCCTATGGAGAATAAGGGAATGCCCTTTGAAATGGGCTTGGGGAACCCTTCCAGGAGCACTGACACCCCGTCACAAAGCACTGGAGAAAGAAAGACTGGGAGTGTTGGATCTTGGGGTACAGCTAGGGCGTCTTCTGGAACTGACACAGTCTCTGGGCAGAGCAATTCTGGAAACCATGGGAACAATGGAAAGGATAGAGAGGACTCCTGGAAAGGAGCTTCTGTTCAAAAACCTAATGGGTCAAGAAGTGATTCTTGGGATAACAATAACCGGTCTACGGGTGGTGGGTCTTGGAACTTTGGCCCTCAGCATGCAAATGAAAGCAAATGGGGTGAAGGGAACAAATTAACATCTGGGGTCTCTCAGGGAGAATGGAAACAGCTGTCTGGGTCTGATGAACTGAAGATTGGAGAGTGGAGTGGTCCAAACCAACCAAATTCTAGCACTGGAGCATGGGACAATCAAAAAGGCCACCCTCTTCCTGAAAACCAAGGCAATTCCCAGGCTCCCTGTTGGGGAAGATCTTCCAGCTCTGCAGGAAGTGAGGTTGGAGGTCAAAGCACTGGAAGCAACCACAAAGCAGGAAGTAGTGACAGTCACAATTCTGGACGCCGATCATATAGGCCTACGCATCCTGATTGCCAGGCAGTCTTGCAGACTTTGCTGAGCAGGACTGATTTGGATCCCCGAGTGCTTTCAAACACTGGCTGGGGCCAGACTCAAATTAAGCAAGATACTGTGTGGGATATTGAAGAGATGCCACGGCCCGAGGGGAAGTCTGATAAAGGAACTGAGGGGTGGGAGAGCTCTGCCACACAGACAAAGAACTCAGGGGGCTGGGGTGATGTACCCAGCCAAAGCAATCAAAACAAGTCTGGATGGGGTGAGCTCTCAACCCCAACGGAGTGGAAGGACCCCAAAAATACTGGAGGATGGAATGACTATAAGAACTCCAATTCTTCTAATTGGGGAGGAGGAAGGCAAGAAGAAAAGTCATCTTCCTCTTGGAATGATAGCTCTAGTAAGGATCAAGGGTGGGGTGGACGGCAGCCTAATCAAGGATGGTCTTCTGGAAAGAACGGTTGGGGAGAGGAAGTTGACCAAACGAAAAATAGCAACTGGGAAAGTGCAGGAAACAAGCCAGTGTCTGGGTGGGGTGAAGGTGGGCAAAATGAGATTGGAACTTGGGGTAATGGTGCAAATACAAGCGCTGCTTCAAAGGGTGGATGGGATGATTGTAAAAGAACTTCAGCGTGGAATGAGACGGGTCGACAGCCCAACTCCTGGAACAAGCAGCAGCAACAGCACCAGCAGCAGCAGCAGGAGTCTTCTGGTTCCTGGGGTCCACCGCCCCAAACTCCAAGTAATGGGCGACCTCCAAACCCAAACTGGAACAGCGGACCACAGCCAGCTGCCCCCAAAGAGGAGGAGCCTAGTGGCTGGGAAGAACCTTCTCCACAGTCAATCAGTCGAAAAATGGATATTGATGATGGCACTTCAGCGTGGGGAGACCCTAGCAGTTATAACTACAAGAATGTGAATCTGTGGGACAAGAACTCACAAGGAGGTCAGGCCACACGGGAGCAGAGCCTGCCTACTCCAATGACTAGTAAATCACAAGCATCAGGTACTTGTTTCTTTCTTCACTAAGCTCCTATATATGAATGTAACCTTTAATGCATAAGAGATATGCTTGTAGCCTCCAACTCCTGATAGTTTTATTCTATATTTATTCTATAGAGAAAACCAATTTCTTACTTGAATATTTGGTTCTGTATTTAAAGTTTGTTTAAAATTTGAATCAATCAGTCCACTGCTTGTTGTGCCTCAGTAACTGTGATCTGAATAGCGGTCAGCTTGCCAGTAAAAGATGTTTGTTAGCTGGCAGATCTGTGTCTTCAACCTGAGCTCTGAAGAACAGGTTGAATTACAGATTCAGAAACCTCTAAGATTGAGGCTACCACTAAACCAGATCCCCAAGTGCCACATCTACAGGTCTTTTAAATACCTCCAAAGATGGTGACTCAACTGCTTCCCTGGGCAGCCTGTTCGAGTGCTTGATAATGCTTTTGGAGAAAAATTTTTCTTGTTATCCAGTCTAAATGTGCAGTGATGCAACTTGTGGCCGTTTCTCCTATTTCTGGTTGCTTGGGCAAAAGAGACTGATCCTGACAGGGCTACAACCTCCTTTCAGGTAGTTGTAGAGAGCTATAAGGTCTCCCCCAGGTCTCCTTTTTTTCTGGACTAAATCACATTTTTTATACTTAATTATTAGAGAAATTGGAAGAAATTCTTTCCTTTAGTCAAAAACCTTTTTCTCTGAAACTCAGGTAGCACTTGAAATTGAGCAAGTCTGTGATTTAGTCTTTTAATTAAGTTCAGTTTACTTTTGCTGTATGATAAAGAATAATTAGCAAAATATTTTCTTCAGAATAAGGACAAGAAAAAGTTACATAGCCTAGAAATATATTAAGATGTTATTGTTATGTAATCTTTTCCTCTGACTCAAAGACACTTAAAAGAATGCTGTCTTGGTTTAATATGTGCTTCAGCTATGTCCTTTATATAAAAGCCTTGAGTTAGACACTTCTCATTAGTCACAAAAGTTCACATATAGGGAGACAGCTTTAGATGTAGGGTTCATGTTTAACCTGGGAGAAGAGTATTGCTCATCATAGCATTCTCTTCCTTTTCATCCCTGGAGGTCAGTGCCCACTCTGAATTTGGTGTGAATGATTGTCAATTCTGTTGCACCCACGCTACTGGGACTCTCAACCAAAAGACTGAAGCAGTGGATTAATGACGTGGTGCTGCACTGCAGTAAACGGTTGTCTAAATGGTCTGTAATGAAACCTCTTTCTCCTTTGTGCAGTCTGGAGCAAAAGCACTCCACCTGCTCCAGATAATGGTACGTCCGCCTGGGGTGAGCCAAATGAAACCAGTCCCGGGTGGGGTGAAGTAGATGATACAGGAGCATCGACAACAGGCTGGGGGAATGCACCTTCCAACGCCCCGAATGCCATGAAATCTAGTGAGTATAGGCCAGATACCAGCTTCTTTGCAACGGACCCGGAGTTTTTAGTGTTTGGCCTTTTGATACAGGTCCCCCGTGGAGGAATTGTTATCTGAGGCCTAGAAGCACTGTCGAATGTCATTGTAAGGTTTTGATGAATGAATGATTAAGTGCTTACAAATTACTAGAATTTTGTCTTTTAAGGGAATAAAAAAATCTCTTAACTAAGCAAATAAATGGGCAGTTCTGATTCTGGAAGTGCTAAAACAGTCTGAGTGAGGAAATATGTATTTTTCTATTTTTCCCTGACTGCCCACTTGTTATTTGGCATATCAACTTGTTACATGATAGGTCACTTTTTCTAATCATATTAGGAAAAGGAATGCACAGTACTGACTAACTGTGGAGCCCATTGCAATATATAAAGGAAATCTATGCTTTGATAATGCAATTTAGTTTTGAATGCATTTTTTAAATTGTGTGAAAAATTGTAACTGTTAAGAACTGAAACTTGCAGTTAAACCCAAATGCTTACAATGGTGTCCTTCATGGAGATGTTGAAATATTTTAAAAATTTACTTTTAAATTAAAATTTTGCTGTATTTTATTTTTGTGGATATTATTCTTCATGATGTAAGCTGTTTGTACAATTTTTATTTGTCTTTTTAAGAAAAAAACCCAAAAGGAATGTTATTGCCAAAGTCAATAACATTTGGATGTGAAGTTTCCTGTAGGAACTACTGATGATGTACAACTGTTACTGAATTTGACTCATGATGCCCACTGTATAACTCCTTCCAGTTACAAGCTGGTTTTGCAACATGTAATTTTTTGAAATTAAGTCCCTTCCTCCCACTCCAATTAAATAATTTGGCTGTTCTTAAAACAAAACTGGGCAAAAAGTTTTCCTTCCTTAGTGTTACGATTTTAACAGGCTTTTGTGGATGGCTATAGTCCTTCCCATGCCTGCCACACAAACTTGGTGCTTTTGAGAATGCTAAGCTGTTCTTAGACGGATGTCTTCTTTTACCTATAAGAAGACAGCTAAATATGAGCAAAATAAGAGCTTCTGAAATACTATTGATCCATTGAAAAGTCTGTTGATTTGTTAATGTTTGATATACTCTGAGAAGACTGTATGTGGTCACTCAGTTATGGTACCTGTGCAGATCAGTCAGGATAACTGTAGAGCTGCAACATGTGTGCTGTTGTGCAATGTAAGCTGCCCCCAGCTCTAGAGCAGCAAAATATAGGGAGTTTCCTTGTGAGAGCTGTTCCAGTTTGGGCTGTGGTAGGTTACTAGTGTTAAGAACAGAGGTCTTCATTCTGTTGTGTTCTGTGACTGCTCTCTCAACTCCTTTCTAACCGGTCCCCAGAAGGAGTGAAGAAGAAAGCTATGTTGTTCAGTGAAGTAGGGGGAGGTATTAACTTATCTCTTGGATAAGTTGAAAGAAGAAATTGGGACAAAGAGCATGCATAGGCATAATTTGTGGTTGGAGGTAAGGACAGGATACTGAGACTAGCAGTGATTGGAAAGGAGAAGAATTTAGAGACAAAGAAGGGAAGCAAGCATAGATCACTATGCACCTGTTTAAAAAAGTAGATTTACATAGTTCTGTCGGCACTGCATAGGAATTCCCTGGCAGAAGTAGGAAAAAATGCAGTTTTCTGTAACATCATTATTTTGTGTGTATCTTGAAAGTTTTATTTGGTTGCTGTAGCTGTTGGTATCTCCTCACTTAACAAATGCAAGAAACAGAGTAGGTGTCATAGAGGCGGGTCATCTTTAGACCACTGTCCTCCAGATTCATGTTCAAGAATCTTAAACCTGAGAGCTATCAATGCAGCAAAATAATCTGTAGTCATGTAGGGAAAGTCAGGATCATATATTGAAACACTCTCACCAGAAATAAATTAAAGCTGCAGGGGCTGCCCTATATAACATTTCTAGATTATGTTCTTGACTGCAGTCATAATCCTTAAATTTAAGTAGCATGTATAAGTAGCGTGATTGATGAATGTACTTAAAAAAATCTGGGGGTTTATTTATGATGCATTTTAAGGTAGCTCTTAAACCACCATGAAATGCCTCTGTACTTATTTTCAGCATGATCAAGGTAGAGATCCCCTTGATAGACTAATTGCAATTCCTGGCTTTTTTATATTCAAATTTTTTGCTGTATATGTTAATATCCTTATTCCTGATTTCCACATTCAACCCCTCCCAGACAATTGAAGAATGAATTATTACAAAGGTAACAATGATGGAAATTTTTACATTGTGAAGACACTTTTTTGAATTATTTTTTTAAAATTCCTTTGGGATTCTGATGATTCAACTTATCTTGCAGGATCACATCACCAGCTGCATGGTATTGACTGCTTTTGAATTTACTTTTTTATTTTATTTTTCTAAAGGTTCTAAATCTATGCAAGATGGCTGGGGAGAGAGTGATGGGCCAGTGACAGGAACACGTCATTCCAGCTGGGAAGAGGAGGAGGAGGGAGGAGTCTGGAACACAGCAGGCTCTCAGGGAAGCAGTTCCTCCCACAACTCAACAAGCTGGGGGCAAGGAGGAAAGAAAACACAAATGAAGGTAAAATGCTTGAATGATTCTTAACTGCTGCGTTGTCTGAAAACAATCTGACTGATAATGTTAGAGCGTTATAATAGCTATTAAGAAAGGTTTTACAGACTTACGGAAGGGGGTGCCTGTTATAGCACTGTGTGAGGTTTCTGGATTTGCTTGAATGTATTACACCTGTTGTGACTAATAAATCTGCCAGTAGGTGTCCAATATTTTTGGTATGGGAGCTGCAGAACCATTACTAAATGAAAATAAGTATCCCTAGGCTATTTCTTGTTTCTTGCTGACACATCGTTCTGTGTTAGGCTGCTGCTGTTGTTCTTGCATAGTCTGCTGAAGTTTGGATTCCACAGGCCTTTTGGCACATGAGCTTTTTATTTCTACTAACTGTTGGATTTATGTCTTTTGTTTGTTGTTATTGACATTTGGCCTCAAACAGGAGCAGGAGCTTGGCTGTAGTCCTGAGGAAATCTTTCTAAGGCTTGTTTATATTAAAGTTCTTTAGTATAGTAACACTTGTTACTGTATTAATATAAAAAAGAATATGCTTTGTCTACTTCTCCTCAAATAGGTAGGGCAGACTCAAAAGGCAAGGGCAGAGCAGTTTCGTAGGACGTGGAAATACTCTTGTGACATGGTAGGGAGTTTTACAATTCCTATTTTGCAGAAATTAATCTCATGGACTTTTTTCTCACTTAAAGCTTTTCTATTTTAACCACCAGAGCAACTGTCCAGAAAAATTTCTTCACTGTTGAACTGTGTCAGTTTTGGTTTTGATCATATGAAAATTACACTAAGGCCAAATAAAGTGCCTGGTCAGCACAGTGTCCCTGCAAGAGAAACCATACTAAAGAAAGCCAAGGAGGAACTCTACCTCTGTATGCAGTGGATTAAAGAATGTATTAAACTGTTACAGAGGAAAAATAAACATCATCTACAAAGCATTTCAGATTGCAGAATGAAACTTGAAAGTGTGATAAACATTCTACAGGGCAAGAGCTCATCCAATAATAAACCTAACAATGAGCAATTGTATGAGACAGAATATTTGGTAAATGTTTCCAAACATGCAAATACTTAAAGTAATTTTTTCAGGGGATTGATCTGATACCAGGATTTTCATTTTACACTTGTGCATCTCAAGGATAAAACAGAATTTTGAAATAAAGAAGTTTCTTAAAATGTCTTTTTTTTTTCTTCCAGTGCGCATTGAAAGGAGGAAATAGTGATTCATGGATGAACCCTTTATCCAAACAGTTTTCAAATATGGGCTTGCTAGTAAGTAAATTTATTTAAATAGAAGGTCCAATTTTGGGAAAAAGCTGTAAGCTTTAAGTAGGTCAAAAGATCAGCGGTTTCACAGTTACTTATCTGCATTTGCTATGCTGGCATGTTGATTATAATACCTGTAATAGCTGGCTAAGAATGGCTTCTCAGAAAAACCCAAAATCTACATTGATTCTTAAAATTTATGCCAGTTCTGGTTCTGAGATTGCAGTTTCCTTGCAAGTGGTAGGTTTGGGGGTGGGGAGGAGGGTTTCTTGTGAGGTTTGGTTTTTTTTTTTATTTTCCTTTTTTTTAATTAAATTTAACTTTCATAGCATGCTGTTTAGATCACTAAAGGCAGAGGCCTCAGCTCCTGGCTGTAGTGTCAGACATCTGTGATTAATCCAAGGCTATTCTTCTGAATCTCAGCCACCTATCAGAAGAGGAGATTTACAGCCCAGTGTCTGGCTTGGCTACTTACATTTGAAACACTAGGCAGTAGGGCCTTTTTAGAACAAAAAGGGTTCATCAGGAATCTGTAGGTAAAGATTGTTTGGTAAAGTGAATAAATAAACATCACATCATGGAGAAAAAGAGTTGCAGGGAAGTACTTCAAAAATAGAAACTTCTGACAAGCTAATTTGTAAAATACTTTGCTGAGTATTGTGCCAGTGGTCATCCTGTGAAGCACAAATAGTATGTAATGCCAGGTAGTGAAAAATAATGCAGAGGTTTTGTGAGAAGTCCAGGGCTGCACAAGTTGTCACTGAGATGATTAGGATTAGTTTCTAATGTCTTCTGGCTCCCAAGCTCCAATTCAGTTTGCTAGAGTGTACATGATTCTGAAAGCTGTGGGAACACCCTGTCCTTGACTGCTAACTGAAGAATCACTTGGCAGCACACTTCAAGGCTTGACAGGTCATGAGAATGAGTTATCAATTTGGTCACTATTTCAGTGTTTTGTCACTCAACCACTGCAACGTAAAGACAGAGGGTTCAGTTCACAGAGCAGCTCTGTGTCCATCTTTCTTAGTCACAGTCACGTGCCTGATTTCATATGGGTAAACTTGCTGCACAGCCTTACGGGGTTGAGGTAAGGTGTGTTCAGGGTGATAGCATGAATCCTTGTGTTTGGTTTTAGTTTAAAGTAAATCTTCCATTGGCACAAGCGTATCCTTCCTGCATTCGACCTTTCTGAAATATTTCTCAGCATTGCACAGAAGTCAGCATTGAATTGTCTGATTTATTTTTTTTTTCTCCCCAGAGTCAAACTGATGACATTCCAGGCAGTAAGATGGACTTGTCTGTAGGTGCGTATATTTTAATTTAAATGCATTTGAAATCTGAAATGGCACATAGTATTTTTGAGGATGACATGCTGTGCTTTGAAAGGGTTTGATCCTTACTTTTAGCACTCCTCATAATAGGAGGATAGAGTAAAAGCATCCTCTATAGTGTGTAAGCTTTGAATAGTTACACAACTGTTTCTAGTACACAAGATTGGGATGTACACCTGTACACAACATAATTAGAACATGTGGAAGGGACATCTTTTAAGACTGTTTTGATCTGTATAGTTTGTATTCATTGTTACTGTTTCAAGAAAGCGAAAATGCCTTTTCATTTGGTGGAAGAGGACTGTTTTAGCTGTTGGCAGCAGGACATCCCATTTACCGCGGTTTCCTGGAGATGATGTGAGGAAAAAGAATAGCTTCTACCACTGATTTCTTCAGTTGCTTACCCCAGGCTACTACAAATCACTGCTCAGTAGAACTAGATTTTTCACTCTTAATAGTCTCACCACAAATGCTGTACGACTTCAGCATGATGGGCTATGTGGGAAACACTATCCTAAATGAGGGTTAGAATTGACCACTTGAATTCATCTCATTTAGTCACCTTTGAATTTGTCATGACTTTCTTTTGGCAAAGTAAGTGTAAGAAGTCTGTTGACCCTCTTGTCACCAGCTTTTATTGCATCCTCATCTGCCACTTTTGTAATGTTGTGTGATGCTATGGTCAGGATTTTCCTCACCAAAATCTTATTGGGAATATCCCTTAATATTTGTTGGTACCAAAGATAGAGCTATGGTAATCAAGATTTACCTGCATGTAATATCTCCAGATTTAGTATTCCAATGCAATCCAGATAGATATATTGTCCCTCAACTTAGAATCCATTGCATTCTTAAAAGGTCTGTCACACTTCATAAAGTTAATTTTTCTCAAAATTGTTGTCTTCCTCTGAAATAGTCAAGGATCTCAGTAAGATGTTTAAATATTTATTTATGTAGTACAGCACAGTTTTGGGTAAGGTAACAGAATTTTTTGGTCTCTCCACTTCGGCCTCATGCAGCCTCTCTAGAATTCAGGCTCTGATACATCATGCGTCTCTAAAGATCATCGAGGTGGAGATCAGTTGTTTTCATGGCTGTTCAGTTTTCATCTACCATCAGATGCTGCTGATAAAGAGCAGATCTGAGAATAAACAAATGAAGTGGAGGGTAGCCTGGATATGCTGATTATAGCTCTTAGTTCTTTATCTCCAAATTAAGGATTCTGTGGAACTTTGTTCTGTCAAGGACCTTAAAACCATCGGAGCTTCTGAGAAGATGGCTGATGCTCAGAACATCCTATGAAAGGGAACATAAAGGCTGCATCCTTTATCTTGATACATTGCACTTCTGTAAGTTTAGTGTCACCATTAAGGGTGGCATCCCTTGTTCTGAGATAGAGCCATTTATTATAGTTTGTTTTCTGTTTCAAAGACTAAGAATGAGACAGATCTTCAAGAGGCTTTCCTGTTCCTTCTGTGCTTAGCAGTTTTACTCTTGTTGCTTATGGCAGTTTCTTGTGGAAAATTTATAAGCTGTTTTGCTCAGCCTATGTCTACTTCCAATCTTAAAAGTTGTACTTAAGAGGTAGGCTTGTTCTTCAGCTGGCTTTCAGTCAAGATTGCCACATACCAGCATCATATCTTCCTAGTTTATGGATAAATGCACAGTTAAATCTGTACTTGAAGACCACATATGTCAAAGAAAATTTTGATTTTTATATGCTTGGAACACCTTGGCTCTGATCATCAGGCATTGTCAGTAAGTAGTTCTTACTGCATTGGTCTCAGTCTCCTTGTTTGAAGAATGTGTTCCTTTTATTGCAAGGTGCTGGAGCGATAACTTTTATTTACTGACAAAAGCAGAAAAAAGATGGATCAATAATGTGCTTGACGCAGATCTACTTACTCTCTTCTTTTTCTGTCAAATCTCTTTAACGTATAGCTTGTCTAATTTTAAAATATCTCCTAGTTGGTCTGTCCGAAGCATGGAGTTTGCTACAGTGAAGTAGCAAGTCAGCACCACTTAATATTTTGTGTTTTCATTTCTCCTGTTTGACAGTCACCTTTGTCTTTTAAATGTATTGGCTAAAACCTCTGCAGATCACTGAATTCTCAAATCACCTCTAAAGACTGGGAAATAAATTTGAAATGTCTACTGATTCAAGTGTAATTCATGCAGCTGTCTGTTGTAAATATGTTACAAAGCCATAAATTGGTGTAGTATTGAGGTGAAACACCTTGATAGCTAAGTACATGTGCTTGCTCAGTAGGCTTGGACGATGTAAATTTAAGACAAAGGTACAAAACCAGTACCTTTATGTAATGTTTCTGTTTTCGTGGTCAAGTAGAAAATATTTCAGATGGGTTTTCTCCATCTGGCTTACCCCACTGGGTATATGTATTTTCACCATGTTGAGTCTCTCTTTGGCAAATATTTTAGGTAAGTTTGTTCAGCAGCAGTTTCTCTATTTCCCAGTGCAGCAACATATTACATAATTTTGTATGGAATTCAGGGATTTTTTTTATTTCTTTTAAGCTGCATGCATGTGATGGGGGACTCATTCTTTAAAGGGTTCTTTTCCTCACTTGGGAATGAATGTCATCTTCCAAGCCCTTGTTTGATCTTGCATTTTTCAGTGTTTCTCATGACTGTTAGTAGTGAAAAAAATCCAAGAACTGATAGAGGGTCTTCTATTATGGAGGTGGTTGGACTTTTAACCTGCTCTACATTTCTGCATGCAGAGATTTTGAGGCTTCATATTTATTGATGCACAAGTGTTCTTGCCTGTTGCAGAGGGTAAAATTCAAACTTCTCAGATTTTAATGGTTATCCTGTAGTACATAAGGTAAAACTGTTCTTTAGCCACCTGCATTATTTATAGCTTTAGTTGGCAAGTGCAAAAGGCAGACTCACAGGACAGATTTCAAGGTTGCATTACAATTGTCTATGAATGCTATCATCTCTCTTAGCAGGCCTTGTTTATGTTGAAGTTTAAGCAGCCGCCTCAGCACTAAGTGACATGCATACCTCTGCTTGAAGCCTTTAAAGGTGCTCTTTAAGCTCTTTAATGCTCTGTGTGTTTTACAAGGCATCATTCAGTAATGTTTGAGGAGCTGATTGGATCATCAGGGTAACTGGAGAGGCACAGGGGTGTTTCTGTGGCTTAGTCATCCTGTCTTGGCATTGACCCAGTTTCATTTCAGATAGTGATGCAACTCTGGTTGCTTTCAGTTTCTTTTCAAGTGACTAACGGACAGGGCTTTTGCTGTGGAGTTAAATTAAGCACGTGAGCCTTGTGGCAGTACACTGCTGGCGTGGTGCGTGGTGGTTTGATGGGGGTGCCGGCAGTGCAGAGCTGTGCCTGACACTGTGTGACTGCTTTTGTAGAGCCAGTTCTAGCATTTTAGGCTATGTTAGAATGGGATCATAGAATCACAAGCTCATTCAGGTTAGTATGGCTCCAGTTACAAGCCAAGATATGTAGGTGATTTTGTGATAAATGATACTGAAGGCATCTGAGAGGAAGAAGCTGGATCAGCTTTGGAAGCTGATCCAATCAGAAAAACCCATGTAATTAGTGGTCCCATTCATAGCTTCTTAGCGGTAGCATAGCTATGAATTTTAATAGATTGTGACTGGACATTAAGAAGAGATGCTGGATTTAAAGAAGCTTTTTCAAGGAACAGTGTTTTGAAGTCATTAGTGATTAGCTGAATGCTCTGTTTGATAAAGGCTTAGTGTTTTGTCAGTGATAGGGTAGGGTATCTATCATCAACTTCCTTTGAAAAAGTCATAGATTTGCTTGTTTATTATGGTGACATGTTTTTTAAACTGTTCTTGGAAAGACCATCTGTGGTACTAACTAAACAGTATTTTTTAAAATTAAAAATACCAGTAAAGCTCAGTTCTATCACATCCATATTTTATAATGAAGATGTTTTTCACCTGCTTCAGCATGACAGTATGCATCTGGTACCTTACAGGTGCCACACACAACCAAAAAAAATTGTTCCTTGGCAGCAGTTCAGTGTGTAAGGTAGAAAACTTCCTTCAGTCAGTGCTTGGCTGATGATAAGCTTATAGAGAAAGTTGATGTCTTGTTCACTCTGTATGTTACAGTTTGATCATCTGTTATTGACATCTCTTCCTTGTGCTCCACCAGATTACTCACTAAACAATGGCAGGAGACTTCAGGGGGTGTTTGAGAAGTATCTCTGTTACTTCTTGTGTTATCACTGTGTACAGGCTGAGGAAGTGTGGTTGTCTTGAAGCTAGGATATACCAGTTGATTTCTTGTGTTCAGGAGTTAAGTTCACATGACTGTAGGAGACTTTTGGTCAAATTATGTGCATGTGACCAAATTTCTCAAAGAATCTCAAGGCATTTCTCAATGTCAGACCCAGTAAAGTCTAAGTAGAATACATGGAGAACTTAAATAGTGTTATCTTTCTAGAATAACAGCGCAAGTTTTGGAAGACACAGAGAATTAGCCGTAACTATAATTAGTTGAAATGCATATGTTTATATCTGTACATAAATTATGAGAAATACTTCACATTAAACTCTACAGTAAAATGGCTTGTTAAGTCTTAAAAATGAAACTTCCTGCATTAATTTTTCAACACTTTTAATAGCATCTGTAGCTATGCTAAATTATGAGACAGATATAATTTAAACCCTCATCTTAAAGGTACTTTTTTTGCCTGCGAACCTGCTGTCATGAAATGTGGTAGAGATTATTTGCACTAATTTCCTCTTTTTTTGCAGGTGGTCTCCCAGATAAGAAGTTCGACGTAGATAAACGAGCCATGAATCTCGGGGATTTTAATGACATGATGAGAAAGGATCGATCTGGGTTCCGTCCACCTAATTCCAAAGACATGGGAACCACAGATAGTGGGCCTTATTTTGAGAAGGTGAGAGAAATATCTTTAGATGATTTAATATCGGCCTCTATGTTTGAGGTCCTGGTTTTTACCCTCTTTCTCTGGAAGTACAAAAGTTTGAGAACCTTGGATGAGCTCAGTAATAAAAGGTGTGTGGGAGTTATGCTTGTAGAATGAATGTGTGTATAAAACAGGTGTCAGGTGTGCATAGACAAACTAAATTGGGAAGAACAAGGCTTTCCATTCTAGAATAGACTGCTCTTGATTTAGACAGAAGATTTTTTTCCCCCCATGGAAGGGTAGTAATGAAATTTATTGCAAGTTTCATCACAATGATCCTTTTGTCTACTAACTGCAGTCATCTACTGTTAAAAAAAAATAAATTGGTTTAGATCTAAGTAAATATAAGTAATCATAGTCTTCCAAATTTTTTCTTCTTTCGTGTCTGGCATTTATTGGAAACACCCTTTCTAAATTCCACAACCCCTTATGCTGTATGTCCGTGTACTGTAAGCTTCTGTATGACATCTGTTTCGTTGTCACGTCTTTTGTATGTTATGGTAGCGTTTCTTTCATATTCTTGCCTATTTTAAACAGAAGCTTTCACTGTTGTTATCAAATATTAATTGCTTCATATTATGAATTGGAGAGTGTCCAATAGATTGGGAATGCTCTAGGGTTGTTGGGTTTTTGTTTTTTTTTAAATAAGCTTATCACATGTGAAATGGAAAATAAATTGGGTTTAAAAATTCTGAAGGCGTGTTAACTGTCAAGGAATTTTTTAACTCCTCCATTTTGGTGTAACAGGCCAAAAAGCAGTTTGGTCAACTCCCTCTGGTGGCCTAATTAATAAATACCACTAGCAGGACTAATGCGTTTCCTAATAAATTATGTTGGTAGGTGTGTGCTAATATTAGGAACTCATTCAAGATTTGTTTGTTTCTGTAGTGGTAATAGTCACTATCAGAAATGAACTTCCTTGAGAATTCAAAATATATTTTTAAAAAGAAACCTTTAGGAATTTATTGATCATCTCATTGGACCAGAATCTTAATTGTCAAGTGATCATTTGAGTCAAAAGTTTTGTCCTTGTTACTGCTATTACAAAGTAACTTTGCTTCTTCCTAGTCACTCACCGTCCCTCTTTCTCTCCTCTTACATTCTGTTGCTTCACTAACCAACTCCTGCTGTTGGCTAACTGCTGCTTCAGCTGACTTTGCCTTTCTCCAATCAAGATGGGTGCCTTGGGGATGAGGCTCCCTGCTCTCCCTTCTCCCCTTCTCCCAGCTACAAGCTGTCTCCCTCTGGTTCCACACTATCCAACGTCGGCCTTGGGGCAATCGGCTCAGGGCTCAGTCCCCAAAACTTCGCTGCTAGACAAGTAAGCAGGCCACCTTATAAGATGCATTGTTATAAGGCCGCAACCTGGGCTTAATCCTGCTTAGTTGGTTGCTTGCATTTGTTTTTCTGCTGAATAAATTAATATTGTTAATGGAAGTTTGAGCTCTATCAGGCCATTAAGAATCAGTCCACTTTAGTTCCTAGCATCAAAATGTATCCTGTCTGGTTTTGTTGGCCTCCTACTTCCTGAATCACAGTGCAACGGCCGGTAGATGTGCTTTTCAGAAGTCATGAAGTTAGTGACATCTTTTATTTTAACTGCTGTTTAAAACCCAGTTAGAGGCTGTTGATTTGCCCCATCACCCCCCAACACTGATTTTTTCCAGACTTTACCCAATGACGTTATATGTAGAAATGTGCCTGTAAAAAATGGCAGTGTTTTTAGCATTGTACCTGTTCCCTTCTCCCTTCCCCAGAGCCCAAAGTCAGGATTGATTTAATAGCCTTTAAAAACTCTTGAAGTAGCAGTGTTTTCATTCTGTGTATGGGGGAATGGTTTGGAAGGAACAAAGCAATTAGCTGCATTTTGGAAGAATTTCTGGCTGTTATGTTTTGCATTATGCTAGAATAAAATGGTTCAGAAATACCAGGAAATGAAAGAATAGTACCTAATTATTGCAACTGGTCTAGTTTATGCAGTCACATGCCTAACATGATGGTGTTTCTTTGTGTTGTCTTTGTTTCTATGTGACACAGTGTTGAACATCAGATTAAGTCCAAAATTTGCAGGCATGTTCGTGGTCTCAGTGTGCAGAACTCTGTAAAGTTAGAAAGAGGGCTGAAAGTGTAGCTGCAGCTTCAAGACCTCTCAAAAATTTGTGTGTAGTTGACCCCAGCCAGTTCTTTTCAGAATAAAAACGCTTATCTCTAGTGTGGTGGGTTTTTTTGTTTATCCTCCTGCGTGTTTAGTATGGCATCCTGAGTTGCATCTGAAGGAGAAGATACATTAAGTGGAGGGTGATGGAGGTGAATGAGGCAATCCATAGTGCTGCCAGTATAAAAGCAGGATGAGAGACTTCTGTTTGAGCAAAATAATAGCAGGGGATGTACAGTATTATGGTAAAAGGAAGGCAAAGTTTATGAAATCCTGGTATATAAGGGAAGGAAAGATTTTGGTGAAGGCCTACACAATTTTTTTTGGAAGAATGATGGATTTATGTTGGGTACAGCAGTGCTGGCATGGAGAGGGAGAACATGCAATGAGGGCTGAGGAGTGGAAAATGTACTCTGTAGGACCCCAGGCACCTGAGGATCACAGACATTCTGACATACAGCAGGAGTTGGGAATTCTGAGGGTCTTGAAACTGAAAGGACAGAATTGTGGCACATAAGGGAGCTTTGGAGTATGAGCTTCAGCTTTTAGAAGCAAGAGTGTGACTTGGTGTAGGAGACTGTTCATAACATTTCTTGTTGCTTTTTTTGGTAAGATGTTACAAGAAAAGACAGTCTGCTCAGAGGCTGAAATTGTGAAACATAATACCAAATTTTCTTTGGTCTTTTTCATGCAGTAGAGTTTATTACAGAAGTTTCTTATAAAACAGTGAATACTTCTCACTTAAAAAACTTAAACAGCAAGTATTCTAGTGTTAGAAAATAAATCACAAAAGAAAAAAAAATTGCACAATATTTTTTTTCTCATTTGAAAATTTTCTTCCAGTCTATTGTGGGGGGGGGGGAGGGGAAGGAAAGGAAAAGCTTCCCAGTCCAGAATGCTGAAGTTTTCACAGGAGAAGGAAAATTTGTAATACAGTTTTAGAATTCAAATTTCAGTTCATGAAAAGCCTGCAGAGGAAATAATAACCTCATGAGTGATATCTCAACAATCTACTCAGAAACTAAGTGCCTGTCTTCTCTAAAATGGTGGCCCAGAATTCTTCTTGATGCAATCTTGCCATATTTTTAAGTCAATGGAATGGGGTTTCTTGAGTGTATTGTATGTATTCCAAGTTTCCATTTCCCAACATATAAAGTGCAAAATATCAAAACATTAGCTTTGTTATGTGCTTTGAAGTAAGCAGATAATCATGATCCTTCAATATTAGAGAAGAAAGAACCTGCATCTCAAAAGTATAGTACAGAAGTTTTAACCCAGGTAGAATATTACTGATGTAAGGCAAACATCTCTGTCATTCTAAGAGAACTCTGTTTAAGTCAGTACTTGGCTCATTGTTATTGATATGTAGCTACTAGCATAGAAATCCATTATCCTGAAAGATTCACCTTCTCACTACTGCTTTAATTTTATAGGGTGGCAATCATGGTTTGTTTGGAAACAGCACAGCACAATCGAGGGGCATGCACACACCAGTGCAGCCACTAAATCCTTCCCCCAATATCCGGGCGCAAGTGCCTCCCCAATTCCTTTCTCCCCAGGTAAGGAATTTATAGAAACTGCTTACTTGTAAAAGTAGAGCTACAGCCTTCAGAACACATCACTGAGGTTACTTACAGAGCTATCTTAGTCTTGACTTGATGTTAAGAAATTGAAAAATCAGATAAATTAAAATTCATAGTTGAAAGTACTAAAAACTCAGTGCAGAAGGATTAGCATTCTTTCTTATTCCAAGGCAGTTAATGGTAAATGCTCGCTTACCAGTATTTTTAAACCTCAAAGTGGATTTGGAAATTCCTATGTCTTGCATAGGGTTTTGCAAAGTATTCTAAAAAGGAAAAAAAAAAAGGTGAAAGCTTAAAGTCTCTAAGTGTGACAGGTTGCTTAATTTTTTTAAGCAGTCTCGTCCTGTGCTTCCTGTCCCCCCCAAAGGAGAGATTTGATGAAGGGTTACATGTTGTGTTTACACTGCAGAGTTTAATCTTAACACCTCAGGGTCTCCAAATGTACAAGGTCACCTTTTGCTTTGGACTTGGTGAATATTTGAGATTCTATTGAATTCTACTTGTGTAACTCCCAAATAAATCAGGGAGAAATGGTGGGATTCTTCTCCACCTGCTCCTTCTTTTACTACAGCTTATTCAGTGTACAAAGAGATTAACTCTTTCTGTGAGGCACTGTTTTTTTGCTCCAGTGACTGCCTGAATGCCTTTCTTTTCCCTTGCCAAGCAGTACTTAATGTGATGATGCAGTACTGTGATTACTGGTTAGCTGCGTATATATCAGCATTTTAATTTAGTGCAGTCTCTAGCACCTGATTGGTGGGGGAGGAACCTTTGTGTGTGTGTGTGTGTGTCTGCATCTGCACATGTAATATTGTATGTTGTCAATCAAGTGAGGTATTCACTCTGCCCAAGTCACAGACTGTGCATGTTTAAATGTGATGTGTTGATAAATCTGTAATGTCTTTCCCAGAACACTGTTGAAGATTGGTGTTGTACTTGTTCGTTTATATACATACTTCTACTTCATCATCTCTTTTCATAGCAGTGCGTTTTTTCAGAATATGTAACTGGTTTCCATGCAGGTTTCGGCCTCCATGCTCAAACAGTTTCCCAACAGTGGCTTGAATCCTGGTCTTTTCAATATGGGCCCCCAGCTTTCTCCACAACAGATTGCCATGCTGAGCCAGCTTCCACAGATTCCCCAGTTTCAATTAGTAAGTAGCTAGTAATCTTGGGAGACAAGACTGTTTATAAATGGTCTGCTGAAAACATTTTCTTGTTATGTTTGTTCTAATTCTATTTTGTTCTACTAATGTTGAGTTACTTTTGTACAAGTATTCCCTGTCTGCTGTATGGGATAATGAATCCCTGCTAGAGGGCAGCAGATAAACCAAACAGGCCTGTATACTTATTGTGGATGTTGCATTGGGTTAGTAATGATTCTAAGCAATGTCTTTGTACAGAAAGCAGTTGTTTGTTGATTTTTAATGATGTGTTCTTCATACTTGTAGTCATAGTGATAGTAACTAAGCCAGTACTAGTAATTCTGTTGCATGATGTTTAATTGGAAACAAGTGAAGGATATGGTATTCTTCTTATGCGTTTGTTGTCTCATTTGAGTGAGTGGAATGACAAATAGTTTACCTAAGTTCTGAGCAAGGCATTTTCTAGTGAATAGATGCTAGCAATTTCATTTCACTTGATAAGCTCTGTATTTTCACTCTTCCCACCCCCACTTATCCTGTAGGCATGTCAGCTCCTCCTTCAGCAGCAGCAGCAGCAACAGCTGTTACAGAGCCAGAGAAAGTTATCTCAAGCTGTGCGACAACAGCAGGAGCAACAGGTGTGGCACCATTTTTGTCCATCATATGGAGTATAAAGTGTGCTGGGAAAATGCAGTCTGTAGACAGTGCTGGATTTAGTCATGTTGTCTGCTCTCTTCACACTGCACTTTCCAGAGAGCAGGGTCTTTTGAACCTCCTGAGTCACTGTTTCTTCATGTTTACTGAAATTCTGTGTTACAGTATAGCATATATGAACCCTGTCTTTTTTTTCTTTCATTTGCAGCTTGCTCGTATGGTGAGTGCCCTCCAGCAGCAGCAGCAGAGACAGCCTGGCATGAAGCATTCACCATCCCACCCTGTTGGGCCTAAGCCACATTTAGACAGCATGGTACCCAATCCTTTGAATGTGGGTCTCTCAGATTTACAGACCAAAGGGCAAATACCTGGATACGGTTCAGGTAAGTGCTCTGTGGAAAGAGATTTGGTGCGTTGCATGTAGTTATCTTGCTAATACGGTAATTGTGTTAGTTATGTCTGGGTCCAGAAATAAGTAATTTATTTATAAGCATTAGAGCGAAGATTATGACAAGTGTGAACTTTGAATCAGATTGCGTTACTTTTCATTGCATGAGAAGAGACAAACCTAAGAAGAAAGCGTATCTTAGCATACTGGCCTAACACACTTATTTGGAAGATACCCCTCAAACATATACCCTTTGCTGTTGTTGGTTTTTTACCTTTCTGATGAACGCAATGACTCCCTGTTTGAAGATAGTTAAAAACAAAACAGCAAATGACAATTGTGTTTTGTTTGTTTGCTTCACAGGCTTTGGCTCAAGTGGCATGGACTATGGCATGGTGGGAGGGAAAGAGGCTGGAACAGAATCCCGCTTTAAGCAGTGGACTATGATGGAAGGGCTGCCCTCTGTGGCTTCACAAGATGCCAATATGCACAAAAATGGTGAGAAAGGGGACTGGCGATTTTTGGAATGCCCTTGTATCATGTTGCCGAAGGTGAAATAGCTTGGGTGAAACTGTCTTGCCTCACCAGTATGCCTCTTAAATATTTTTTGGTTTAGTCTACCACACTCCTAAAGATCCCAACCTTTCCTGAGTGTAAATGCATGTTTTTAATGCTTCAGGTGCAATAGTGCCCCCTGGAAAGGCTCGTGGAGGATCGCCCTACAACCAGTTTGACATAATTCAGGGCGACCCGCTCGGCGGCCATGCAGGCCCTGCTGGTGATAGTTGGTTACCTGCCAAATCTCCACCAACGAACAAGATCGGAAGTAAATCCAGCAATGCCAGCTGGCCTCCAGGTATTATATAAGGGTAGGGGTTATGTCCTAGCTTTAGAGTAGATGTGCTGGGACCTTTCCTCATATACTTACTTAATAACCATTGCAAAGAACATTGTTGCTCGGCTAGGCTTGTTTCTCAAATTTCTTCCACATTAAATTGGAACATAAATGTTGAGTTTCCAGGGCTAAATGTGAACTAACTGCTGAAATCGCTGAATAGCGTTTGGTTTTTGTTAGGTGAACTCCTATGTTCTGTAGTTTGGTGACTCTACATTTACAGAAATTTTCATGAAAACACATGTTCATAAAATGCACAACAGCAGCTCCCTCCTCTTGTACTGGTTTCTTATTTGTGTTTTGTTAGGCTGACACAGGGTGCAAAAAACTCTGATCGATAGTGTGGAATCAGAAAGCAAAGGAGGTGAAAGTGGAGCTCCTTTGGTGATTGTGGGAACAGGACTTTCTTGAATTTTGTATTCTGTGTAGCATGAACTTTTCTTCTGGCAACTGTTTACAAATATTATGCATTGTGGACTGCCAGGTCTCTTTTGCCAGAATTACTGGTAGAATACGTATATGGTGTGTGTGCCACACTGCTGTGGTTCACCTTTGCTCATGTTGTGTAAAGGGTAGAAGAATGTTGTGATGCTTCAGTAACGCTCAGCAATCCTGTGGCTTGAGTAGAAGTTTCTTGCTTTTGGGATGATAGGCTATAGCACATTTTTCAAGTTTTCTAGTTTCACTGGCAGAATTTTATGTTTCTGCTAGAAAAATATCTGGGAAAAATACATACATATTTGAATACATATATAATTTCCTATATAAAACATTCATTTAAACAGAGTTGTGTCATGGAAGTTGCACAGATTAGTCATTGGTGCTGTTCAGCAAATAGTGGATGCTGGACTTTTCTCCTGTCTGGAAGATGCATTCCAGGAAGACATTACTAACTGCAAACCCTCTGCTGTGTATTCCGTCAAGCACAAAAAAGTAAAAGTCCAGGTACATCTCTTGGGTAAACCAGTAGCACAGACCTTGTATCACAAAGCCTAGGAATCTGTGTGACAGATAAAACTGCAGGTAATCTAGAAAAAGTAGTTTGAGCCTTTTATGTGGGAACCCCTCAGTGTCTAACTCTGGCAAGAAAATGTTTTCTGACGATCTAACAGAGTTAAAGAATTAGTGATCTCAGAAACATCTGCACACCCACAAATTTTCACACTCTACACTGCTTTCTGTATGGGTGTATTTGCATTACATTTCTGTCAACCTGGCTGTTAACTACGGGCTTTTTGAACGGCAGTTACTGTTCGTAATGCCAGAAACTCCCAAAATTTAATCTTTTACAAGACTTCTCTCATAGACTCGTTGCTACTGAACTTGTTTCTTTAGTCATCAGTCCCCTGTGTAACGATAAGAGACATAGCACTGCTTGGAGTGTTACAAGAGATGTGAGGATCAGCTCTGCCGTATTTCCAAGCTTTATCAGGATTCTTGGTACCAGAAAGCTGTTAACAGAAGTGAGAAGCTGGAGAGCTACTCTTGGCCCCTCATTGATGATATAGAGCTTCCTTAGTGATACACCTGTAGTCCCACTGTCAGTGATAGTAAAATTGTTTTGTTGCTGACTGCCTCATGATTGTGAGAGGATAAGTGAAGTTCACAAATCCTGAATATAAACTTTCACTGAGATCATCAGTACTGTCCCTAATTTCATGTATAAATGAGTAGCCCAAGACTATGCTTGCAGGTGTCACATAACAGATCCTGAGATTTGGCATGTGACACTTATGCAATTACTGCTGTATTGCCATCCCACTCTTAGAAGGTCCATAGACTGGGACAAATTACTGTTCCATAACTATCAGCCAGTTGAGCTGTCTCATGGTCTATCTACCTTATGGACTGCCCTGACAAAGAAAACTTAGCTGAAACTGTGATCTACCTTATGAACACCCCTGATGAAGAATGAAGACCTGAAATGGCTTTGCACTCTAGGTTCACCTTGACAGCCTTGTAGGTGAGGCCCACTGTCAGTTTCTGGCATGGAGATAGAATTTTTCCTCCCAGTGTCAGAAGATAAGTTGTTGACAAAAATTAGTTACCAAGAGAAAACCTCTTGAAATAGGTGCATTTTTCCTTTGACTGAATACAGTGGTCACTCAGCATTCACCCTGACTACACCTTTCGCGTTTTCCTCCTAAATGCCACCTGCTGCAGAAATTCTGCCGTTCAAGAGAACAGTATTGTTCAGCACAAAGCTAGATGAAGTGGTGCCCAATCAAACTGATATCACAGCTGGAGGTGAGAGCAAGTTTTGCTGCATTGGTGAGAACTCTGTCTTTTGGTTATGTCGCACAGACTTGCATACCTAGGTGTACTAGACTGTAACTTTCCCATTCAGGATCACTTCAGCCATATACTCTAGGCAAACTGGCCTGGATGTATCTGTCAAGGTTTTCACAAAAATCTTAACGTTTGAAGTTTTTGAGAGGGCCTTTCAAATATCAGTGGAGAAATGCATTTTGTGTTTTCTTTACTGTTTGGAAATAAAACAGCATGTCTGTAGACAGAGTTGGTGAATGTGCATGAGAATAACTATCAGCCCAAAGATTAGTCTGGAAATTTGTCAGTATGCTGAAATTCCAGGAAAACTTTTCTTCAGGATTATATTGATGAGTGTGTTCATAAACAATAATATGCCTGAGCCTTGGAGCCTTGTTTGTATATTTATTAACCTTTTGATTAGAGCTTATTATCCATTTCATTTTCAGTCTCACCAATTCCCCAAAATCCTTACAAATACAAGACTTGGACTTACTTATTTACTATTTCTTTGTCTCAGAACAGAGAAGGTATTTTGACTAGACCCAAGAGCTGCATTGCTTCTTTCTTAAGCACATGGTGGTGCTGTTTGTCAAGGGATTGCAGTATTTTGGCAGTAGCTGAGCAGATTCTTTGTTTGATGCAATGCTGATTGCTCATAGCATTAGAAGTGTTGATACCTGGTCTCCTGGATTATTTTACTGAGTTACTAACGATTGGGAGATATAACTGATATTTACAAAATCGTGAAGGCAGTGAACAAGATAAATGCAGAATTATAGTCTTAGCACTGCAGGATTCACAGAATTATGGTGCAAATGCTGGCATTAAGGGGATATAAATTTTAAATAGATGAGGGATTGTTTTCCATCAGGAGTGGTGAGCTTCTGGATTGTGTTGCTTTTGGAGCTTCTTGAAACCGATGGTACTAGCCAGTTGAAACAGTGATTGGATAAAGCGATGAATAAACAGTTGCAGAAGCTGGTGGTAGGATATAGTGGTAGGTGATATAGTTCTGCTGTCCTAGATAGGAGGACTGTGGATGCTGGGAGAATGTGAGGGCAGTAGTCTACAGATGGTGGCCAGATTTGTGTTCTGTCCCCAAATGGTATCTCTACTACTACTGTTAGCAAAATATTAGACTAGATGGACCACAGTTCTGACCCAGTGGGGCATTTCTTAAGTCTTCTCTGAGATTCTCCTGCCATTGCATTATCACAGTCTAATACTGCCCTTGCTGTGTCAATTGTTTGAACCAGTAGTATTACATTTTCTTCTGTATTTGTCTGTGAAAGTCATAGTCGTCACTATACTTCTTTGTTAAAAAGGTGACTGAAATGAACCTTTCCATGCCAGATTCATCCTGCATGGTTTCATTTTACAGAACACATCCTGGATCCCACTTTAAATAATGGACTTTTAATCTGCAAGGGATGAGTCTGCCACCTTGGCACTCTTATCACACTTAGCCAAATTGTCACATAGTATATGAAGCTTCAGTTTTACTTTCTTACCACTGTTTCCAAAGTTGACCACAGCACTTTACTCATTGAAGAAACCAAGTCGCTTATCTTTCTTGCAGTAACTGGAGTTTCTGTATGTTCATATTTAATATAATTGATCCTCTTGTCTTAAAATTCTGGCATGAATAGTTAGAACTAAAGCATGATGAGTATATCCCATCTTATTGTGAAGCATGAGGAATGTCAGTGAGTTTATACTTTGCTTTTACCACAGGGCATCTCACCTTAGCATTACCTCAGTGTTGATAGGTAATGTATAAGGCGTGTATCTACCTACAGTGTGAAGTGTCAAATGTGTTAACAAACTCTTAAGGTAGGTAGCCTTTCCTTGGGAAAGGCTTCTGCACACACACAAAGTATGTGTGCAGAATCTAATCTTACAGTATATAATCTAATCTTACATATGATGTGATGCCTAAATTCCTTTTTCAACTTCGTATGAATGTAGTAAAGCAGTATTAGTTAAAGGGCTACTGGATGCACTTGCACCACCTTTTTTTGTAGACTTGTATTCAGACACTAGAGCTAGTGCTGTGGGAGAAAATGTGAAATAGATTATAATTTTAAAAAGTAAAAAAAGTAGTCTTTTCCTGAGGGCCAGTGTACAAGACAATTGTTTACCGTCCTAAAATATCTTCAGTTACTTCTAGTAAAGGTCATTTCCCTCATTGCATCTAATTCCTTTTTCCCTCCTATCCCAGAGTTCCAACCAGGAGTGCCATGGAAAGGTATACAAAACATTGACCCTGAATCTGACCCTTATGTGACCCCTGGAAGTGTGCTGGGGGGGACAGCCACATCTCCCATTGTAGATACTGACCACCAACTTCTGCGGGACAACACCACAGGTAAAACAGTGAACAACTTGGTATGTGATTATGTAAGTCGTTCTGATACTCGAGGTTATTCCGGTGCTCGGTTGTGACAGTCCAACAGTCCATTGCATTTGACTAAGAAGGAAGCTGTGTGTCTTTGTGCCATGACTGCATGTTGTGTGAAAGCTTGGCACTGGTACAGTCATGGCTCTCTTGACGTTAAATGGTATTACCAGAATATCTTTGAAATTGGCCTACTCTCTCCTTTTCTCTTTGGTAGGGTCTAATTCTTCCCTCAACACCTCGCTGCCTTCACCTGGTGCCTGGCCCTACAGTGCCTCTGACAATTCCTTCACCAACGTTCATAGCACTTCAGGTATGCAGTCTCCTAAACTTACCCAGACAAAGCCTTTTCCATTTATTCACTATTGTATTGAACATTATTGTTCCACTTGGAGTATTTAGTCCATCACATGTAACAGTGACTTGGGAAGACAGGTACCATAACTCCGAACATATATATGCCCCTTCTTTCTTTTTCCCCCAGCTTTATGTGCTGAGCATGACTCCATATGGTACGGAATATCCCTTGAGACAACTAAGGTCAGCTGTCTCAGCTGTGTACCGTCCCAGCTTGTGCACACCTATCCTTTCTGCTGGTGGGGGGATGTGAGAAACAGAAAAGGCCTTGGCACTGTGTGACCACTGCACACATAATGTGTATATTATCACCTGTCTTACCAACACTTCCCAGTGCAAATCCAAAGCGCAGCCCCATACCAGCTAATATGAAGAAAATTGATTCTACCCCAGCCAAAACCAGCACACTGTGCAAGTTAACATAGAGGGTAACAGTAAGCAGCAGATGCAAAAAGAAAAACAAAACAGCACGTGTACAATCTGTTGACATGTTAAGGGGTTGCAGGACTGTCATGATTTTTAAAATATACCTGCTTGAAACCTCCTTGTTGTTGACTGTTACTGTGTCATGGAAATACAGTGATTTGGCTGTAAATTGAAACACATATTTCTGAAAGCTCTATGGTCTTGTTTCCCAAAATATTTTGTGCCTCTGGATTTTTATGCTTTGTTTCAAATAAGTAATTTACCACCTTTTGTTAGTGACTAGAGTTAAATACATTTATTGGCACACATACAGAAGAGTTATGATTAAGGTAATTCATAAGATAATTACTGACATGACTCTTTTCCCTCAGATAGTTTGTGTTCACTGGCTCCCACCGCAGAATGAGTTTAAAAAAAATTACTCGAGGAAGTTTGAAATGTCCCTTAGTGTCAGAAGGTGTGGGAGAATTTTCAGTCTGCCTTGTTAAGGAAAACTGGTTTAGGAAGAGCCCTCAAATATTCGTGATGAATACTGACATTATGAGGACTGTTGTAATTTTTCTCCTTTATTGAACTTTTATATAAAGGGTTCTTGAAATGTGTTAGGGATATCCACTATTTTCTAACAGCCACCTGATAATACTTTTTAGTTAAAAAATGTGTTTTCAAGGTTGTGTAAAAGTCTTCCTGTCACACAGCTAAATGACCATCTTTATCCATTACTGTTGTGTCATAATTGTGTGAAATCTGTGATTCATGAGAAAGCTTTGATCTTTAGGGCAAAATGGCACCTTTTCAAGATAGTGTTAGCTTAGTAGGCTGAGAATGATAAATACTCATTTCAGTTCTCTTCAGGTTTTTTACCTGAAGAAGGTTCAGTTTCATTAAAGGTCAGTGGTGCCCAAACTTGTAAGACATTCTCATGTTCTCAGATGAAATGTAGTGTGGATATAAAAGTTCCTGGTCTTTTTACTAATGACGGAACATGCTGCAATCATCTACATTATCATAAATGGTCTGGGTGTAGTAATTTCTTGTTGTCAGGGTATATAAAACAATCAAAGGTTGACTTACATGTAGTATGGGGGTTTTCAGTATGGTGAATTAACTGTTGTATGGTCCTGTGCTTCATGCTTGTCTCCAGTATAAATGTGATCTAAAAGTTTACTGGGACAGGACAGTTATTTAATCTCAGAAGTTTCTCTAATACAGCTTCTTTAATCTTCTAGCAAAATTCAGTGATTACAAATCAACATGGTCCCCAGATCCCATAGGACACAATCCCACTCATCTCTCCAACAAGATGTGGAAAAACCATATTTCCTCAAGGAACACTACAGGGCTGCCCCGCCCACCTCCTGGCCTGACCAACCCCAAACCATCATCTCCATGGAACAGCACAGCATCCCGATCGGTCAGGGGCTGGGGGGCACAGGACTCAAGGCTTGGCTCTGGTAAGAAGAATCAGCTGATATTGATCAGACCTGAGCAGTGTATGCATTAGTGTTTTACAGCACTAATGGTTTGGAGGAAAGAAAGTTGCAGTTGTCTGCTAAAAGGGAAAAAATTCCTGCTTGAATTGGAAATTTGCTGTCAGTAATAGGGGGGGGATGGGTAGTGGAGTCCGAGGTCCTGCTGCAGGGAATGAGTGATCAGGGTTGAGAGCTGCCAAGAGAGAATCCTGACTACGTGGGGCCTTTCAAGGCTAGATGCTTGCTGTAGATCAAAGTAGATCAAGTAGATCTTGTAAAATGAATCTTGATGTGAAATGTGCAGAATGGGGTAGTTTTCTTTTCAGGATTGAAGATTAGGCTTTCATGTGTTAGCAGGGCTGATAATGCTGAATTTTTCTGAGACTGGAAAACCTAATGAAAGAAAGATGTTTTTAATTTGTATCAAATCTGTCTTGATTGCTCTGTCTTATAATTTGCAGCATCTACTTGGAGTGATGGTGGCTCAGTTCGTCCTAGCTACTGGCTGGTTCTTCACAATCTCACTCCACAGGTATTTTCTGTGGTTGTTTCTGGGAACTTTTTCACTTTATCAAGGATTTGTGAATTCTTCATTTGTTTCTCTTTGACGAAAATCTGGCAAAATCTGATTTGTCAGGTTATGTAACATGTTTCTACTAAACTGAGCTTCAGTCTGACTAGATGTTTTATTGTAATCTCTTCAGCTAGCTTTAGGATTTTCAGGTTTTGCTACGTGAGAGTTACAAAATTATTTGAACAGAAAATTTTTTCTTAGAAGTGAGGGTGAGTTGCATGACTATAATGTGAAATGGTTTATAGATGTTCTTTGGGATGTTGTCAGTAAGAAAGTTGGTGTAACTGCCAGTTTTCACTTAAGTGTTTCCATAGTGAAACCACAGAATTTTTCTGGCACTCCTGCCAAAACCAGTCTAGTTAGGTTATTTCTGCAAGTGTTCTCAGAGCTCGCTTCCTTTCAAAACAAGTTCTGTGGAGATCCTGGTTTCAGTATTCCCAATTAGTCGTGTCTTTGAGGGCTGGGAAAAACCTATATGATTATCAGGAGAGCCCTGAGCTCTAGACAGATTCTCCTGTTCAACAGGATAATTTACTGTGCTTTTACAGTCTAAAAAACATCGATGTGAAAGGAGAAATTAAAGTCCCCCTCGGATCACCCAAAGTGGCAAGCTGTGCTCCTTTCATAGAACAGACCGTTTTCTGTTGATGTGAGGAAAAGGCACAGTTCTAAATCTGGCAGATAGTTTAATACTGCTTTAGGAATTATTTAATGGAAGAAGACTATTTTGGATGCACTTAAGTTAGCAGGAAAGAGAGAGAAGCAGATAATTGCCTCTTTCGTAACAGATTCACTGTTCCTTGTGGGTTGGTACACCAGGGAGAAAAAAGTGGTTAAGGTGGATTCATAGACTTGTGCAATGGTTAGGGTTGGAAGGGATAGTGTCTTCATTTCAAGGTTCTCTGTTTTAACTTTGACCATATTTGTACCACACACAATTTCCTTTTCCCTCATTTGAAGTTGTATGATATAATAGGGGGGAAAGGAATGAAGAAAGTAGCACTTCCTTAAGTATTTGCACATACAGATCCCATTCTTGTGTGTGTGTTCCTGTGGCACACCAGGAATGGAATCTGTCTGTACAGAACACCTGGGAGAACAGCTGTAACTGGAGGTAAGTGACAAGCTGTTACTGCTGCAGGAGGAATGTAGGCAATAACTGCTGCGAAAATACTAGTTCAGGAGGAAGGAACATTGGTGGGTTTGGCAGGATTATCACTGACTGTTGCTGTCACTTCCTGTTTCATAAACCACAAAGACAAAGAAGCACTAAAATAAATTCTTAAAAAATTAATTTTAGAGATATTTCCATTTTTGCAAAAACCTTTTAGATATTTGTTTATGTAAATTCTTCTGAAATCAGAGAGCTGGAGACTGACATTCTGGTTCCTTTGGTACAATATATGATGGCTGAAGGTGGTGAGAAGTACAAGTTTTATATAATTACTGGGGAAGCTGTCAGCGTAAGGATAGTGACAGTGTAAGAAACTCAGTGAGAGGGGGAAAACTGGACTCAAGCTACAAGTGAACAGGCAAGTCAGATTATTCGCTAGAGCAAAGTCTATGTAACTGTGAGAAGTCAAGGCATACCAGTTCCTGTTTGAAAATGAACTTCTGTTTCCTTTGCTTACTTCCCACTGCTTTCACCTGTTTTCCTTTTTGAGAGCAGAATATCTCTAAATTACTTGGACGAAGTTAGGATTGAAGTACGTTTGGAGAAATAGTTACAAACGTGTGTTTTATCCTGGCTGTTGTTCTTCAGATTGATGGGTCAACCTTGAGGACGATCTGCATGCAGCACGGCCCACTGCTGACATTCCATCTGAACCTGACCCAGGGCACCGCCCTTATCCGATATAACACCAAACAGGAGGCGGCCAAGGCCCAGACTGCACTGCACATGTAAGCAAGGGTTTGAGACAAAAGTCTTGGGTAGGATGTGAGGAAGTGGTGTTGTAAGCCCCTAAACTCCATGAAAGCTTCTGAATTATACTAATCTCCTGAATTTCACAGGCTTTTAACCTGTTCTTCCATTGGTTTTTTTTTGAGAGGTGGCATATGTGTATTTATCATTTTGCCTACACTGTATAGGCACTTTTAATTGCTCTTGCTGTTAATGTTCAGGGCCTTAGATTAGGAGTTTGTTGCAGATATAACTGAATGTTGGGGCTAGGGGGCTGGTGTTATTGGTTTGTTTTGGGGTTTCCTTCCCCCCCCCCCCTTATGAAATGGAAATTATTGTGTTCAGAATCAGTTTCAGTGTCAAGAACAGCTGAAGTCTTCCACGTTTATTTCGTTGTAGCAATGTGGCTGATATCTCCTTTGTTTTGGGCACCTAAAAGTGTTGTTCCTGTACTTTCTGAATCCCTTGCCCTTACCTTCTGGCTCTAATTATTTTGTTACTCCCATGTATCTTGTCTTCTAGGTGTGTGTTGGGAAACACTACCATCCTGGCTGAGTTTGCCACTGATGAAGAGGTTAGTCGCTTTCTGGCACAAGCTCAGCCCCCTACACCTGCAGCAACCCCGAGTGCACCCGCAGCAGGCTGGCAATCCCTGGAGACAGGACAGAACCAGACAGATCCAGTTGGACCTGCTTTGAATCTCTTTGGTGGGTCAACAGGGCTTGGGCAGTGGAGCAGTGGTGGCGGCGGCGGCAGCAGTGGGGGTGATCTCACTGGCGCTTCGTTGTGGGGGCCCCCAAACTATTCTTCAAGCTTGTGGGGGGTCCCAAGCGTAGAGGATCCACACAGAATGGGCAGCCCTGCTCCCTTACTACCTGGAGACCTTCTGGGAGGAGGGTCGGATTCAATCTGAACTTAGAACTTTCAACTCTGACCTCGTGACCTTTTTTGGAACAGCAGCAGCACTAACTTGACCTTTTCGTTTTTTTCAACTTGCAATAAATACATTTATAAAAGGAAAAAAGAAAACGGAGAAAGAAAAAAAGGTGGGTCATTGACAGACTGTCTGAGCACATAGTTGCCTCCCTTATATAACTTCAGTTTTTTCGTTTGGAATATGAATCCAAAAAGAGAACATATCACTCTTGAAATACTTGAATTGTGAACGCCAACTTAGAAAGACAATGTGAAGCAAGTACACATACCATTTAAATTTAAACAGAAAAAATTAAAAAAATTAGTTTCTAGTTTTTCACTTTTTCATGTTATACGGAAGTTGTTGCTAAGAAACATATATACTGAAAAAATAGCTTTTTAACTTTGTTTGCACTGGGTGTGTTTCCGTCCTTAGGTCTACCATGTTGGGTTGGGGTAGGGGAGGGGTTCAAAAGAAAAATGGGGGGGAGGGAAAGACTTGACGGAGCCTCACTTTAAAAACAAAAAAAATTAAAAAGGAAAAAAAACTAAAAAAAATTTAAAAACCCACAAAAAAAAACAAAACAGAAAAAAGCAAACAAACAAAACAAAAACCAACACTTTGTGATTGGCTGGTTGATAAGTACCAGTGTGTTCTGGCACATGTAACTGCCCACGTGTGCTTGTTTCTGTGTGAGTGCGTGCGCACATGTTTGTGTGTGTGCATTTTTTTTCTCTCTAAATATATATATAATCTTGAAACGCTGCATTGCTGATGGTCTACGGGCTGGCTGGCCATCTGCATGTCTTGATCCTGAAAACAAGACAGGCATGGTGGAGTCCCTGTGGCTGAAGCAGAATCCAGTTGGGCTGGATAAAAATTTATCAGTAGGTTTTTTTAAATTCATTTTAGCAGGGTGCTATCTCAAGTCTGCAGATCATACAGAGTGGATAGTTGCTTCCTAGCCCTTGTTCTAACCCTGTGGTAGAGCAGAACACTGCCATATCCAAAGGATTTGGTGAGAGGGGAGACAATGTTGTCTTTTGAGTAGCAGTGTCTTTATTTATGTCTGCATGTGGGGTTTTTGTACTGAATGAACCCTAGAATGTTTGTTATATAATGCAAGCCATTTATTTCTTCCAACAAGGGGGAAAAGAGGAGGAAAGAAGACATTGCCATTTTTTGTGCAGCTAAGATAAATGTTTTTTTCAGTCTCTTGCAAGCTTCAGTACCTGTAAAAAATGTTTTTTCTCCCCCAAACCTAAATAAGCACCCATATTCATCCTAGAGGAATCCATCAAAAACTTGAAAATCCAGCCCAACCAAATTAGCCTTTTAATTGATTTACTGCTTGTATTAAAACTGACAGAAAACTAAATTGTGTCAGCAGACTGCTGGCTGGCCTGCCTCATCTCCTGAAAGCACATGCAGCTGAACTCCTTCCTGCATCCTTCATGGTGAGCGTTACCTGTGCCAGGCCTTGGTGTCATTACAGCGCCAGACCATCACTGACAGAAACGTTTACTTACGAATGTTCTTAAACCAGTGTGTACTTCAAAGGTTTCCTTTTGTTTCTCTGTGTTGTTTTTTTTCCTGTGTACATGGTTTTGCTTAGGGAGATATATAACTAGCAAAGACTTTTTTTTTTTTAAAGTATTGCACCTTTTTGTTTTTTTGTTTTTACTTTTTCTGTACTGTTGCTTTTTAATTTCTGTATTTAAGGAAAGGTTTGGGGTTTTTTTAGCATCAGTGTAGTAGTACTCTGGGCAGGATAGGGGTGACCTATAATCCACAGTGATAGCCAGTGTGTGCATGCATGTGTGCGCTGGGAACAAAACTTTTAAGACCTGTTGTTGTGAAAAGAGTTGTACCAGACTTGAAGGAGCATCCCTTGACACGAAGCAGGAAGTCTTTTGCGGGGGTGGAGTCGGGAGAAGAGGGAATAGAGATGCCAGTACTTCTTCCATAAGTGCTAGGACTTCCATGTGGCGTTGTCTGGCCGTTATACTGTCTAACAAAGTGCCGACATTCTGTACCAGCACATACCTGTCCATTCCAGCCCTCAGAGGTAGCAGTGCTCGGGCTTTATTACCTGGTGGAGGGGGGAGGATAGGGGAGTCTGTTTCTTTAGCATTTCCATCGAAGGATACGACCATGTCTAATACGTTTAACTCTACTCGTGGGTTTGGTGGGGAGAAGGAAAAGCAGATGCAAGTAATGGGGCGGGGGGGGGTGCGTGTGTGTGTGTGTGCTTGTGTGCTGGGGGTGGGAGGGAAGGGCTAGGGAATTACATGGCTGTTTTAATTCGCCCTTTCTATGTAAACCCAATGTCACAAGGAAGACTGACTGAGGGAAATGCTGCATATACACATGCCTGTAGATTTGTATGCAAAGTGTTAGTGGTAAAAAAAAGTACTAGTAGGTTTGTATTTGTTTAGTAAACTGGAGTGTGCAGCATACTCTGGCCCCTTTGGAATATACTTTCCTATCATGTCTCCTCCTTCATCTGTCCCACCATGCACGAAGAAACAAAATGCTCTCTTTCGACTCCTGCTATCTAGCTAGTGGCCCTTGCGTGCAGGCATCCGTAAAGCTTTGTTTCTAGTCTCTGCTCGAAGACCAGCCACGCTCGGACACGCGGAGCAGGTTCTTAAAAGTCCTGTGCCAGCAGTACTTCCTAGTGAAGCACCTTTGGCCTGAGCAAGCCAGTATCCTGTCACATGCTTTGCTATACATGCTGGTTCATTGCTGTGTTCCACCCTCACTTCTCTCTCCCAACCTGCCCTAAGGTCCCTTTTCCTGCACTTTGGGCTAGTTGAGTTCATTGCGATACTACGGTGAAAGCCGGGTGCTAGAGCCCCTCTTGTTTACAAGACATAATGAGGGATTTGAAATATTTAAAAAGAAAAGCTAAATTGTTCTTCCATTGTAAACGTAAAGGGAAAAAAATTAAAACGTACAAAAAAAAAAAAAAGACCAAAAAGTGCATATATATATTTTAGATGAAGACTAACTCTGGGAGCATTTAACAGTGTTTTTGTTTTAACATTTTATTTTCCTGCTTTAAATTTGCAAGCATTCTCAGGAATTCTAGGGTAGGAAGCCAGTTTTTTGAAGATGGTTTATTTAACCTTATCTTATCCTAGATAGATGGCTGTTTCTCGTTGATAAACTTTTACAAGTTCCTGAATCTTCAAAAATGTTTGAAAGTTTTTACTTTAAAAGAAAAATGCTAAAAAAAAAAAAATAAAAAGAAAAAGAAAAAAAGAAAAAATCTCCAAATGTTACTGTCAAGCGAGGGATCAAGAATTTTAAAGACTTTCTAAATTTAAAATACATTAAGAAAATGTCTCAATATCAGCAACAGGATTTCACTGCAATCTTAAACAAATTGTGGGAAAAGAAGGGTTATCATTTGTAGTGCTTTATTACTCATGCAGACATGTGCAGTTGCATGGAGAAGTGTGTGAATGGAAATCTATTGTTCCCTCTTGATTGAAACTAAACGAAAATACTCTTCAAGCACCTTTTTAAAAACAAAGTGAAACTATAAACCTTTTTACAATGCAGTATAGTTTAACTGAAAGAGTCCTCAGGAGGACTAGCAGGAAATACGTGTTGGTGCTTCTTTGAACCACTTCTGAATAGCGCTAAAGAAAACCAGTGCTGACAGAAGACTCAGTAATGAAGTGGGCTTATTATCCTGCCTTTTTCAGTACAGAAAAAAAAAAGAAACTCCAGTAAAATGTACATTGGAAATCAACTTTGCTGTTTTCAGCTATTTGGTCAGTTCTATTCCACACTTGGAGATTTGCTGCTTGCTTTTCTTCACCTACCCCCTCCTCCCAGTCTTTCTGTTTTATATGAGGGAAATACCTGTTCAGCTCCTCTGTTCACCCTGTTGCTGCTGGCTGTCAGGGCTTACAGTCTTGAACTTCAGAGTTCAGTGTTGGGATGGCCAACTTCCGTCTCCCAGCTCTAAGGGTCAGGGGCTTACTGCGCCTGAAACGGCCAGGCTCAAACCACAAAAACCGCACTAGTGCCTTTTTACATGCACCCACATGCCCTATAGTAGGGGAAGGGAGGGAAGACAAGGCAAAGTGAGGCAGTATAGCCACTTCATGGAAATAGGTGTACCCGTTCTTAAGGACAAAGAGCATGCTGCATAAGCATGTTGTGCAATGAGTTCCTTAAGAGTAATTGAGATGAGTTTTTATTATTAAAGAAATCAGATGCCAAATTCTGTCTTTTTCATAGCAGTTGCCCAGTGTTTTCATGTTGTGCTGTGTGTGCATGTGAGTCTATTGAAAATAATGCATCAGTAATAATAATAATGTGCTTTAAAAATCCTGTCATGGGCCAGTAGAAGGAGGGTTTACTTATGAACTTTGGGATTTTATTTTATTTTTTCATTTGTTTTATGGAGAGAATCTGAGTGCTTTGCCAGAAGCTGTGTTTTATCAAATCAGCAGTGTCCTAAAAGGAAAGAAAGCGTAGCATTTAATCAAAAAAGCCAACAAACTTGACATTCATTTGAAGTGGGTCATGACTGGGCGCTGAAGGGTTGACAGTCTGGAGTTTCATCAGTCTGCTGGATACAAACCCATTGTAGTATGGTAGTCAGCTCCTCCTTTCCTAAATTTGCAGTCTTGTAAGTGTTAGTGACTGTCTCCTCAGTGACAGTTTCCCTAAATTGTTGAAGTATCATTAATCTGTTTTCCAGCTATAGTTGACAGATCTGTATGGCTTAGTCATAACACTCCTAACCATGCAAATCCAAGTGCTGTCTGAGCATTCTGCTAACCGCTCGCCTGCTGGGGACAACCGTTGCTTAGTAGTGTAAAAATTCTGCTACCTTTTGAGCTCATAACAGTGAAAAGCAGGAATTGATGCTAGGGTACTTCTGGGCTTTTATAAAACTGCTACAGGGAGGGTAGTGGCAGTGGCAGAATCAGTGGCAGTGTCTTGTTTAAAGGTACTGGCAAGGAAGGGGAAAGAGGCTGGGGAAAGCACAGCTTGGAATAGATTATGGGCATCTCTTTCCATATAAAAATCCAGCCACTTTGCTTACCCAACCCTGCAGTGTCTCTCGAGGTGGGAGTTTTTTAATGTGTTTGATAACTTTTTGCTCCATTTGAGGATTTTGTTTTAGCAGTGACAACAAAGTCTAGTGAGCGCAAAAGAAAAAAAAGTGGGGTACAGCTCAGAAACCTCTGTTGAGACCTCCGAAGTTACTTTGGAAGAATTGCTGTCTTTTCCCAGTGTTTTTGTGTTTCTACCTGGACACTTGCCCAGCAGTCTTGAGAGTGGGGTTTTTGTGGGTTTGGGGTTTTTTTACAATCACAGGGTTTCAGGTTGTTCTTACAAGTTTGGTTTTTTTTTTTTTTTTTATTGTGCTTCGCATTAAGTGGCTTCTGTAATGAACAAGAATGTTAAGCCAAGTATGTTTTTACCTCTACAGTATAAACAGGATGTTTTCACCAAACTGGCTGGTATAACCAGCTCAAAGATTAAATAACAATTAAACATTTATATTAAGTTGGCCTCTTTTTTCACCCCTACAAAATTTCTAAGCATTTATTCTTCAGAACTTTTGCCCTATTTTTTCTTCCTTAAAGGCGTTGCCACATCTTCCACTGTGTCCTAAATGTATATCCAAATAGTACTGTAGGGGATTTTTTTCTTTGTTTGGTTGGGTTTTTTGCTTCATCCTTTATTATGTTTAACTCTTAGGTTTCTGATTCTGCTTGTGTATATTGTTTTCCTGTTGACTTTAGGAGGAGCAGTGTTTATGTATCTGAGGTACCCAAATTTAGCCAAGTCTGGTCCAGAAAATCAGGAGTGATCCTCACGTGAATTAGTCCTACTGACCTTAAATGCATACTGCTCGAGTAAGGGCTCTTTGTATAAGCAAACCTTCACTGGATCAGGGCCAAGGTAGCAGATGAGGACCTGTTGTATTTCCAGTGCAGCAAACAACTGTTGCATATATCACATTCACTGTAAATCACGTGACCTTAGTATGCAGGTTTCTCAAGAGGATTGAAACGCAGGTTTTGTGGAAGATGGTTAGCATCTCAGGGTATGAGTCCTGGTTGAGTAAAATGTAGTTTTTTGTTTCTAAAGATGTAAGGTTCTCTTAACAGAAGCATCTTTTTAAATTGTAAATACGCGTGCATGCTTTTTGGGCAGGAAAGTAATACCAAGAAAACTACATTGAAACTAATTCTAAAAAAAACCCGCAAAACCCTACAACAAACAAATGCTGTTGAAATGCAACTTTGGTCCTGAATGTGAAGCAACAATGCAAAGTCTGTTCTGTTGTTTGTGTAAATTGATTTTGCACAAAATAACATTTCAGTTCTCTAGTTCACTTGCCGCTATTTTGCAGTTTTAGGAACTGATACTCTTAAGATCATATCGATCGTTCCCACTGTGATCAAGAGACAGATATCTAAAACCCAGACTCTTTTTTTCCCCTTCACCTCCAGTACTAGGCTTCCACCTGTGGCAGAAGGATATTAACAGTAACGGGAAGAAGTATGTGAAGTTTCCCAGTGTAGACAGAGCTGGTTTTCCCTGTTGTCCTGAATGCACATCCAAACCTAAAACACAAAGGAACAATTATGCTGTAGCTGAACTGTTGGTTGGACTAAACAACAGGAGCTGAACTGGAGATTTTTAGCAACCTTGCTATTTCATGTCCTTCACAATGTTTTGCCTGAGTGTTCCATCACTGTAAATACTAGCGTTGCTTAATTTTACCAAAGTTCCCCTGCAGTAGATAATAGGAAACAGGTCCATTTTGTGGTGACTCACGAAGCAGAGCTTTGCCTACAGTAGACTTCAAGGGTCTGTCTACATTGCTGTTAAAACTGAGTCTGGGTCCTGTTTAAAATACAGCTCTCTATTCCGTGGTGTTAGTGACTTTAAACTTTTGTGATGTAATAACTATAGCTTCTAATCCTTGTACGAAAAGTGATTTAAGGTTTCATCTGTGCTACAAAAAGCGCCACAGCTCCTGGTGGTTTGAAGCCTGTTTTTAAAACTTGTCAGGCCACGATAGATGCCGTTTCAACTGTAGCAGACATTGTTTGCATCCATGGTTTGCCTGTGTGTTGCTTTTCATAGAGCTATGCAGGAAAGCTTTTCTCTAGAAGTCTCCCAGAGTCCTGTGCTATATAAGCAAGCTTCTAGCAAATTAAGTGCCCTCTGCGAAAGAGCCATTTTTGCCCGGTATGTGTGACAGTTGGGACTGGTGACATTCAGCAGTGTTAGGGTTCCTGTTAACTTTGTAGCAAGAAAGGGAGTTTTTTGTCTTGACTCTGACAGCCTTTCTGTAAATCAGTACAGAGCACTCCAGGGGAAAAAAAAAAGTTAAAAAAAAAAAAAAAACAAAGGAAGAATGCATTGTGCCAGCCATTGTTAAGTATTTAAGTATTTTTGCAGCAAACATTCTTGACTGTGGTGGATGGAGGGGAAGAGACTGGATAATTTTGCATGAATGCGCAATAGAAGGAGGCGCTGCTTGGCAAGAAATGCCTCTTTTTTGGGTATTGGTGTGTGTTGTTACATTTGCAGAACTAACTTCCTCATTTTTTTTATGTTTGGTTTTTTTTTAATTGAGAGAAAGTGGAAGCTCCTCCTGTTTCAGATGAAACACAACCAACCAGAAGTGAACATTTTCTTCATCATTTACTGTTGAGCAGGTTGCACAGCTTGTTAAAATAGCTATTTTAGTGACATGGTTATGATATTATGTGCTTTCTTTCCCCTCCCTCTCCCTGCCAGATATGGCTTACCCTTTCTATATAAGGCGCTGTGTGGGTTTTTTTGTTTTGTTTGGGGAACGTGTGGAGAAGAAGCAAAATGAAGTGAAAATGCAAGCCAAGGTAGAACAGCCTTACTTTAGGGGGTAGCCTTACAACAGAGCTTTATAGTGAGTGTGCTGTATTCCAAAATATGTAAGCCAAAAACAAAAAAAGCATTCATTTATGCAAAAAAAAAATAAAAGAGGTGTTGGAAGACTTCTTTAATATGTACCTTCTAAAGGTGGAGTAAGGTCTCACCAAGTGATACGTTATTGTGATACTTCTTGCTGGGTCAGTAGGAATGGGTCAGGGTATAAGCGCTTAACATTTTCCTCCTACGTTTTTACAAGCAGTAAGTTAAATGTGGTATTTATGAATGTGCCTTTGTGAGTATAGTGACTGTCTAATTGAGGAGACCACTTGGGCTGGAGGGGAGACAATGGTCAATTTATTCTTTTAAGAGGTCAGACATGGAGATTTGCAGCCCACTGGTCCCTTTTGACAAGAATCATCTTTGGGCTGGTCTCTACACTGCACAATACGTATTCATATGTGGTAGAGATTGGGGTGGGGGGTGTGAAGGGATGTCATGTGATGCACAGAAGCTGTTGATAGTTTTAGGCTAGTCTGCCGTTGCAGGTTCAGTTTGTATATGTATTATGTGGCTTCTCTTTATGTTTGTGTGCATGAGTGTGAGTGCGTGTAGCTTCGGTTTTTTGTAAGCACTGGAGAATTGAAACACAGTGATGTTTGGGACAAATTTATACGTGTAGAGAAGATGATGTTTTGTAGCTTCTGTTAAATAGTGGGTGCAGGCACACTTTTACCCTCTCTGCCCGTGTCTTGATAAGCAAAACAGGAATTTTTTTTTTTTCAACCCTTCAACTTCCAGCACACTTAACGTTGCCATTTAAATGAACAGGGTATTACACAAGAAGAAAAAAAGGTTTTGAAATGGTGAGGTAGAAGTGTTTAAAAGGAAAAAAATCTGAAGTAATTTTTTGTTTCTTCAAAGCTGTTTGTAGCTAAACATGGGAATCTGCAGTGTCTCCTTCCATTTGTTTTTTTTCTCTAATAATTCACCTCTTCGTCCCACCCAAAACATGAGGTGTACAAGATCAAGAGCTGTTGTTGTAGCCCTTTGTAATTCCCACCCTGAAAAGAAACTCCAGTGGGATCCCTCAGCTCTCTTCAGGAAGACAAAGAGAGGAGAGACTCTGCAGTTTTCTTTGCTTCGCTCTCATTCCTCTCTAATGGCCTTGAAATGTATTATTATGCAAATGTGAATTTTGATACTGAACTTAAGAAGAGGTTGTTTGTTCTTTTTTCAAAAAAAAAGGTCCCATATGTGGTCAGCATTGCTTCTTTATTTTGTAAGTGAATTGTAAACTATGCATTCTGCAAAGGGGGTGTAGGGGACAAAGATCTTTGCTAAACTGTTGAGGAGTTTCTGTGTCCATGGTATATCCATTATAGTTTGGGGAAGTGGGGAGGTGATGACTTTGAAATAAGAAGGAATTGATAAGACCCTCTCTTTGTCAGACGTTGGCCAATAGGTAACTGGGCAGAGATTTGTAAAACTCATGTTGACTGCAAAACAAAATCAACTCAGCCTCACACAGGGTTGTGAATTCTTGCCACGCAGTGTTAACCCAGGGCCGAAAGGGTGAGTGGAACACCAGCTCTACCTGGGGAACTATCTACCGCCTCCTGTGTTCTGGCCCTTGTTAAACTCAGGAAACATGGTGCCACAGGCACTGTCTTTTTGGATTTACTACTAGTTTTCCATCGCAGCAGTCCTTGTGCTCTTCCGGGAGAATTGGAACACAGCTGGTCCTTGATATCTGCACTTCCTTCTCCTTAAAGTTTTCTTTGCTGCTGTTTCTGGCACAGCTCATACAGTGACAGTGCAGCCGTGGATGAGATGGTGGAGATGGTACTTACGTTCTAGTGCTGTTCAAAGCCTGACTACGAGGACTGCATTTTTTCAACATCAGTACCTACCAGTGCTCTGTGGTCTGGTGTTACTGCTGGTGACTTAGCATTAATGTTGGCAGTGTGTGAAATTTTAGGGAAAATAGATGGATAGTTAGACCAGGTCCTCTCTATTTAAAAAAAAAATTATCCTGTTTTTGCTATGAGGTGATATCGTAATGGTCATAAAAAAGGATTTACTTCCTCACATCTCCAAAATGCACTCATTGTGGATTATGTGTGTTCCTTGAAGCTTGCTGAGTTTCCAGGAGTAGTCTCCTCAGAAAAACGTAGAACTCATTGCCCTCACTGTCACTGTAATAGGGACCTTTTGACTTGACTTTTTTCTTTGTCCATGGTGAACCATGGTACCTGCATTATCCTTGGCATTATTTTAGGTGTAATATCATAAACTGAGAGATTATCCTGCCTGTATTCAGTGTTTTCATGCAGCAGTTTTATTTTTGTTGACATTCACAGTACTGTAATAAGTAATAGACTTGATGATCACTCTCGCATCTGTGCCTGCCTTGCAGATGTGATCTTATCAGGGTTCCACTCTGTCAGATTGCCTTTAAAAAAAAAAGAAAAGGAAAAAAAAAAATCTAAAGTTTAAACTCACTCACTAAAATACCTCGTGGTACATTTCCCCTTCTGATGTAACCTTTTTAAATCTTACCTTTTCTTCTAAACTTGCTGGGCTTTTATTTCCATCTGTTATCTCCTTTCTAAAGATGTTTGAACTAGTGGTTTTGAGCACAGGACCCGAAGCCTGGAACTCCTGGATTCTAACATTGGCCATTACTCTTCTCTTGCCTTGGGCAAGTCATTTAACTACTTTGCCTTTGTTTTTTCATCTGTAAAGCGGGGGTTGTTAATAATACTTACCTACCTCACAGGGGTTTTGTGAGGATAAAGTAGTAATGTTTGTAAAGTGCTTTAAAGAAAAAAGCATGGTAGAAGTATTATGAGGTTTTCACAGCAAATTCTTGCTAGTTCTTTCTACATTGTTTGATTGTGTGGAGGGAGATAACCCTTTTTCTTTTCCTTAATTATTAAAGCCATCAGACACGCAGATCCTAAATTATAGAAGTTGGAGATTCAGTTACTCGTACTTCTTGTTCTTTATGCCTGTTTCCTTCTCCTGCTCTGTTTTATATAGTTGTGCCAGTGTTGCTACAGGTCACTTGTCTCTAGTACTTTCAGATAAGCTTCAAAACTGAAGTACTTTGAGCTTGCTGCTTCTTTCACCAGATCACCAAATCAGAATAAGTTTGTGTACTTTTTCCTGCCATCAGATAGAAATTTTGGTAATGTCATCTTTCGAGTAGACACATCTTTTCCTGCCATCAGGAAGGGGGAGGTGGTGGTGTGTAGTTTCAGAGAGGGGACCATAAGATGAAGAACCTTGCTACTTTATGCTGCTGCTCCAGGGATAAAGGGCAGAGTAGCTTTCTGTCTCCTTCCCTGAGTTAATTTCAGTGTGTTGCCAGACACACTTCAAATGCAGTGTCTCTTCTTGTCCACAATATACAGAAGCCATCACCTGCCAATAAAATGTAGGAACAGAGGGAATGATAGTAGATGCTGCTTGTGTATATGCCTTACAGCTCTCCCAGAATGTCTCTGGGAGAGTGGTGGGGGAAGAGGTCTTCATGGGGTAAATCCTACAGCTGTCAGGGAACCTCTGCTACTTTCTCCCCTCTCAGTCACATGGTCGCTGCTTCTTCTTTCTTGGATGTGCGTCTCAGGGATGTGCATATGAGCCCATGCCTTTCGGAATCTGGCATTTGAAATACCAAGAATATGGTTTCTATACCTGAAACCTTTCTGTCTGACACTCCCTGGTCCTCTCTGTCCTGCATTGCTCCCCGTGGCCTTAGGAACATCTCTCCACTGTTGCCCTGTGCCACCCTCTCCAACTCTGCCAGTAATCAAGGTGAAGTGTGTACAGTGATTCTGCAGAAAAAGAAGCTGAAATGATGCCATGTGGGATTTACACACATCTGTATCTTAGATTTTCGCTGCATCTGCTCTAAAACATGCAGAACATCTGATGCACAGTGCTTTTTCTTTCTCATCTAGAAAGCAGAACAAACAGCAGTATGACTCAGATGATGGTAATTCTGTAATGTTTACTTTGAATTAAATGCTAAGTGTTTCCCCAAAGAACCAAAAAGAACCCCCACCTTCTAACAAAAGTAACCAAATCTAATCTTTCTGGGGGCGGGGGGAAGGAGAGGAGGAAAAGCAGTGACAGGGGAGCGTTCTGATCTATTTTCATCTCCACCGCTTGGCTGGAGATACGAGATGCTGCTTTGAATTCCACAAACATAAGGGATTATGTTTACAAAGGTAAATGCCTTCTACCTGTTCAGGAAACTGGCTACTGGTGGGCATCAGGAGTTTGGTGAGTTTCTTCTCTTCATTGCAAACAAGTAATGGGAGAGGGGTGTGTCTGGAAGAGAAATAAGATTCATTTCATCTAGTCTTCTTGGTAAAATAATGCCACCTTCCTCTCTCCCTACGGAATGGAGGACTGAGGTGGCAGAACACAAAATCGATGATGTCCAATATGGCTGGATTAGAAAAGGCAGCTTTTCTACTTTGCACATAAATAGGTAACAGGAAGGTACAGCTCAAGTCCTCTTGCCTGAAACACTGTCCCCCAGAAGCAGACATTGTAATAATAAAAATAGTGGCTGTGTGTATATTGATGCTATTTGCAAGTTACCTGTAAGTGTTTATTTTTTTTTCTTATACTTGAAATGGCTTCCTTTACTAAACTCTTACCTTAGTTCTGGTTTCTCCCCTCCTTCTATAGTGTGCAGTAAAGAAAATTACAGGACAAATAGGGGAGAACGTAGAGGAGGTGACACAATGTCTTGCATATCCAGGATTCATCTTACTTTCCATCCCACATTCTCAAGAGATGTTTAAACTTCCTAAGGGTTTTCCATGGACACAGAAACTCAGCACTTTAGAAGGTGCTCTTGTAAGGCTGGCTGCCCCCCTTTTCCTCCTTTTCTATATTTTTATTTTACTTTTAGTATAGTGGTACTTAAGATCACTGGTTCACTTAAAAAGAAAAAAAACCAATAAGATGTTTAAACTCTACTAATGTACAAATAAGCTGAAATGTTGCATTTTATGTGTATTTTTGCCATAGCAGGTACTGTATTTCTCATGCTGGATTTAGAAAAAAAAAAAGAAAAAAAGAAAAAAAGAAAAAACAAATAAAAGGGTGATGTTTTATTGGAGTGTGACAAGTTAAAGAGTAATAAGGAATTAAGTCGTCGTCATTTCATTGAAACTGAGAGATGGTGTAATACTTATATAAGTTTTCTGAAGGTTTTTTTTTTGGCTTTTAAACAGCTTTTTTCGTTTTTATTTTATTTTTTTTTGAAAGATATGATTGTATTATGTGCAACTCAGTTGCTTACATTATAACTACAAACTATTTTTGGGTTCCTGGAAAAAAAAAAAAAAGACAAAAAACGAAAAAAAAAAAAGACAAAAAAAAAAGACTAATAAATGTGTTTGGCTGCTAAGCATTTAAAGCTCGTGTTTTCCGCCCCTTTTTGTGTGTCCGTGTGTCCGTCCGTGCCGGGGCCGCGCCCTCCGCCCGCCAGGGGGCGCCACCCGCGGGGCCGGCCCCCCCGGCGGGGCGGGGTCACCGCTCGCCTTTAATGCCGCGCTGTGCGGCCTTGCCCGGCCCTACGGCGGGTCAGCGCTCTGTGTCCCGCACGGTCCGGCCTTACCGCGGGTCACCCCGCCGTGTCCCGCTCTGCCATGGCCGCCCCCGCGCAGGACGAGGAGGACGCGCTGTCGCGGTACCGCTCCCCGCTGGTGTCGCGCTACGCCAGCGCCGACATGGGCTACAACTTCAGCGAGAGGAAGAAGTTCGGCACCTGGCGCCGGCTGTGGCTCTACCTGGCCCAGGCCGAGAAGGTACGGGCGGCCGGGGGGTGAGGGGGAACACCGGGCCGGCCTCCGGTGTGGCGCGGGGAGCGAGCTGAGGGCACACCGCCCTGCCCCGGCACCGCTGCCTTCCCGGTCCTGCCCAGCAGTGCGGGGTGAGGGGCTCTGAGGGGCTGCCCTGGGCAAACACCGCTGTCCTTGTCCTCGGGGCTCGGCTCTTTGCTCGGGGAGGTGTGGCGGGGGGGCCGCTGTCCTGGGCAATCCGGGGCCGGCAGCGCTGCACCACCCCCTGCACCCACAGCCACGTGTTTGGAGACAGCCAGGGCTCCCAGGTAAGCTTGCTTCTGGCCAAAGTGGGCAGAACACTGACCCCAGAATGTGTTGTGATGTTTGTGGGAGGCTGAGTGCCAAAACAAATAACACCACAAAAGACTGAGCATTGTGTACTAATTCAACTACTGGGAAGCAGCAACTGAGAGTTATGTCCATGTGATTGCAAGCTGTTATGTTAGTAGACTCTATCAAGTTAACGTTTTTAAAACGTGATTTAACCTTAAACCCTCTTACTTGGGTTTTGATCATCGTTAGGGATATGTGTACAGCTATTATTTAGTCTTAGATGAGACATAGTTCTTAGGATGCACTAACTTGATTCCTTTTGACTGGGAGGAAGACTCTTACCAGGTTTTTTACAGTGAAAAGCTGTAATGTGTTTCCAAAAAAAACCCAAAGAAAACTCACAAAAGCCACCCCACCTTCTGACAGAATGGCTTTAGCTTTTAGTCTCAGGAGTTGCCCATTTGCTTTATGCAGAGTCCAGTTTCCATTCTCAAAGTACTGTGATTGTTAGGAAGCAATCCAAATGCTAGGTCTGGCTGTTACTATTAGTATAAGTCACTGTTAGTTTAAGGGCAGAGAAGCACCGTGATGAAGAATGAACACCCATGCACAGTGTCATTAACGTGCTCCTTTGTTCAAGGATCACACTGCTACAGCAGCCTCATCGATAGCATGCTGCACCAGATGTGATGGGGTTTAGAAGCTGAAGATGTAGTTATACAGCTGTGGCAAATAGGAGTCACTTTCTGAAGTACCACTCGCCTGATTTTTGTCAGAGTTCAGATGCTGGAGTGAGCAGACCACTCCATGCAGATCTCATCTAGCATAGGAAGTGGCAGTACCATGAACACATACCTAAGGAGCTTTCCATGTTGGAAGCATGACAATTTAAATACAGTCATATTAATTCCAGCAGATAATCACCACTTTCTTCTGTTCAAGAACAAAATATGCAAGTTGCTCAACAGGAGAAAGTCATCTGCTTGAAAGAACCATTGTGAGACTTCTAGGTTTCCACTCCCAAGCCCTGGCCACGGGGCTCCCTTGACCCTTGCTTTCCCTCTCATTGCTGTAGAGTTTTGTCCCCAGAAAGCAGACAGATCTTGAAGCCTCTTCTCTCTTTTCATAGTGGGAAGAGGGAGAGTACTATTTTTATCTGTCTCCTCATTCCAGAGCAATTTGTTGTCTAATGTCAGCTCTGGACTAAAGGAGGAAGAGTCATCTCCTTTCAACACCTGTTAGCTCTGTCAATGATCAGTTAGTTATAGATACAAGCAGTTTCTTTAGAAGAAAATTCTTATAGCAGATTCATAATATTTCTATGAAAAAAATCCCCAAACCAACCCAAACACCAAGTAATAAATGAACTATGGCTGCACTATTTACTGCAGTACTTCTCATTTCAAGACATTCATATGTGACTTCTTCAGTCATCCTTATTGAAGATACATAGCATTTCTTTCCAGATACATTAAAAAAAAAATCTAAAGTAATTACTGAACTGTGGGTAGTACTTACTCTTGTCTTGTAGTAAATCAGAACTAGGAAGATCTAAGCATAGAGTTGTAGGGAATAAAAGAGGACATGCAATTTAGTGATAAAATTTTAGGTAAAGTACAGGGTCAGGCAAATGATTTAAATATTCACCCTACTTAATAGAAGAAACTTGAATAGTCCACTTGGAATATGTGAAATAAGAACTGAAAAATTATTTCATTGGAAACTGAATTTGACAGAAAGTCTATACAGTGTTTGTTCCTTTCAGCAGGCAATACCAGGAGTTTGAAAGAGGAGACTTAGAGTGTGTGATTAGTAAGAGAAGCTGATCTTCTCCCAACTGACAGTAGTTAAAGTTTGGGTTAAGAACTGAAGCATGTGAGTTTATACCCATCCCAAACCTCTAGCTTATTTTTTTGCATAAATTCATTTGTATTATGATAGTTCTGTTAACAGGTGTTTTTTTTAAATCTTGAACTCTTGACCTAAAAAATGTTATTTGAAAGTAAAGTACAAATTTCATGGAAGTCTCCTTCGTAGAAGTAGCTTTGACATCTTGCAGCATCAAACTGACTTATAATACGTTTTGCACATATGTGATATACAAATGTTTTTTCTCTTATAAGAGCCTCCTATGGTAGCCTCTATCAACTTTTTTTGTTCACTTTACATTTCATTATTTTTTTGTCCTATGATCTTTCCTAGATGAGCAGCCCAGTGTTCTCAGTCTGTTTGCAGGAGCTGTGCCATGTCATCTGCCTGCTCTGCTCTACCCTTTAGGGACAGTGAACGGTCGTAGCTGTTACGGTGGCACATCAGAGTATTGGAACGGCCTAGGAGGAATGACACCTTAAAAGTACAGTCCAGAGAGCACATCACTGACTGTGGTGCTTTGGGGAAAACCTTGCGTTCTCCTTCACACAGCTTTCTTGGTTTTCTTGAGTGCATAGGTTTGAAGGACATCCAGTTGTTTTCTTTATAAGGTACTGCCAATACCAGCAAAAGTTCATAGGGAAGAGACCTCACATGTTGTTTGTGGACAGATGGGAACATCATTTTTGGACATGAACTAGAGGCATTCATCTCTCGCTTCCAAATCAAATAACTGATTTCACAAGGTTTCATGTTCAGACTGATAAGAGGTACTTCAGGACTTTGGGAAAGGTACAAACCATATGTACCTTTCCACATGTTCTAAGCCCACTGTTTACAGTTGTGTAAGTCTAGATGTGGTCCAAAGAGTTCTTCCTGACACAAACTATTTAGTCACAGGGTAGCTGGATTTTTCTTTACCCAAGGGGTAAACTTCATTAAAAGAAGTTTAAACTATACTCTTTCTATATCAATTTTCCCCATGTATCTTACTTTATGTAGTTGTGTCAGGAATGTTACATGATTGAGGAAGGAATGAAGCCCAAGAGGAACATCTAAGAATTAACACTGTCCTGTTGAAAAAGGTTAGAGAGCCCTAGAGTGGAAAGCATTTGCTGTTACAGCTTTGATTATGCCAAATGGCCGTGCTTCTGTAAGACATCATATGGGAGTAAATGATCTAAACAGCTTCTGTCTCAATTTGATTGGTAAAGAGAAAAAGCAATACAAAGTTCTTTTCCCTTTGCAGTCACTTGGGCTTCCTATCACAGATGAGCAGATACAGGAGATGGAAGCAAATCTGGACAACATTGACTTCAAGATGGCAGCAGAGGAAGAGAAGAAGCTGCGTCATGATGTGATGGCTCATGTTCACACCTTTGCCCACTGCTGTCCCAAAGCTGCAGCCATCATTCACCTTGGGGCAACTTCCTGTTATGTAGGGGATAACACGGTAATGCAGTATTTTCAGTTTCCTGCCTGCAGAGCTGGGCAGAACAAAGCTGCAGTTGCTTATTTGATTGCTCTTTATAAACTTCTCTATGTAAAATATTAAATAGATTTTCAGACATTTTTATTAATTTTACTGTTGAAGGTAATTCCACTTTAAACTAGCTATGCTAGGAAGGCATGCTCCTTTTGCCTTTTTATTTTTTTTTTAACATGAAGCAAGATCTGTCTGGAACCTTATTGTTCCCTAACCTCTGCTTACATGTTAAATATTCAAGGAGATAAGAGATGTGAGTTGCAAACACACACAGAAATGTGAACTCTGAATTGTCAGTTACGCCACAGGGACAGGAGTTCACTGACTGACAGAACAAGGCCCATGAGCTTTCAATTGCTGCTTCGAAGCCCTGCATTAATTTAGGGTAAAACAAGCTTTTCAGTGCTCAAGAGAATGGATAAGTGTGTTAAGTGAAATGGGAAGTATCACCTTTCTACAGAGCTGCAAAATACTCGTGAAAAACCTGTCTAAAACTTTGTGCAAACTGAAGCCTAATTTTTTAGTATACCTTGCTGTTCCACTGTTGTAGCCATTGCAGCTTCACAACTGCTTTCGTTGTGTGAGAAGCTGCTGTGTGATTATGTTTCCTCTGCCCCTTTGCAAGCCTGTTTGACTTTCAGGTAATACCACGTTCCTTGTGACACTTGCACCTAGCTGCACCTCAGTCTCGAATGTAGGAGTAAAAATGACTGGGGACTCATTAGTCCCCTTACTTTCCTGCTGTCTTTAGCCTAGAATGCCTGTATTTTCCACTTGGGACTATGATTTAGTCTGTCCTGCCATGAATGTCCCAAGTATCTCAAAATAATAATTCATAGGCAGTTGATGGAAACAGGTCTTCTACCACTTGTTATGATTTCCTGTGCATACTGTAAAAGGAGCAATGATGGAATCCAGCATTTTTGTCATAAGCAAGTTCTGTTATAAGAAGGAAAGCAAAGCATTTGTTTTAAGAAGAGACTTTTGAGTCAACAAAGCATATTTTAATTATATGTGTCCTCTCTGAGAGAAACCATTATGTCTGGCCCTTTACACATGGCCCAAATTTCCTTTCTTTGCTTCTTTCAGGATTTGATTGTCCTCCGTGATGGGTTTAACCTGCTGCTACCCAAGGTGAGAAGGTGGTTGTGCACAGTATCTGAGAGCTGGGGAGCACTCATGTCCTGTGAATAGTCTTTGTTTAACTTGGATTTTCCTAAGCCCTTTCTGGGAAGCTTGGAGGAGCTGTTTGTCTGGGTTGTTCTCAAGAAAGTGCACAGTTACCTTCCTTTACTTTCTCAAGTCTTTTCCCAAAGCTTCTTTGCTCACAGTGGGAATTACAAGCAGCAACTTGTTTATCTGTGCCACAGTACTAGTTTCAGAAAGCAACTGTATTGCTTTCAGGGTCAGCTTAGGCTCCCCTGTCACTACATTATGGCCTGCCCAGAGAGGTGGTGGAGTCACTGTCCCAGGAGGTTTTTAAGATGAGACTGGATGTGGCACTTAGTGCCATTATCTAGTAATCTCAGTGGTTCTGGATCAAGGGTTGGACTTGACGATCTCAGAGGTCTCTTCCAACCCAGTTGATTCTGTGATTCCTAAGAGTGTGTCAGCATTCAAAAAATAATACATAATACAATTTTCTGAAGTCAAATATAGTGGGAGTGTAGTACAGTGTGGACTCTGTGAGCTGAATGTCTTGGCATTTAGTTTGCCCTGAGCTGTACATGTGTCAGTTCTACCCCAAACAGCTTTATTTCTTACCATTTCCAGGAATAAAGAAAATACCCAGGATGAATCAACTACAGGATTGGGTTAGACATGAGGACGAGATTAATTTGAACTGAAGTCCAACGACTTGTGTTACCTCTTGCTTGAGTTGTGTAGCAAGCAGGAATTGCATGCATGCCCTGAAAAAAATGAAACATGCCATATTCTACAATCACAGGGGTTATTCAAGGACTGCACAGTTGTTTCCCTCCCTTTCTCCTCATAATGTTGTGCTTTGCTAGCTGCTGGGTATTTTTGGGTTGTTTTGCTGAGTTGTTGGGGTTTTTTTTTCCCCTCTCATTCCACCTCTTCTCTATCCTTGCTGCTTCCACCAGCTTGCAAGGGTGATCAGCCGGCTGGCCGACTTTGCTGAGAAGTATGCTGACATGCCTGCTTTGGGCTTCACTCACTACCAGTAAGTAGCCATCAGCTTTTGCATTCATTTTGTGGTCTGTGCTTTGGTTGAGTTGACCTGATACTGCTTGCTTTCATACTTTTTCCCATCTCTGACCAGTGGCAGTTGGTATTGCTGGACATCATTGAGGCATTGTTGGTAGTTGAGAAAAGGAGAATGTGCCTGACTCCAGACTTGTCTCTGGAAATTGGACTGTTGCTTTGACTAGCAATCAGTAGTTGCTTTAACACAGCTTCATAAAGAATTACTTCCGGGCAAACACAGATTTGTGTATTCTGTGCTGTTTCAAGAGAGTGTGACTGGAAATTGCCATAATTCTTTCTTCCGGTCACAGTTTCTTTATGTTTTTCTCTTATTTTCACCTGCAGCTAAGAAGTTTTGTTAATGGCTACTACAGCTGCTGAGTCAAAGGACTGTTGTTGGGGTAGTTTAATGTCCTGCTTCATGAAGACTGTTTTCAGAGGCATTAAACTACACCATAAGATAAGCCTGGGTCTTCTACTCCAGTGATATGGAACACCAGAGGCAGGGAAATTAAGCACAGGTTGTATCAGAGTCTGTGTCTGGCACTTAAAAATTTCTCCCAAAGTAGAGTGAAAGCATCAGATCAGTTGTGTGATTATCTTGCTGTATATCACATGTCAGTTCCATCAGCTCTAGTACTAGGGCCCTCTTCAGCTACAGCTTCTTGGAGCGGTATTCTGTTTTATTTTGGCTTTTGGAAGGAGGACAAAGGAGTATTCAAGACGTATATGCAAGGTGGAATCATAAAAAATAAGGTGAGAAAGGCACTGATGCCTCAGGCTTTTCTGTGTCCTTTATCAGCAGGGCCTTTTCTCTGTTTACAGTCAGGTCCGTGTTTTCCCTAGCCTTCCCTTTTCCTGCTTAAGTACTTGCAAAGGCCTGTCTTGTTGCCTTTCACACCTCACACTAAATTCATCCAGGTGGGTTTTGGCTTTCCTTGCCCCATCCCTGCAGTGTTGAATACTTTCTTTGTATTCCTCCTGGATCGCCTGTCCCTGCTTCCAGATCTTACATACTTCCTTCTTATGTCTGAGCCTTGTTCATGTGCATGTGCTTTCTTGGAAGTAGTGTAGAGGTTGGCTTTGGAGTTCATGTTGATAATTTGGAATATTTCAACTTCAGGGTTCTGCATAACACTCGTGTTTCCACCTCAGAGCACTGGCAGGGAATCAGTGTAGTTGAAGTGACCTGCAGTGACCAGGTGGAGGTCTTAAAAGAAGCACTGGCTGACAGCATTGTTGATGCCTGTTTGTCCGGGGGATGAGAAACTACACAATTTTATAAATAAATAAAAAAAACCCTGTCCCTGAGAGGAATCCTTTAAAATCACAATGTGGAAACAGATGTTTCTATGCTGAGAAATTCACACCAGTGCTATAAATCAGCCAGGATGCCCCCCTTGCCCTGGGCGAGCAGAATTGGGGTGAGGGACAGATGCATGGCCTCCTTCTGGCCAGCAGGGGGCGCCCTCCTGGCACATATGGTCATGACAATTGCTGTTTTCTCATAATGAAATTACATCTAATTCCTGAAAGGAATGATTGTATCTTCAGTACCATTTACTGGTGATATACGTGTGCTGGTACATCTTCCTGCATAAGCCAGATCTTGTTAATTTCTGCTCAGATGAGTCAGAGAGATGAACCTGCAAGGACATCTTAGCAGCAGACTCGGAGCAAAGTGTGGTCCTTGTGGGAGTTACTCTGTACATCCTCAATGAATCACATTCTGTTTTTGGTTGTTTTCAGACCTGCCCAACTCACCACTGTGGGGAAACGCTGCTGCTTGTGGATTCAGGACTTGTGCATGGACCTGCAGAGTCTGGAGCGGGCTCGGGATGACCTGCGCTTTCGGGGTGTAAAAGGCACCACTGGTACTCAAGCCAGCTTCTTGCAGCTCTTTGAGGGAGACCATAATAAAGTACGTCAGACAGCCCCGGGCATAGACTTTGCAATCTTGTCAATTTTCCATTCTGGAAATCTGTTCTCTTTGAGGGAACATGGAGATTCTGGCATCAAATTCACAAGGGCATTGTGATCCCTCTGCAGCTCACTGACAAGGCTCTGTGTAAAAGTGAGCCGAGTCTGGGAGGGGGTGCTTCACAGAAAGTAAAGCCTTTTTTTACAGTAAACTAAGAAAACTAAGGATGATTTTTGCTCTTGCTGATCTTACTGAGTTGTATTTTGAGCTCTGTTTTTTTTTTTTTCTTTACCCTGAGGTTGAAGAACTGGACAGATTAGTGACTGCAAAGGCAGGATTTAAGCGGTATGTAACAAGCATACTTAGTCACCTCTATTTGGTGTTAGCAAAGTGTGACTCCTGCTGGTGGTGTTGGCCCAGAGTCCCCAGGCTGCCAAACTGACATCTGTGCTGGTGTTCACTTATCCCCCTTGCCAGCTTCCATTCCCAGTTGCAGCTTCCTGCATGAAACTTCACCTCCTAAATAGGCCACTCCTACTTGTCTCCCTGTCAAAGCACAGCTGTCCATTTTATTGTTTTCCTCTCCCCCATCTGCATGCTGCCCCAAGAAATGGACAGCCTGAATCCAAAGTTACTCTCATGAGGGCAGTGACAGCCCTCCACTTTAAGAGCCATCTCCTTGCTCAAAGTGTTGCAGTACCCTTGTATCTATCTGGAACACTCAACTTCTGTGCTTACTTCTAGGGCATACATGGTCACAGGGCAGACCTACAGTCGCAAGGTGGATATTGGAGTCCTGTCTGTGCTGGCCAGTCTGGGGGCATCTATACACAAGGTGGGCACCCTACTTGGATACCTCAGGAAGTGGGGAAAATGTTTTAGATCTTGAAGAGAAAGCACTTGTGGTGCAGCGTGCTCTTCACGAGAAATATTGGTGTTCCTTGTTCAGCTGTCTTCTTTGAGATCATGTAAATTCACTGCTGGTTACATGCCTAGCGCTCAAGTCTCAAAGATCTTCAGACTAGTGATAAATAAAGCACGTTTGCTGAGCAGATTCTAAGGTGGGTTAACAAATCCCACATCAGATAGTAGTGCTAAATTGATCCAGTCAGAGTAAATGTCTTTCCTAGTAGTGTATGAGTTTTTAAATTTCACCATTTGCTGCTAGTTAATTGCTTCTCTGATAATGATGTTATTCTCTCTGTCCTTGTGGATTGTTTTCACTGATTTATCTCTATTTCCTCCCTCTTCCTCTTCTTGGAGTGATCTGTGGTATTTTCTTTTGTTTTAGTTTTTTCTGGTTCCATGAGCACACATTATCTGTGTTTGCAAATCACTGTAATTTTGTTATGCATTTGAATTGTTCTCTCTCCGTCTGTCTTCCAGTCTGTGCAGTGGAGTCCTGTCCTCTTCTAATACAGTGGACATGCTGTTTTCTTTGTGTTTTCTTGAGTGACATTTTTAGGCCAGGAAGTACGATTTCAGTGTCAGGTTTTTCTCCCAGATTTTTCACTGCCCCCAGTTTACTTCTTGGACACAGATGGAAACACTTCCCCAAGAATACTAACAGGAGCATGCATTGGTGGGTGTTAGTTTGGTTCTGTTTGTTAATTTCTTGTGCTTTTTTTCTAGATTTGCACTGACATCCGTCTTCTGGCCAACCTGAAGGAGATAGAGGAGCCTTTTGAGAAAGAGCAGATTGGTAAGGGACGAGAAACGCTTCCTGTACTGGTGTTACATGTCTTTTCATTTATATTGGTGCAGCCTTTTGAACAAACTTAGAAATGTCACTGATAGAAATTGCTTTAAATTAACTGGGGTTGACATTGTTAGTATTTTGGGTCCTTTTAAAAAAAAGGTGAGAAGAAGGATGAAAAAGCACCTTACCTAAAGGTTTCTGGATATTAAGTAATTAAAATCAGATTTGTATTTGTGCACTTCCTGGGTTTGGGGAGAGAGCAGAAGGAGCTGTGTGTGTCCCATTGCCTAGAGAGGAAGACTTGGGTCTGAGGAGTACTTAGTGTTTTTCATTCCTCATGAAGCTGACTGGAGCTGTAGGTTTTCAGCTCGATTCAGTGTTTTGATCTTTATAAGCAGACAAATTTGGAAGAATGGAACTAGGCTAGACCCTTGCCAGCAGAATGCCAGTTATATGATTCTGACATTGGTGGAAAGGGAGGAGGAAATGCAGAGTTTTGGCTCCTGGCTGGAAGAAAGTTCAGGTCCTCTAAACAGTTGTACAGAATCTGCAAATTAAGTTGTAGTCCTATTTGTTACTTGTGCCATTCTACATTCTTTGGATGGTTTTGATATCCATTCACTAGACCAACAGGCAGCAGTTTAAGTATTTGACTTTGAAGGACAATGTTACTGAGCAGATGGGGCCATGAATGCTAAGATTGCCGTGGATAGCCTAGAGAGATGGTGCTAAATACTACATATAAGAACTGTTTCCTCTTTTTACGGGGTAGTGCTTCTGCTTTGCAGAATTTCGGAAGTGTTTTCTCACTTTTTCTATCCCCACGTTTGGCTGTTTCTGATATGAAGGGGATGGTGGTGGTGTCGTCACTTTCTTTATCCCATATTGTCCTTAGAAACCATTGTGTTTTGAGGCTTTAGTCAAAACCATGATTCCTGACACATTTTTCTTACCTGGGGGAGGACCTTCATCTCTTCTTGCTGAAGGCACTGCTTCTGTTGCCCATTTCCACGCCCCTTTCTCCTGTCACAGGTTCAAGTGCCATGCCTTACAAGAGGAATCCGATGCGTTCGGAGCGCTGCTGCAGCCTGGCCCGGCACCTGATGACTCTGGTGATGGACCCCCTGCAGACAGCCTCTGTGCAGTGGTTTGAACGCACCTTGGATGACAGTGCCAACAGGTTTGTTCAGCCTCTGTGATCCTGCACTTCCAGGAGGTCTCGTGGAGGAAAGGCCTTTGATCTATTTAGAAAGTACTCTTTTTAAACTAAAACTACAAGCTACCACCTTCACAAAAAGTAGTCTCAATAGAACCTGGAGACTACAAACTGATTTCCTCTATAAGAACAGATAAAAAGTGTTAGTTTTTTTTAATGTCAAGATCTGCAAAGTAAACCAGCAGAGAGAGGGTGTGGAAGCCATAGTAATAAATTGCTCTTACAGTCTTTCTCTTTCAACAGCAAAGTATAACAATATTCATACTCCTCAGATTTTTCTTCCTGTCTATTTTGAATGTGGTTTCTGACCTTTCACTCCTTAAAGAATAATCTAGGATTTTATCAGTAAGACGTCAACCCTCCAAATAATCTAAAGCAATTTATCTTAATCTGCTTGTAAAATGTTCTTTACAAGAAGTAGTTCAGATCCTAGAGAAAGAACACAATTACTTTTTCTTTTTAAAATAATGTTTCATGAAAAACTGTGCAGGTCTTTAGGATATTGCACAGCAAACTTTGTTTTGTTTTATGATTCTTCATTGTGACTATTTTGAGCTGAGCAAAAGTTATCTGTAATTATTATCGGGTAAATTGCAGCAATCAAATTCAATGCTTCCGTCTTTTGGTTAGTTCTAAATGTTATTTTTAAAATGTCTCCATAAATAGAATGTCTGCATAGAATTTCATGCAAGCATAGAAGATTTTTTCCCAAATGGACTAAAGTCCTCCACAGCTGCTAGTCTCATTAAGAGAAGAGCTGCATAGGCAGCAGAAAACAATGTAAATTTAAGAAATTAGATACTGGCTTATATGATGTGTTTATTTCTCAATAGCTGCCAAGTGTTGAGAGATGTACTGGAATGTTTCAAATTTTATTTTCGTCTCATCTAGTAGAAAGAGTAATTTGTCCACTTCATAAAACAATGATGAAAATCTGTGCTTTGATTTTTTTTTTTTTTTTTTGTTAAAGTTACAGTGTTGGGAGGCAGAACAAGCCAGAGAAAATTCAATCAATCTGCAAACCAGCAAAGTTGTTTTTAAGAGTGTGTGATAGAGCTGGAGGGATTAGATGTAGCACATGGTTTGAGTACTAGGATATTTTAGAAGTTCACAGTTTAGAATGGGCCAGGCCCTACTGTCACAGATGGATGATGCTGTGTTTGCTGCACTGTGACACAGAGCCTTTTGCCTGATACAGCTCAGTCGCCACTACTCCTTTCCCTCCTTTCCTTTTTGTCAGGAGCCTCTTTTGTGACAAGGAGCTGATTTCTTGGAGGAAGCATGGATAACTTTGGAAGTTTCCCACTGAGCACAGCCAGGCACAGCATGAGTGTGCAACATGTCTTACTGCTGGAGGGTAGGATCAGTAGATAGTTCAACATAGAACACATAGGGGAAGATACTGTAAATTGCTGCCCTCTTTCCTACCTGTGTAATCAGTGAATTATCTTGGAGCTTTCTATGGGTGCCTTCACCCTTTTTCTTTTTTCTCCCTCTCTATTGACCAAAAAGAAAAAAGAAAAGGAGAACAGTTCCAGCCTTAAGGCCACAGTAATGCTATTTACAGAATTATTTACAGAAGCTAAGGGTGTGAGGTAGACTGGAACATGGCCTCTCTTGCTAACCAGGGCTCTGGGGGTGTGTGCCTTGTAGGCGTGTGTGCCTGGCTGAGGCTTTCCTCACGGCTGACATCATTCTGAGCACACTGCAGAATATCTCCGAGGGACTCGTGGTGTATCCAAAGGTAATGCAGGAGATAATGTGCATCCTTGGTAATGCTGCAACTATGCCCCAGTGTACAAAAATCCTCCCACTCAAAGGATTAGATTTTAATCTGTTCGTTCAAATGGGTTCTGAATTTTGCTCTCTATTCTTGCCATATTCTCACTGTTAGTAGGACATACATGAAGGCGTACTTGTTGAAGCCTAAAGAGAGTAATTCAAACCTTCTTATAAAGGATATTTTTTTCTCCAATCTACAGAACAGATCTGTAGAAATTAGCAGCAAAAGATACTGTCAAGACAGATCTCATACAGCCCTGTAACTTATCTACAGGTTAGAAAAAAAAAAGAATCATTGTACATCTTTTTCATGATAATGTCCTTATAAGATACAGATTCTAAGTATTATCAGCTTTAATACCTGGATTACCAGAGCTAAGTTCAAAATGAGAAATTGTCTTTGCATCATGGGGACAAACTTTTTCACAGGGCCTGTTATAGTAGGATGAGGGGTAATGGTTTTAAACTGATGGAGGGACAATTTAGATGATATAGGAAAGAAGTTTTTTACAGTGAGGGTGGTGAAACACTGGAGCAGGTTGCCCAGAGAGGTGGTGGATGCCCCATCCGTGGCAACATTCAAGGTCAGGTTGGATGTGACTCTGAGCAACCTGATCTAGTTGAAAATGTCCCTGCTCATTGCAGGAGGGTTGGCCTCGGTGGCCTTTAAAGGTTCCTTCTAAGCCAGACTGTTCTGTGATTCTGTGATCATTGTCCAGTCCTGGAGATTCAAAGGGAGAGGAAAACTTCAGTGGGAGTTGCAGTTGTCTGTAGGGTTTCTATAATGCTGTTTCTTTTTTCTGTTTGTCTTGTTTTGTTTAAGGTGATTGAGAGGAGGATCCGGCAGGAGCTGCCGTTCATGGCCACAGAGAATATAATCATGGCAATGGTGAAAGCAGGGGGCAATCGTCAGGTACAGATACAATGTCTGAAATGCCTTTGTCCCCTGCCTAGCATTTGTCTCCTGAGGAACAAAAGTACCTGGGCTCTCATCCTGCATCACCTTTCTTTGCTCTTCACCCGCCCCCACAGAGTTATTAATATTACACTGGTGCTGTAAAGCCAGACTCTGCTCTCTGAGGGGAGAGAAGTTGCAGAGATCCATATTTTTTGTCAGGAACACCGTGTGTTTGAGCTAATCTGGCTGGCTGCTGGAGAAGAGGGAGAACCATTTTTATATTAAATAGTAGTAGGCGTTTTCCTTTTGTAAGTGTTTGAAAGAATTTGAAACACAGGCCAGGCTTCTTTAAATGGAGCATGTTGGCAGATGGCTGCCTTATAAATTAAAAGAGAATGAGTCAGTCCATTAACAAAAAAGCAAGTAAGACCATTCTGAACCATTCATTCATTCATGTGTCATTCTTCTCTAATTCAGCATAGTGTATTAACAAGTTTGTTTATGTGAACCTTCATTCAGTTTTCTGTATTCAAGCAAACTGAAATGAAATATTTTCCTTATCAAATAAATCTAGATATAATTATATTTCCTTATCATTTAATTTCACAGTTCATTTCAAAATTGATTATCAAATTCACATCTTAATAATATACCTTATTTTCACTTACCTTTTAGATAGTAATTTTTCCTTCTATGAGGAAGGAAAACTTCTATCAGGGACAGAAGTTAAACTTGCAAGATAGTAAATAGCAAAAGGATTTCATAGAAGCTTTGAGTAGAATATATGTAGTTCTAGCTTTCTGAAACACTTGTGACAATTCACCCATTATGTTAGTCATCCTTTTATGAAACATCCTTTTTCCTTCATTTTACCCCTTGTCTCTGATATTTGTCACTGGGTCAGTGAGTAAGCTTCCTAACTAAATGATTTAAGAGGGCACATTATGTGAATAAGTTTCATTATCTTTTCAGCTGGTTTTATTTCTAAAGGATCCTGTTCTTAAACAGTCTTCTCTATTTTGATTTGATTGAAGAGTGTAATTGTTATTAATTTGGTCTGTTATTGGCCTGCCTTCTTTCTGGTGCTGTTTAGTTACACACCCATAGAGCTGTATGTTTGTAAAAGGTATTCATGTTCATATGTTGTTTTTTCCTGTTCTGGGAGCTTTGGAACAGCACACTTTCTAGGCTTTCCCACCTCAGAGCACAGAAATTCATTTCCTTTCCCCACTACTAAACAGCTTCCTCCCCTAAACATCAAGGAGACAATTCTGTTCAGCTGAAGTTGGGTCAGTGCTGGAAAAAAATGACATTGAGATGGAGGAAACAGGAGATCATTTACCTCTTAAGTGAAGATAGATCAGGGGTAATACATTTGAGGAGAAGGTTCTTGCATGGCTGTAAGTGCAACCACAGAGTCTCACTGCTTGTTTGGTTGGACAGATTGTTTACTTTTCCAAATTTATAGATGTTTTACATTGTTTGCAACTCAAAAAAAATCCTATAGTACTCCTATGAGCATTTGGGAAATTTGAAGAAGTATAAAGGATTCAGCCTTGTGGTATAATTCAAGAGGGAATGTGTGTGACATTCAGACTATTTTAACCTCAAAGGGCAGATGTGGAAGGATGAAGAAAATCTTGCTCCAGTGTAGCAGTATATGAGACACTGCAGTCCATACTGTGTCCCATTTGTGTGCTGTCCGGGACAGTACACTTCAATATTTCTCCCTCCTGCCCAGGTTGGTGTGATGAACATGTACTGTCAATGGCAATGGTGGCAATGGAATGACTTTTCTCTTCTGCTGTCTTTTTCCCCCTGCACATGCAGGATTGCCATGAGAAGATTCGTGTTCTCTCCCAGCAAGCAGCGGCTGTCGTGAAGCAGGAAGGGGGTGATAATGACTTTATTGCCCGTGTCCGTGCTGATCCTTACTTCAGCCCTATCCATAAACAACTTGAAAGCCTCTTGGATCCCTCCTCCTTCACTGGACGTGCTCCTCAACAGGTAAAGTAGTGGAAAGAGGCTGTGGGTGCTGTAATGCAATCTGTTGTTTAATCCTGTATACTTTTGTATGCTAGAGCGTGCACATATGTGACTCTGCCCATACTACTAAGGCAGATGCATTTCTCTCTTTTGATTCCCTTGGCTTTCTTGTCTGTCTTCGCTGTGGGCTTCACACTTTTGACCCCGGACACATGAGACTTTGTGAAAGAGAGACCCCAGCAAGACAAGCAGGTCTGAATGGGGAGGAGAAGGCAAGCCCTTTTCCAAATTTTATTTTTTATCTTTCTTGTACAGGTGGCAAAATTCCTGAAGGAGGAAGTTCGACCAGCGCTCATTCCATACCAAAGCAAGATGGGTGGAAAAATTGAACTGGCACTTTAGGTATGGCCTGCAACGGTGTGTGGGTACAGGAAGATAATAAAAGCCTTATTGATCCAGGTCTGTTTACCATGTCGTGTTATTTTGGTTCTCTACAGTGCCTTTAACCCCCAGAGTTTACAGCCACCTTGATTCCAGGTGGGCTTTGCATTCTTTGTCTACTGTTTAGTCAAGTCTCCATTTATAGTGTGCTGAGTTACTGCGAAACACTCAGTTGTGACAAGGTAACTTTATCACAGCACCTTTCACTGGCCCCTTATGGAGCGCTGCCAGCTGTGCTGCCTGACATTCATGTAGGTCTGACTTGTTGAAGAGTGGGATAGAGGCAACTGAGCCCATTCCCATTTCATTCTTATTCATCTGCTCTGAAACTTTATCCACAGGTGTCTTAAAAGTTGACAAATGTTTGTCGTGGCTTTCAGAGTACTGTGATTTGGGGAGTAAATAGGCCAAAATAGTAGAAATAATGCAAGGGAGAGGCCATGGGACTTTTTGACTCATCAAACTGGTGGTGCTTTAGTGCCCCCATCCTAGTTTAATACTGTACCTCTGGCTCTGTAGCTTCTGCAAATTGTATTTAGAGATGTGGGCTAGGAACCAGCCATTGCGATTTGGCTGATTGTGGTCCTTGGCTGTAGGTGATTGATACTAAATGGTCAGTGGATTCTGGCATTTGAAAGTTGATCTCTACTACAAGTAAGTTTTATCTGATAAGGAAAGAAAAAAGATACTGGAATTCATTGGATGCCAGAGAAATCCAAGAGCTTTGATTTTATTTCTGACATAAATGTTCTGGTTTGTAATGTTCTGTTCTGCTTTACTGGACATTCAGTATTGGACCAAACTCTTCTCCCTTTGATTTAAACTGGAATGGTTCCTTACCTCTTCTTACAGTGTTATTACATCACAGAGCATTTCTTCTGCATCAGTGCAATAAAAAGCTTCCTCTTGTTTCTCATTTATTCAGACCTTCAGAGATGACAATCAGGATTACTTGATGATTTTTCAAGTATGGTTGCTGGAAAGAATTAAGAAAAGCAGAACTAATTGAAAGAAGCTACCTGATGTCCTTGAGGCCATCATTGTTTAAAGAGGATTTCAAAATACAGTTTTAATGAGGCTTGTCTATATTAAGTAGTCAGCAGTAGGAAGCTTCAGGCCATGATTTCCCTTCATTGAGATTGCTCTGGCTTTACATTGCCCCTGGATTATGGCATTCAAAATGTCTCAAATATTTGAGTTTTATGGTGTTTAAAACATTTTGCCTGCTTGTGCTATTAACATTTAATTTGCCATCTGTTTGGAAAGGATAACTAACTGAACACTGGTAATTTTCAGACTATTGCTCAAACAGATAGCCAAGAAAGAAAACAGGCGCATGTGGAAGTCCTTTTTTTTTTGGTCATCTTTCCTCAAAAAAACCCAACCAAACTGTGCAGAGAAGAGGATCAGCTAATGTATCTTTGCTCATTGTCTGGAAATAAATCTTTGTGCTTGGCAGAGGCTACCACCTGTGAGCTGCTGGACTTGTTTTCCTGGAAATTTAAAAAAAATAACAATGGCACAGAGAAAATGTCAGCCTCCTAGAAAACAGGCACGATACACAGATCCTCTAGGAGACTTTTACCCCTTGGTTTGGGACCTGGCTTGCTTTCTGGTGGAGCTGGCAGCGACCATCTGAAAATGTGGTTTTTGTCTCTCCTTCGTTGGTGGGAGCTCTTGGCTGTACAGCTCTCGATTATCCCCTTATACTCAGCACCGGTGAGGGCACACCTTGGGTTCTGGGCCCCTCAGTTCAGGAAGGACATTGAGATGCTGGAATGGGTTCAGAGAAAGGCAATGAGGCTGGTGAAGGGTCTGGAGCACAAGCTTACAGGGAGTGGCTGAGGGAGCTGGGATTGTTTAGCCTGGAGAAGAGGAGGGTTATCTGAAGAGCTACCTGAAAGGAGGTTATGGCCAGGTGGGGGCCAGCCTTCTCTCCGAGGCAACTAGCAATAGGATGAGAGGACACAGTCTTAAGCTGTGCCAGGTGAGGTTTAGGTTGGCCCTTAGGAGGGATTTCTTCACACAAAGAGTGATTAGACACGAATGGGCTGCCCAGGGAAGTGATTGAGTCCCCGTCCCCAGAGCTGTTTTAAGGAAAGACTCAACATAGCACTCAGTGCCACGGTCTAGTTGACATGGTGTTCACTCATAGGCTGGAATTGGTGATCCAGGTCTTTTCCAACCCAATTGACTCAGTGATTCTGTGCCTAATCCCGCTTCTGGATGATTCTGGCCCGTGACTGTGCCTGTCCTTTGTTTGGAGGGGATATTCCCGAGCACCACCATCACCATCCCGCCTTCCCTTCCTTTCCCTTCCATTCCCAAACCCTCCCTGTCCCTTCCCTTGCCTACCCCTTGCATACCCCTTCCCCATCCCTATCCCTTCCCTATGCCTATCCCTTCCCTTGCCTATCCCTTCCCTTCCCTATGCCTATCCCTTGCCTATCCCTCTGCCTGTCCCTTCCCTATCCCATCCCTATGCCTATCCTTTCCTTATCCCTTCCCTATGCCTATGCCTTGCCTATTCCTATGCCTGTCCTTTCCCTATCCCTTGCCTATCCCTCCCCTTCCCGCCTACATCCCCCAGCGCGCCCCGCGCCGCCTCCCCCCTCCCGCGCATGCGCCCGCGCAGCGCCGTGTGGGGCCGGCGGGTCGGGCCGTGCGCCCGCCCTGAGGGGAGCGGGGCCGGCGGCGGCGGCAGGTGGAGGTGGGTGTGGGCACCGGGACCGGGGCCGGGGCCGTGCGGGGAGCCGGGCCCTGCCCGCGGGCCGCCCCTCGCCCCCCGGGCTCTCAGCCGCGGTGTGGTGTGGTGTGTTGTGTTGTGTTGTGGTGCCGCCCGGGCAGGCCCCCCGCGGCCCCCCAGCCCTGCCCCGCTGCCCGCCCGTGGGCCGGGGCCGCCAGCGGGCCGGGGGCGCGGAGGGCCCGGGGCGCTGCGGCGCACCTGCTGCGGGAGCTGACGCACGGCCGGCCCCGCGAGTGAGTCACTGGCGGCGTGCGCGGCTCGGGTGCCCGGGGCACGGCCTGGCTGCGCCCGCTCCCGGGACGTGCCGCGCCCGCCGCCCGCCCGCCCGCGCTCACAGCCTGCGGAGGTGCCGCGGGAGGGACAGCCTGCCTCCCGTCTGCCTCCCGACTGCCTCCCGTCTGAGCGGTCACGGAACGGGGATGGCATCGTGGCAGGGTCCCCTAGGCAGCGGGCACCCATAGGTGTGCTGCAGGCCCGGTGATTGTCAGCCGTAATGAGCGTCAGAAGGGAGGAAGGAGGCAGATGTGGTTCCTCTAACCTGGTGATGTAAATTCAAGGGAGTGAAGAGCTGCGGTCACACGGATTCGAATCTCGTTGCAGGCAGTGGCTGTGTGTGCTCCGGGGCGGCTGCTGGCGTCTCTTCAGAGCTGGTAAGGGTAGCACAGGAAAAATTTCCTCTGTGTCTGCTTTGAGTCCTTCCTGATTTTTTGAGGGATGTCTGAATGTAAGCAGGTACTTTCCTTCTAAACAAGTTGATTTCAGTGTTGGTGGGTGGGAGTTTTATGTGATGTCATAGCTTCCTACTTCGTGATGTTTCAGCTGTACTCTGCATGGCTTGCTGTGGATTTTTTTTTGAGGGGGGAAGATAAAGTAGTAATAGTGCCTTCAGGAAATGAAGGCTCCTTCCGTGCAAATCAGTGGGAGAGAAACAGTTTTGCTGGAATTAAGGTCAGTGTTTTTTTTAATAATGCAAGGCTGGATCTTGAAATCACTCAAGAAGAAACTGCCAGCCTGGCAGGAGTGGAGAATTGCTGTGCTTTTGCCGAAATGTTGATCGGAACACGGTTGCTTGCTGGATAATCTGAATTCTAGATTACTTTCTCAGCTGCTACACTGTCTGGAGTGGCGGCTGGGAAAGAAACAGACACTGGCACAAAAATAAATTTCTTAATATATTTCTGGATCTGCACACTGTGTGTATAGCTTTCCCTATGTAGAAATAAAGGTTGGATTCCTAATCTAGAGAATTCACAAAGCAAAAGGCAGGGAAGGGGGTGAGAAGAGGCATGACATGTAATTAGAGAGGTCAGGGTGGGGACTGGTTGTGTCATGTTAATACAAAGTTATGTTAATTCTATATTTAACAGATTAAAATGACAAGTACTTCCTTTCTGCATTCCTGTTTGCGATGACGTTTTGATAATGTGGCTTCGTATTCTCAGGGAGGTGTCATTCATGGTGACTCTTCCTCTGAAGAAGGGTAAGAGAATCCAGAGAGGAGGGGTGTATTTCTGGAGGAGCTGCACTGTTTGGGGGATGATGGAGTTGAGTTGAAGGAAGTACTGCACACCTACTCAGGACTGAAATCATTCCCCAATTTTGGGGTCTCTGCTAATGTGATCTAGGTTTTTCTTCTTTGCTGTGATTTTAACCTGTCACTTGCTGTCCCATAAGCTGAGATCTTTTGCTAATGTCAGTGTTCTAAAGGACCTTGAAAATCTTAAAAGACAGGCAATAACTAAAATGTTTAGCCTTTAAAAATCAATCTCTTTTGCCTGAGGTGGCATTGCAACAGGAGAGATTATTGGTTAAGAGATCTGTGTGAAATGGGCTGCCAGTCTGTCCCATTCTTAGTGCATTGGTTTACGTGTTGTAAAATTGTTTCCCAGTTTTGCTGTTTGGGATGCTTTAACAGAAGAGTTGGGGAGTTCAACGCCTGGAGTGATACCACAGTAACTGTTTTGGAAATGGTTGGGATGATACCTTTTCCTGACTGTTATCTGTAAACTTCTCACCAACACATAAGAAGTAAAGAAAACTTTAAAATAATAAATCCTAAGAAGTATTGCAACTTTATCTGTGATGGTATAGAAAAGGCAGCTTGTATTTTGCTGTGTGTGGTCCTACAGCTCTTCTATCTAAATCAGCAGTGACCCTAGCTAGTGATCTGTATCACACTGGTGATCCTGGATCCTATCCTAGCTCAAATGGATAAGATACGGAGATTGTGCAACTGGCAAGTAGGATGAGGTAGACAAATAGCTTCATGCTGTGTTGTGAGTGCAGTGTCCCAAGTGTCCCTTAAGAGATGGAAGGTGTGGGCATGTCAGGTTTGTGTCCTCAGCCGCACAAAGACTTGCCTAAACTTCTTTCTATGCCACCTTTCATCACAGGGTCAAGGTTTTAAATACATAAAGTTTACACAGGGTGAGTATCTGGGAGCACTTGGGAAAATCTCACTTGTCAGCTGTGTTACTGTTGATACCAGGTAGGAAAGAGGAGGATGTTGTCCTGACACATTTGTTTTGTCTCTGAGGAGGCCTCAGCTTTATTTAAACTGGAATGCAACAAGTTGTATTGGTAACAGAGCTGTTTTGTTTGTGGCTTAAGAAAAACACTGTAGGAGAAATTAAATCACTCTTTTTTATGAGTTAGGTGAAAAGAAGATAGTATATTGGTATTAGTATGACTACAGGTACTGTTATTACTCCCCAGACAGCGCAGTATTTCTTGTCTGGGAAGTATTTGATGATTCAGATATGGGAGAAAATATCTGTAACCTGACAGCCCTTTTTTTTTTTTTTCTGAGAAGTCTTCCTGATCCCCAGAATCAGGAAATATAAGAAGTTTTGTCTTGTTTTCTTACAAATGTTAACATCATTGTATATTTTGCTTTTTTTCCTCTTATCTGTGCTTATAAATTTTTGCAGGAGCAAGATCTAAGTAGTCAAACATGACATGCTAGATAAGAGCTTTGCAAACAGTCCTGAGAGGTGTTTTGAGTATTCCTAACCTCTTCAGAAAGTTAAGTTCTGTAAAGACAGAGCGCTTAAGGAGAAAAGTTTTGAATGCTGTGAGATATACTTTCCTTAAAGAAACATTTTCTGGAGCCAAATGAAGCGAGACCTGCTTAGAGTCCTGCAAGGTGAATCTGACTTTTTGTGCAAATATTAGAGGAAACAGTAACACAACAGAGCTACAAGGGAGTGACCTGAAAAGGGCCTTTCTTGTGCCTCAGCAAGATAACAGCAAACCCTGACAGCTAAACCTCTGCAAATCCATCTGCGACCATGTCAAGGAAGAGCTGTTCTTCAGGCTCTTTGTGACTGGGAGCAGTAGGATGAGACCAGCTTGAGAATCAAACTTTCACCTGGAATGAGCCAACAGAGCTGGTGACGGAAAGAACCTTGGATAGCACTGCTTGTCACCACTCAGGGTAGGAGCGTCATATAAAAGTCTTCACAATACCTGACTTTAAGCAACTGTCACAAGTGTCTTTCAAGTTTTCTTTGACTGGTGCAATCCTCCATCTCTAGCAGAAATATTTTCTTTCAAACTTCTGTATTCAAATGAAACTGGATAGTTGCAATTAATTTCCCCAGACATCTTATAAATAGTTTGCAGTCTTGCAGAAGTTCATGGGTCAGAAGGTAAAAACCAGGTCGGGGAAGTTTCAGGGAAATCAATTTTTGTAGAGTTCTGCAGAAGTGCCCTGGTCCTACATTGTGCTTATTTTGGTGAAAGTGTCCATTTATTGTGCAGTACCTGACTGTCATGGAAGATGTGTTTGGGCTCTCCTTAGACACTAATCAGAAACTTTTGGTTTATATTTGCTTCCTGGTGTTTTATGTGGAATTGCCTTTACCCTAGGCCTTGAAGACTAGAGTGATTGCAGACCTGCCTTTTTTGGCACATACAGATTTTCTCTGTTGGAAGCAAGGAGAACTCTGCTGTGCCGTGAGAGTGAATGCCATGCTCCTTTGTATTCCTGGCCTTTTTATCTAACCTCATTCAATGCTGATAGAAAACCCCAATAACAGTTGTTCCAGTACTCGATTGTAATCCTGTTTTGTGAGGTGCCAGGAGGACTCTGTATTCCCATCATGTATCTCTTCACCACTCAAATAATGGGAGCACAGGGAAAGGAGGAACTCTGCCTGCTCTAATCCCAAGGGTCTCAACTAACAAGTTTCTCCATAGCAGTGCAGTTCTTGCTTAGGTGCCATATTGTTTGTTTTGGAGCCAGGCAAATAAAAGGCAATTCTGCTCTGAAGATAAAATATCTGTTAGTACATAGAATCTCAGCATTCTGCCATAAGTAGGTGTTGTGTAGGGTTTTTCAGAAACAAGCTTGATTCCTTGAACTGTGATCAGGAAGTCCGTCTGTGGTCTGTCTGTCCAATGTGTAAATGGTAGGAAGTGGGATTCTGCTTTTTCACATCCTTATGTTTGAAATGGATACAAAACTGAAAGTTAATTGTTCTGTTTCTTTTGTATAAACTGATAATGCTTCAGCACCTTCAGCTCCAGTGGGGCTCACTCTGTCATTGCAGAGGGCAGGCTTGCTAGACACTGCTCAATGCAGGGAACAGAACTGTTGCATGGAAGTACCTTTTAGTTACATTTCTGCACATAATTACATTTCCAGTGAGGCCAGGAATCTGCAAAGTGCTTTATGGCAGAAGACGCAGAATTCCAGTTTACTTTTTGTTGCCTCTGTTAGTATTTCTCCCCAGCTCTTCATTCCCAGTCGTGTTGTAGAAAGGAGGCATGAAGGCTACCTTGGCACCTTCCGCCTGTATTTGTAGTGTGTTTCTCTACACCCAAAGCAGTGTGAGGCTGGCTGTGGTTTGTAAGCCTTGAACAGATAGTTCCTGGAAAGACCAGGTTCACCAACACCATAACACAGCTGTTATGTGTCAGCGTCTGCATGGGATTTGGCATTTTTAGAAAAGCCAGGGTGTCAGGCTGTGAGGGACAGAAATTATCTGCATCTTGTCCACCCCTTGGTCAGCTGTGTGGCTGTGCTTTGCTCACTCATGTACTAGTTTGTGAAGCTGGAGTTTTCTTCTGACTCTTCATGCAAAGCAAATATTGACTCATGGACTAATGGCATTTGCAGCTCCAGGATATGCCTTTGCCTGTTCTGAGGGAGACACTGATGGGGGAAGGGAAGGAAGGCCAAAGGCTTTCTGCTGGGAGTTCCCCTTGGACATTTCTTTGAGCAAGTCAGGATTATAATTTGGAAAACGAAAGTTTCTGGGTGTGACAGGACAGAATTGATCTGCCTGCTCCAGTGCAGAGTTTTTGCCTGATTTCTGAAAGTGAGATGTTAAATTGGATGGAATCTACTTGGGATTTCAAAAGGTGAGCTGAAACAGACTTCTAGAACTACACCTAAGTGCATGGCCTCCTGATGGATACTGTGATTTTGCAATCACTTTTCTGTCTTCCAAACCTTTTGGTTTTTTAATAAAGGAAGAAAATAGAGAGTGGTGGAAACCAGCTGAGTCCAGAGGTGGCACTGGGATTTACTGCATGCACTGTTGCTTTACGTTCATTAAACGTAAAGGAAAACAAGAGTTTTTCTAATGCTAGATTACTGTCAGAAGAGGTGTTATATATGGTGTTCTTATGACAGTGGATGAAAATTATTTTCGAAGGAATTGTTTCTTCTGGTAGTATTTATTGGGGGCTCCTGCATAGTTAATAGGTTGTAAAGTTTTCAGCATACAAAAACACTGCTTTGTAAAAGGCTTGTCTTCTGCCCAGTGTTTCTACTAGAGGTGAGTTGCTTTCTTTTGGTGGCTTCTTACGTTTTTTGGTTGCTAAAATCATCAGGGTAAGAACACTCCTGGGAGGGAGTTTCTGTCCCAAAATAAAGATCCTACTGAAAGACTCCAGACAGCATCATTTCATGCTTAACACATCCAGGCACTACCACCGCAGGCTTATGTGGAGATCACGTGGCAGAAGAGGCCAAGCAAGTAAAACATGGGCAGCAGGAGATTGCTATCTGGTGTTTGCCAGAACCTGGGTAATTGAAATCTCATACACCACAGCTGTGTGGAAGAGCCAGTGTGTCCAGAGGAGGCACGATAGTGCCAAGTGGAAGTAAATTTGCAGGACTCCTTTGCAAACATCAATTTCTAAAGACACTGGAAAAGAAACTAACTGGATATAATCTGACATGGTGTGTATTTGCAACTCTGACAAAGGTGTTGCAGGTGGAGTGCTTCAGGTGGCTGTACCTGGCACTGACTGCATGCTTCCTTTTCAGCCTTCTTTTTCAAGTACACACACTCACTACAGCTGTCTTCTAGCAGGCTGGAATCAGTGGTGGTGTGATTTGTCTTAGAGTCTGAACACAAAAACTAAATCTGTAAATAACAAGTATCCATTTGCATTTTCACAAAAAGTACATTTCTTTCAAAATGCAGAGACTGCCTGTTATGTGACCAAGATTGCTTCATATAGGAAACTTAAATTGCTTTTAAACATGGGAGACAGTTCTTAATGTGTGTGATTTTACTTTTGGGGCTCTGAGAGTTTGGGAGTTGCCATTAATATTTGTTGGATCTGATGTGTTTTTCCCTTTGTATTTCTTATTGTTGCTTGTTTTCAGAAATGTGTAGTGTGCAAATAGCTAAGAGCTGTACCAATTTCACACATGCGGTTTCACAGGCTTTGTGAGAGCCTCTTTTGCTACTTGCTGTCTCCTGTCTAGGAGAGTTTGGGACTTTCTTTAGGTTTGTTTACCTCAGTCGAAGGAAAGAACGTACTATATCAATCCCATATAGCAGATATCCTCCTCTGCCTCCTGGCTCGCACTGGGTGGTGCCTGGCTGTGTTAGGGAACTCTCTTCCCAGTTCCTGTGATGCTGGAAGGGCTGGTGCAGTGGCCTCAGTGTGTGCTGTTGGAGACACCTGTCTCTGTGGGCAGTCCCTGGCACGCTGCCTCCATGTGCTGCAGCAGGAACCTTCTCTTGCTGTGGTTCACACTTCTCAAGCTGCCCTTCCACACAGCCCTGCCAGCAGTAAGGTGAGCCTCATGCTCTCTCTGGCCTCTGTCCCAGGTGAGTGCTTGCAAGAAGGTTTCTATAGGAACCAGCAGCAGGAAAAACCTGCCCACCAAGCTTAGTGCTCTAATGTTAGGGACAGAAAAGCAGGCAGCAGGCAGGAGAGTGATCCCCAGCCAGGCGGAGGCCAGCATGTGGTGACGTGGACAAGGGAAGGTGTTCCCTCTGCTATACCTGTCTTGGGAGGAGGAGAGGCTCACTCAGCACTCTCCTGCTCTTCCAAACACTGGCCTGGCTCCTCCACAGCAGGTTGGTTCAGCAGTGATTGTGCATGCACTGGGGGTTAGTAATGGCTGAGGGGGATCCCTACTCCCAAGCTTGGGGCACTGAGGCAATGAGAAGTATGGCAGATGTACCACAGAGTGACTACATTCCTAATAAAAGTCACTGAAAATGGGGTTAATTGGGCTGAGAGAAGGCAGGGCAGAAGGACACTTTACAGGCTCAGGAGCAGAGCAGCCATGGTTGCAAGGCAGTGATAAACCTGGAAAAAAAGCACCAAAATATATTCAGTGATCTTGAAAGGGGAGTAAGTACTGTCAGTCAGTTCACTTGCATGGTGTGCATTCTGTGTGCATTCCCATGTAATACAAGCATGCAGATGCTCAATTTGTAATTGTTGGTCTGTCTTCAGCTGCTGAGAGAAGATTTGGTGCTAAGGGAACAAGTGGGCCTAGAGTGACAAACATTGACAGAACTGGTGGGTAAGCAACCAACCATCCTGCAGACAACATTGCTTCTCTGAAATAAAAGCTGGATTTTTTTTTCCGTTTCTTTGTTACTCTTTCTGCCCTAAGAGTTGATGGCAGAAAAATCAGTGTCTGTTGATCCATTCTCAGCCAGAAAACTGTTTAAATCTGGAAGGAGAAAGCCTTATCATTTGTTCCCAGACACAGATGCTTTTTGTGCTCTTGCAGTGTTGTACAGGTGCTTATCTTGGAGTGCTGTAGCAGGTCGCTTCCAGGCTACAAGTGCTCATGGGAAAACTCACTGAGATGCAAAGGCAATATAACCTTGTACTATTCAGCAACTTGGACAGGACCTGCTGGATGAATCCCTGGGGTTCCTCATTTTAACAGGTTACAGTCATAAGTAACTTTACGGAAAGGGGAAGCTGGAAAAGCCATCCCAGATGTGTTAGTGTTAGTTTCTCCCGGGTTCTTTCCCAAGGAAGTGTGAGTGACTGATATATCCTAGCACTGGCTTTATCTGCTTATTAGAGGTGACTCTTGCTGTCTCCCACACACAAGTTGTAAGGTTGATCCTAAAGTCCAGAATATCTCTCTCTGACTGCTGAACTATTCCGTTGTTTTCCTGGAAATCCCCATAAAAGTCCCCATAAAAATTTGCTGTTAACTAGTACCAGGAAAGCAAGGAGAGTTTGTTTCATCATCTGAGCTCTGTTTGCGTGCTTTAGTTCAGAGGAGCCTGGTTCCTGGCTCATTGCAAAGGTACTTCATAACATTTTGTCCACATCCACATCCTTTGGGGAGCTGTATTTCCACAGCCCTACACACATTGCTCCTGTGCTTTGTGATGCTGCTCCTAAAATCTCTTTCAGGCTTATTGTATCTAATTATACCCCTTTAAACCCTTTTCACCAGTCCTGTCCCTTCTCCACGGTCAGTGTCTTCAGAGAATGATCATGTCAGAGAATGATGATGTATGGTGTGTTTTTTAATATTCATAATTAAATACAAAGTCACAATATGTGATGGAAAAAGTGATAGAAGTTGACTTGGTTTTTGTCGTTCTTTCAATCAGCAATGCTGGTACCGTCACAAGGAATTTGGTAAATGGCAGTGTGCTCTTTCTAGCTGGTTGGTAGGTCTAAAACCAAGAGGAAATTCCAGTCTCTGGGATTTACTTTTTGTGGGGGCAGAACTTAAATACCAAGGGATTTAATTTTCATTTGGCGAAGTTGTATGTGAGGAATTTCTCTGTCCCTCACCGTGTTCTTAGATACTAATTGAATTCTCTCATCACCCTTCTTTTCTTTTTGTAACAGGATAGTAACCTCTGACCTCTGTGAACAGCATTTCTGGACCCACTGACATCCTCTGCTACTCAGCTTTACCTAGTGCAATGTCAGGTGAGCAGACAGAAATGGACTCAGTACCTGTTTGTTTAATTGCTTGCTCTTTCTTCAGCAGAAAGAAACTTTCTTCATAAAAGAAAGTTCCTGGTTCCAAGAGCCAGTATATTACATTAACATACTGTCTGGTCAAATTGGGAGAGAGGAAGCCACCCCACTCTTTGTGACCCAGCTACATTCTCACTCAGGGTGAACTCAATTCCTTCTTTTACCCCAAAGAAGTTTTTTCAGCCACTGAGCACAGAGGAAGAAGAAGGTTGAAATGTAATCTGCTTTCCCTGTTTTTCCTAAGATTTGCTAAGTTCTGTTCTCCTCCCAAGATTTGTCCCAAAGTGGGTGGCTCACTTGATGATTGTGAGGGATGTTTGGTATACAGTGGTAGCTTCAGGGCAGGCAGACAGTTGAAGAATAACTGGAGTTCAACTGTGGACTACTGAGATATAAGCTTTATTAAAACTACGTCTTCTATTTCTTATAGTGGCCAACCCTCCCACCCCATACTTTTGTCTAAACCTCCCCTCCTTGGTCGGTTGGTTATTTCAGGGCATATAACCGTGAAGACTATACTTCAAAGCCAAATAAACCTTTGTCTGGGTGATATGAACTGTAGAAGACTTGGGACATGTTTATCTGCTTTATTTGCAAAACTTGATGTCTGCTTGTATTCCAAGGGAAGCTGTTCACTGGGGTTGGGACTGGAAAAGTGCTTATCTTGAACACAGAAGACCAAGATAATAGGCATACTATATTATTTCAGCTCTCTATACATGGTCAGACAATATCCCAGCCCTTTTGAAAAAAAGGTTGCACTTGAGCATCTTGCTGAAGGTTCTGATTTTCCATTCTGGCGCCTGGGTGACAGAGTTTCAGACAGCTCTAAAGTGCTGATGCTGTGGGTGGTTCCCTCCTAGGAGGCATTTACTTCTGCATAATAATATTTTTTTATAGTGATTCCTCTGGCTTGGCACTGATCACACAGCTTTTCCAAGAAGATGAGTGATGATATGATGCCATAGAACTGTTTCACTCTCCTAAAAATCCCTTTCTTAGAGGGAACTCCATTTGCCCTTTCTACCTCTTTTACTCAGTAATAAGGAACAAAACCACCTGAAATTGCTGGCTTACTTGCTGAAGTGGGAGCTGTCTCCCTGTCTAGAATAGCAGTAGCAACAAACTGCTGAATCCTCCCCTTGTTGAAACAGTCTGTCTTGAGTGTGTGTCTTCCAAGGGTATTCTTCCAGGTTTTCACTGCTATGTGTATCTTTCTGTTTAGGCCATCACACTCCCTCTGCTGGGGGTCCCTTCTCAGCACTCACTCCCAGCATTTGGCCTCAGGAGATTCTGGCAAAATACACACAGGTATAGTGTGGGGCAGGGAGGGGGTGTTCTCTGGCTCTGCAAAAGTAGAGGGACACTGGTGGTTTCTAGTGGTCTCTGAAAGCCACAGGAAGAGGGAGGGAGAGGCACACTGGTGCTTTGGTGGTGGATGCTTGTTTGGTGCTTAAACTTCTCATGTTTTGGGGCTGCATCCTGGCTCTTGCAAGAGGATCTTGCAGAGTACAAAGGAACTTGTGTGAATTATTGCTTTGCTGTTTTGCAACTATTGCTCCACTGTGAAAATGTTGACACTGTCAGGGAGCCTCTGTCATCATCAAGCTACTCTGGATGGCTTGTGCATGGCAGGAAATGCTAGCCTCAAGGCCTGTCACCAGGTGGGCAGAGCAGGAAGGAAGGAAGCAGCTGTGGAATTTTGTAACTTAGCCACAATGTTTGCTGAAGGCAGTTGAGCTCAGTGAGGCAGATTAAAGTGGAGCTATTTGAGAAGCACACATCTTGGGTGCTGCCCAGGTTCAGTGCTTCCAGGTATTCCCACAGGAGGGGCAGGTGGGCTTGCAGGAAAGGGGAGGTGTCTGTAGGTTTTCGCTTCTAAAGGAAGCCTGCTTGTAACCTCCAATGTGTATCCCCCAATGCCAACCATGAGCACAGTTGAGGAAGGCTGAGATTTGGGTCATGGATCTTCATTTCCTTTGGTGCAAATCCCAGTTTTGCCTGCTGTCTTTCAAAGAAAATCTGAGAGCAACAGACAGGAGATGGCACAGTGCAGGGAGCTGAATTTGCAAAGTGTGTGCAGAGATAACAGGAAGGACTGCTGTGTGTTAGCAATGCAGACAGTGAGGACCACTGGTGTGGGTGTGTGTGTGTATATTCCTCAGTCCATGAGCAGGGCTCCATGCCCCTCCAGGTGGGGAGTCCTGATGTTGATATGAGACTGACCTCCAGTCTTGCTGGAAAAGGATTGCGGAAAATCTGTGCAGGTTTGATGGCAGGGCTTCACAACTTCCACGAAGAAGTCAAAATGGGAATGGTATGCAGTATCTTCTCAGCTGGGAATTGTGGGAGGCATTGAAAATTAAAGGGCAGGGGGTCTGGTTGCTCAAAGGGCACAGCGTGGACAATGGTGGCATGGGGCAATATCCATGTGTCTCTGTTCATTTATTCAGTGCTAAAGTGGTAAAAGTGTCTGCTTTCCTTCCTCACATCTCCCAGAAAGAAGAATCTGTTGAGCAGCCAGAGTTTCGCTACGATGAATTTGGTTTCCGAGTTGACAGGGAAGGTAAAGTCAGTCACACTTCCATTATGTTCAGCCCTTCCCATGCTTCCAGGTGTGGCAGGGTAACTTTGCAACCATTCTGTGCTAGGTCTTGTCTACCCACCTCTCATCTTTCTGTATCCTACCACTGTAATCAAGTGAATTAGACATGCTGGCCTTATGGGAGTCTGGAGCATAGACTATGCAGAAGTCATTTCCATCCCCTTATGCTTGTGCCATGGGTAAGAGCAAGAAAAGTTGAGAGGTTACCATTTCTATTAACAGCTGCATACTGGGGAAGGGCAACTTTTCCTGTTCACAGTGGAATCTCCGTTGTGTTTAGCAGCATTGTAAACACTCATAGCAGGCACAGGGAAACATGCTGTCTGTTGAAAAACTCATGGCCAAGATGAGTGGCAGCAATGTGTTCTGCCCACCTCAGCAAATTGTAGGGGCAACGCCCATATCCTAATTTTTCTGCAAGATATGGAGGGAGGCAACCAAATAGAAGGAGGTGTGGAGAACTACTGCAGCTGAGCACTGAAATGCAACAGCTGGCTGCCTTTGCAAAGAGGAGGAGAAAGGAGATGTAGGAATTGCTTTTTCTGCTCTGGAGGGTGTTTCCAGGGCTCAGGCCATAGGGTGCAAGGGCAGAAGTTGTTTGCATATGTGCCCTGAGGCACCTTGAGTCATAGAGGATCCTCTTTGAAGCAACGACCTGGAGATGAAGACAGGACACGGTGATTTTTGGGGTTTTTTTTGCAGCCAGAAAATTTCACAGACTTGTGCATTATAAAATCAGCAGAAAGATTTGGACTGCATTGTTGGGATGTATTATACAATGAAGGACAGAGTGCCTTACATCAGACCTGTACTTGTGCTAAAGTACCTATTTTAGAAATCCAGCCTCAGGTTAAGATGCTCTCTCATTGTGAATTTGGAGGTGTCCTTGTTAAAGCTTTTCTGGTGATTAAATATCCCCAAAGTTAACATTTTGCACCTCATTACTTCCATGAGCATATAGCTTCTGCTTTCCACCTCTGAGGCTTGCTATGCTTCTGTCAGCCTGATTTAGAGATCCTTATAAAACCCAGCAGGATGACTGCTGCTGGGGTCTTGTTTAATTCCAGCCACACTGTGCTCTAAATCATGAGTAAGTAGAGACTAGAAACCTGCCAACAGCTTCTTAGTTCTCAAGGTCCCACTGCTTTTTGTTTATGACCATAAAATTTGCTGTACGGAGAAGACATTTATGCCTTTCCGTGCTCTGACCAAAGGACATGAATGTGTTTAATGTGCTTTCTTCAGTTGGCCATCCTATTCCCCACCCTGCCTTGTGTTCATTTCCTCTTCTGCTCCCTCTCTCACTTGTCTCCATTCCTTTGCTGAAGCAGATGGTGCTGAACCAAACTCCAGCAGGCTTCTGGGTGGTCCGCTGACAGAGGAGCCACAGCAGAGGCTCAAGTGGCAGGCTCATCTGGAATTCACACACAACCATGACGTGGGTGACCTCACCTGGGACAAAATTGAGGTCACCCTACCTCATTCAGACAAGCTGCGCTCCCTGGTGCTAGCTGGCATCCCACACAGCATGAGGCCACAGGTGAGAGTGCTGCCTCTTCTGGGCAGTTGCTCCTGCCTGGAGTAAGAGACAGTGGAGTGAGATCTCTTGGTTGAAAAGGTGTCAGACTGTGGCTTTCTTTGGCTAAGTGACTCTTCCTGTCTCTGTTCACCCTGCCCCCCAGCTGTGGATGCGCCTTTCAGGGGCTTTGCAGAAGAAGAGGAACTCAGAGATGACATATCGGGATATCGTGAAAAACAGCTCTAATGATGAAACCATTGCTGCCAAACAGGTTGGAGATACTTCCTTTTGCTGAGTGGGGAGAAGGACAAGATTAGCTGTGTGAGGAGGAAGGGGTGTCTGCCTGACACCTGCAGCAGGGACAGTTGAGAGGACATGTGGTTCAATCCTGCAAGGCATATTTCTGCTTTGTTTTGTTGCAGTAGCAACTGTGCTGCTCCGCTCCTTCCTAAGACAGCAGAGAGGAGGTTTGACCCATGCTACTTGCAGGCTAGAAAACAGTGCTGTAGTTGCATCTCAGCAAACATTCTGGTACTCATTGAGGGAAGTGAAGGGTGAAGGGCTGACAGATGCGCCTCTGTTGAGGTTGTGGCAGCTGCTTCCAGGGCTTGTGTTTGTTCCTCCAAACACAAAGTCTCTGAACACTAACAAGACTGTTACAAGGTCTCTTCAGGGTGTTTTCTCTCTTCCATTGACCTCTCCTTTTTGTGGGAGGAGAGAAAGGCAAAAGAAACTGAGATCTGCACTTGTTAACCTCTCACCAACAAACTAGGTTCAAAATGCTTGGAAGGAGAAACCATACTGCTCAAGGTTGATCTGTGGGTTCACCGCCTCCACGTCCTTTCATGAATGTGGCCAGGTTGTTAGTTTTTCTCTGGAATAGGTTTTTTTGTAAGCCTTGCTTGAAATCCAGCAGATGAAATTTCCAACTAGTGTGCTTACTATTGTCAGTGATAAAATAGGGATTGAGTTTAGACAAATATTTCTTGGGACAGCAAGTCACTGTCTGCACTGGCATTTTCCTACATGTCAGTGAAAGTTGTTAAACTGACTCAGTGCTCAGACAGGGCCACTCTCTTTGGTGCCTGAGGACTTATGGATGGGTGTGGGGTGGCAGAGTTCCCTGAAGCAAGGGACCATGGGGAAGCATAGATAGCAGAAGGCAGTTGTTCAGATGCTGCAAGCTGACTCTGTCCTTGTTTATGGCTGACAGATTGAAAAGGACTTGCTACGCACAATGCCCAGCAATGCTTGCTTCTCCAACATGAATAGTATCGGAGTGCCACGGCTGCGCAGGATACTACGGGGACTTGCCTGGCTCTACCCGGATATTGGATATTGTCAAGGCACTGGCATGGTAACCTGCTTTCAGAATATCTTTATGTTAGGGATTCGTTTGTGTGTGGTCGCAACACCAGAGCAAATGATTTGAGATAGTGCTGCCAGATACTCTGGTGTTCACAGGAGTTGAAGAGCAATCCCTTCCACATGGAATACTTCTAGGGAAGGGAGAGCAGAGTAGCACCACATATCCAAAGATAAGGAGGAATTCAGTCCAACTGTTGGGGAGAGTGCAGGCAGTACACTGAGGAGAAATCCCTTCAGTGGAGACTCCAGGAGAGCTCCTGCAGAAGGAAGATTTTTGTCACCTAGATACTGGTTCATCTGTTCATGTGAGAAGGTGGGGAAAGAGTTCTACTTCTCTTAGGACATGCAGTTTTTCTTCCTTCAAAATCCTAGGTGGCTGCTTCTCTGCTGCTCTTCTTGGAGGAGGAAGATGCCTTCTGGATGATGTGTGCTATCATCGAGGAATTGGTCCCTGCCTCCTACTTCAGTACCACTCTCATGGGCGTACAGACGGACCAGCGTGTCCTGCGGCAGCTCATCGTTCAGTACTTGCCTCGCCTGGACAAGCTGCTTCAGGAACATGACATTGGTAAAAGCATGCCCTAGAAACCATAGCATTTCTTGCCAGGAGGACCTGCAAAGACTGTTGTTCTCTTTTCACAAAGGCAGAGCAGCAGGGAGAGGAGCAAGCCTCCTGACCCTGGAGGCAATGTGTGGAGGACAGCCCTTAGGAGAATCCATCTTCACTGGTTGACTGACTTCTGTTGTGATTCTTTTCCATATTTGTATTCACAGAGCTCTCCTTGATCACCTTGCACTGGTTCCTCACCTCTTTTGCTAGCGTTGTCCACATCAAGCTGCTGCTGCGTATTTGGGACCTCTTCTTCTATGAGGGCTCTCTCGTGCTGTTCCAAGTCACTTTGGGCATGCTAAGTATGAAGGTGATTCCCCAATCCTCTTCCTCTTTTGTAGTATATAGTATAGTTTCTGAGATTTAGGGGCAAGAAGATTTTGTATCCACTTGCTGTATGTGTTTTGGGAATGTGCTAGGGAAGATGACTTCCTGCTGTCTTCAGAACTGGAGGCTGTGAAATATTTCTAAGGCACTTCACATCATTTAGGGGTTGCTGTTTCCTGTGCGTACCTCATTTGTTGCCCCATAATTAAACCTCATCAGCTGCCCCTTTCTATTTGATCTAGATCCCAGCCTGAGGGTTCATCTTACCTAAACCAAGAAAGCTCTTGATTTTACACAATCTGCGAGGAGAGATAGAAAGCCAAATTTGTGATCATCTGAGAAGCTTTGGATGATGCTGTTGAATGCTCTAAGAGATGAGCATTGTCCTGACTGCATTTGATCTGGTTGGCCTATATTTAACTCCCTCATCTTTTCCCTTTTATGTGAGAAACAATTTTGTATTCAGTTTGCTATGTGAAGGGCAAGGAAGATCCTGCTGAGAGTAAGAAGAAGGTGTGGAGCACAGTTTGACATGGTAGTTTGCTCTATAAGTGTGTGAGACTGAGCATCTTCCATTCTCTTATCTCCAGCAAGATCCCTGCTGTGCCCAGTCCTAGTGGTTGGTGCAGAATAGATTTGATTTTGTTTTTCTTTGCTGATTTGATTTAATTTCAAGGATGAATGCTGTGATTCAGAAAAAATACCAGCTAGAATCCTAGGAGGAGAGTGCAGTAGAGCAGTAAAAGATCCTGCCCCCCTCTCAAAGTAGCTTGGACTTTTCCTGCTGAAGTTTTTTGTGTGAAATTGTCTAGTTGTACCTGCCAAGCTGTACACTGAATGTAAAACTGCATCTAGCAGCCTCAAGAGCACAGCTGTTGTGTTCACTGCTCTGTGTGACAAACGTTACTGTGTCGTTGCAGGAGGATGAGCTAATCCAGTCGGAGAACTCCGCCTCAATCTTCAACACGCTCTCAGACATCCCAAGTCAGATTGAAGACGCAGACGTGCTGCTGCGGGAGGCCATGCGCGTGGCTGGCTCCCTGACGGACGTGGCAGTGGAGACCCAGCGCCGCAAACACTTGGCCTACCTCATTGCTGAGCAGGGGCAGCTGCTCAACTCCAGCACCACTGTCAACAATTTATCCAAAGTGAGTGCATCGCTCTTGCCTGCCTCTGCTGCTCCATTCTTACCATTCCCTTACTTATTCCCACCCTGTTTCTGTTTGTAAGAGGTCCTCCTCTTTGAGGGGGCTTTTGGCTCCAGGATAGTTGTCATCTAGTGGAGAAAAGGTATTGAGAAACTGGAGGAAGGTCTATACTAATGAAATGCTGCCAGATGTGTCTTGGTTGATAAATCCCCAGATGAAAGAGATATTGGCATTGATTGTAATTATCATTAATGAGAGTTATGATGAAATGCAATGCATTTCATTAAAGGAAACTAAAAGAAACAACATGGGTTTTGGCAGAATTTGCTTGAAGCACACAGAGAGTAGGAACTGGATTTAATCTATTAGTAAGAAATGGTGCAGTAAAATAACCTTGTAAGGTAGAGTCAGAGAACAGCAGCAGCCACCTTTGAGAAGCTGAATAAAAAATGCACCTGTGTTTAATCTTGGACTAAAATCTACAGTTGCAGACATGACACTCCTGCAATTCTAAAATGTAATAGTCATCCATGCAGAAATTTATATACAATTACAAGTGTAATTGCTTTCAGCAACAAATAAAATTAGAATTAGTCACATGAATTGTGGTTGATTCTTGAACTTCAATTATGCTTTCATAATAATTAAGCTATAAATAACCTGATGCACATGGAACAGATCAAGCAAGTGGAGCTGATTCATTGCATTAGGACTGGAACAACTGTCTGAAATTGCCAGTTCACTTGCCTGCCCCTTCTAGTGATAATTATCAGGACCCTTTACCCAGAGATGACTGGTGTGGAGGGTTTCTTTATTTCATTTCCGAAATCTCTCCTAATGTGTGCACTTTGTTTTCTCCCTCCTGTTCCCTCAGATTGTGCGGCGCAGGACTCAGCGCAGGAAATCTGGCATCACGTCGCTGCTTTTCGGTAGGGACAATCCTGTGCCCTTCATGTGCTGTTGATGGCTATTGCAGCCTGGAAGGGAGGGGAGTAGCAAAGCAGGGAAACACTGGGACCGAGGAATTGGAGAGAAGGGAGCTAGAACTGAAGGATGAGAGGGAATAAGTGCTGTTTACTACTTGCTAGCTCTGATCTGAGCTCAGAAAGTAAATTTTAGGTTAGACGGTTAGTCCATGAATGGTGACCACCAGCAGGTGCAGCTCAGCCCAGTTGTAATGTCCTTCTTGCACTGGCACATTTTCTGGCAGACCATATGCAGTCCACAGGCTGGATGTGGTATTTTCCTGATCTTATTCTGCTCAGTTCAGGAACGTCTCTGAAGATCTGAAACAGGGCAGGATGGCCAGTGTGTCAACCATCAAAATTTATAAATGCAAATATTACATTTCCCCTTACTTATTCTGAGAGTTCAATGTTGAGAATGATTTTGAGTCTTAATTTTCTTCACTTATGAGCTAAGCCAAAATATGTCCAGAAAGCACACACAGTCAGAATAGGTTTTGCATGGGTTTAACACTAACTTATTTCTTTGACTCCATAAGAGTCCTTTCTTCTGTAAGCCTTACCGTCATCACCATCCTTGCAGCTGGTTAGCTTTCTTGAAGTTGCCACATGTCACCACAGGAATTGTTTTTCCAGAAGAAGACAACATACTGAATTCACAGGGTTCAAGCAATGTTCCTGTTGTGGTTGAAATGGACTGAAAAAAATCTAAAACTGGGTTTTAGTGGTCTTTTCAGAGAAGAGCTTTTATGATGTTCTCCTGGAAACTGATATATTGTCTTCCTACAAACACATAGGCAAACAGGCTTCCTACAAACACATAGAGCATTACATATAAAAATTATGGTAGAATAGCAACAAAGCTGGTAAAGTCAAGCATGCAGAAGTGAAGAAATTCAGCAAAGTTGCTTGAGCATCCTAAACTCAGAGCTCTGGTATATAATGTTATCGTACAGTCAGTGCAGACTGAACTGGCTGGGAACTTGGCTGCCACATGCATCCTTCTTGTATCCAGGTAGTCTCCTTGACTGTGTTTGAGTAGTTCTGTGACAGTAATAGTGAGTTATACACGTACACAAAGATAAAGTTTCAGTTCAAGCTTCAAAATATGTCAGTATTCTTAGTATTTAAAATGTTGGTTAAAACCAGAATGGGGAACTTCAGCCCAAGTGAGGGGAAGGATGTCATAAATTCACCATATACTGGGAACAAATGATCAAGCAGTGTAAAATCTGATGCTTGTGATAGTTACTGTCTAGAACTGGTACTTAGCCTTCATCTGGGAGGGAATGAGAACTTACCCAGAGCTTAATTCACCCTAGAGTGAATGCAGATGTAGTAGCAACTTGGACAGGAGTCATGGAAGCACAGGAGCACTGTTTAGAAGAGACCTCCCGGTGTCTGTGTTCCAGCCTCCCCTGCTCAAAACCATGATCATGCTAGATCAGGTCAGCCAGGGCTTTCTCTAGTTAAGATTGAGGGAGTCGAACTAGGTTTCCAATGAAGAAGTGGAAAGAAAGGAAAGGTAATTTGATGAAGAGCAAAATGTGTGTTACCCTTTTCCTGTTGGATGGACATTGCAGCAAGAGAATGCAGGAGAGCTAGTCCTTCTTTGCACAGCTGTGCAGGCTCAAAGTAGAGCCTCCTCACATGTGGCTGATCATGCACTGGTTTCCTGTTTGGAAATGTACGTGCAGTCATGTTAAGTGCAGTGAGGTGAATCTGGTGGGAACACCAGTTGCTTTCCTCTCTACTGTCTGCATTCTAAGGGGGAGAGCGTGGAACTTGCTTCCCGTGTGTCCTGCTTCTGTTTGGGTGGGATTGACCTGAATGCAGGGGAAGAGCATGGTGTTTTGGCCAGATGGGGCTGAATCATGACAGAAAGAATTGGTGACCTATGTAAATGAGGGCAGCCCACAGAGCTGGCTGTGGTTTAGTTTCTTCTTTACTTGCAGTCTATTTTAATAACACAAATTTTCTGGGAATCCCCGATATCTACGTGATCACCTATCTATTTACAATCTTTGTACCTCTGAACCTGTAGTGAGAGTTCATGTATGCTCTATTTCCTACCCCTGGCCACAGAGGAGGAGATTTTGTTTGTTTTTGTTGATTGAACTGGGAGTAAGTACGCCCTACAGTTTTCCTAGCTTAGAAGCAAAGTTCAGTTTTCTCTTAACATTTTTGTGGCTGATTCTATAATAATTTAATTTAGCAAAAATAAAAAAAACTTATAAAAATAATTTTAAATCTAATTTTGTCCTTCTATTTATGCTCCTAAAATTTGTGTCTTCAATTAGGATCACATGATTAAAAGATACTGTTAGTCCCTTTTCAGTAAGCAGAAGCTTAATCTGTATATAGCTGTTGCAGTAGCTGTACAATTCAGACCACACTTTATTCATAGTGTTTTCTACAATGTTGTTAGAAGATAAGCAGGGTACTAGTTTGCTAGCCAGTTATTTACTTGTGTCCTGAATAAAAGCTGTGTTTGTATAAACATTGGAGTTCAGTGAAAAATTCCTTTGTTTAAATGTTGACTTTGTTAATCAAGCTACCACATCTTCAATATATTATAGATAGAGCAAAAATAGATGTATGAAAATACATTCTGAATTTTAAACAAACTCATTTTTTAGAAAAATAAGCAAATGGTTTCTTGTTCCCAAACATCATGCAGCCAGTATTTAAGGCATTCAGATACATTAACTGTCTAAAGAATCAATCCCCTTAGATATCTTTCTGCATTAAGTAATAGAGATAGGCTGTCAGAACTGCTGGGGGAGTTAGTGACAACTGAAAGGTGCTTTGGTAACTTTTACTTTGTCCTTATGGCCGTTTCTGTGCACCCCAAACTTTTGAAATCTGGCTCTTAGGGTAGCTGAGGTCTTGAGCCTGTGGCTCTGACTTCTAGACTGGTGCAGGAAAGTGGGTTGTCTTAGTTTTTCAAATATCTTTCAAGACTCAGTGGAGAATATGCTCTGAGCCTGTGAGTTATACAAATATCAGAAGTAGTTCAACCAAAAGGTGATTCAATTTCAAGTGACTTCCAGTTGAAGAGAATTATTACAAGTTTCCCAGTTTTATGTCCCACCATTAAGCCAACTATATATTGTAGACACTTTTCTAAAGAAGTACCTTGGTGTACTGAGTTTCCTGGGCAGATCAGAAATGACATCTTCAAGTTCCATAGGTGGTTTGAAATACCATCTCCTTAAAATTTGATCTGGTCAAATTGGTGTTTGCTATCTACATTATTGAATAGATTGACAATAAGTATCTGCCTTAGTGTAGGCACTTCTGGCATCAGGCTTTTTTGATTTCTGCAGAACCAGTGTTTTCTAATGTTAACAGAAAATAAATACCTTGTACTTGTTTTCCTTTCCTTGCCTTCTCTCTGGCTGCATGGGCTCCACCAGGGGATGACGATCTGGAGGCACTGAAAGCCAAGAACATCAAGCAGACTGAGCTGGTGGCTGACCTGCGTGAGGCCATTCTCCAGGTGGCACGGCACTTCCAGTGTGTGGATCCCAAGAACTGCAGCATTGTGAGTGGAAAAAGTTCAATATGCACTGCTGTGTGATCCAGGCATGAGTGTTGAGCGTCCACCACAGGACAAGGCTGTTCAAATGCTCCTGAAGTGTGGGCTTGAGAAAGAACATGCCAAGTGTAGCGGGTGGAGGGTGAGGCTTGCTTAACCCATTCCTGGTGGAGGAGGGCTGGGATGTTGTTTGCTGGCTAGGAGCAGGAAAAGGTTTGGGAACAGGGTGGTACAAGCTTTGGCAGATCAGCTGGGAGTCACCTGTTGCTTTTCATTCCTCTCTGCTCTCATCTGCATGCGTGCTAGGATCTGACTCCAGACTACAGCATGGAGAGCCACCAGCGGGACCACGAGAACTACGTGGCCTGTTCCCGCAACCGCCGGCGGCGAGCCAAGGCTCTGCTGGACTTTGAGCGCCACGATGACGACGAGCTGGGCTTCCGCAAGAACGACATCATCACGGTGCGTCAGCCCACGGGGCAGGGCAGGGCAGGGCCATGCAGCCCAGCGTGTTTGCAGCGCTGCGCTACCTCTTCTGCAGGGGAAGAAGGGGGGAGATAAGCTCAGAGCCCAGTCAGGAGCCCAAGGGAGGCAGCTGGTGTTTTGGGGGGCTGCCTGAGCGTGGGGCAGTATGTTCCTGTGAGTGTTGTCTTGTTGTCTTCTCACTGCAACCACTAAGTTCCTTTCCTGGCTGTCTTATGGCTGTGCAAAAGACGGATTTGATCCAACCTGAGTCCTGGTTTAACACTGCTCACTGAGCTGTGGTAAGACTGTAAAAGGATCCATTTGCATTTTAGCTGTGGGAGTCCCATCTGAAACTGGGGAGAACAGCAGTAGCATTGTGTTTGCAGTTGCTTTGTGCCCTTGAAGGCACCAGGCCACATGAGAAGAGAACATTGACAAAACAGTTAAGAAGAAAGTAGTTGTCACTGTGGACAAACAACCAGGCAGCTACAGCCCTCCTGCCGTTGCGCTCTCCTCAACCAGTGTTTTCCCCTCCCTGTTTTTCAGATCATTTCCCAGAAGGATGAGCACTGTTGGGTGGGAGAGCTGAATGGACTGAGAGGTGAGAACAAGATGGGTTACACTGGGGAGAGCGGGGTCTGGATGAAGAGCATCCATTCATCCACGGCAACTGCTCTGGTACATTTGCAGCAAAGGCTCTGCCAGGTACCCAGAGTATCTGCCAGGGACAAAAGAAATGTTAAAGCACAGTATGAGAGCAGTCATGCAGCAGTGACCTGGTTACTTCTTGCAAACAGGAGGTTTAGACTCCATCTTTCTGGCACAGAGTGGTTGGGTGCATGTCATCACTGCTGCATTTAGGCAGTGTCCTGTAATTGACTCCTTGTGCAGTTGCCTTAATTACTGTGATTTTGAGGCCACTCACTTCCTTCTTTGGAGTTGGGCCCTATGAACTCTGATTTATTCTCAACTCCCACTGGGCTCTCTGTTGGGGTTTCTGAGTGTCTTTGTCAGGCTTATATGTTTGTCCACTCTTTGTAGGTTGGTTTCCTGCAAAATTTGTGGAGATCTTGGATGAGCGGAGTAAAGAGGTAATAAAAAAACCTCACAACCACAAAAAACTCCCCACATTAAAAAAGACAATTATAACTGAAAAAAACATAGACAAAAGGAGCCATTTATTTCCCTCCTTCAGTCTGTTTGCACTCTCTAGCTATTGAATGTGGTGTGGTTTAGCAGCTTATCTTCCTAAGCCTGTTTGCTCAACTTCCTCATGTTGACTAAATGGAGAATAAGGGCCCCAGAGGGCTGCCAGGGCAGCCTCTGTGGGATGCCTGAGTTTGCAAAGACTCTAGAGATGAACCTTGAGAAAGCTGAGAAAGCAGTAGGCAGGAGGATTCTGCGGGCAGTGTTTGTCTTCTGCCTGCTGCCTGTGTTCTTTTTGTCCTTTGAGGTTGTGCCTGTGGCTTCTGCTTGTGCTTTGTGGCCATGGCAGTGAATTCTCCCCAGATAGCTGTGCCCAAGAGGGCATTCTGTCTCAGTTCCTCTCACAGCTGGCAATGGTGAAATACCACCTATCTAGAGCAGATACCTCAATATGTCCCCAGGGCTGAGGTCATGGGTAGGAGACACATCATCAGCTGTTGACCTAAGCAATTTTCAGGGGAAATGGAGAAGGCCCTGTTCTCTCTATTCTTCTCAGCATTTGAAGAGTGAGGAAGAACTTCAGGGGCTGACCCAAAGCCCTCAGTGATGTCCCTGTTGACATCTCACTTGCTTTCTCACCCCTTCTCAGGGCTGATTCCTTAGGTGCAGATCACCTCTCTGTGTATAAACATGCCCTGTACTGCTGAGCATTTCTCCTCCTAACTGTGGAAACAGAGAGGATCTCACTGATGGGATCGTTAACAGAGTGTCAGGGTGATACCTCAAAGAGGTGTACCCCTGTGCCTGGAAATTCCCCTCTGTCCCTATTTGTCTTGGCATTTTGCAGCTTACAGAATCCCAGAGACCCTCACTGCAAGCCCTCTGTACCTTAGCTCAGTCAGCCTCACACCAAGCTGCAGTGGTTCCTATGTGCTGACTGCTGCCAGGATGGTGCTGGGGTCACCTCTGTGGTCGCCTGAGCACCACCAAAGCACAAAGATCCTGGTGTCCCAGCAGACCCTCAGGCAGCAGCACAGAACATGGTGCCTTATGCAAGCACATAAGAGGTAAAGGAGCAGGGAGGGGTGGCTGGCACCTGGGAGTGGAACTGATCTGTGCAGGGAAGGTGTAGGTGAGTGGACCACCTCTGTGCTCCACCCCCTCGCCTGTCTGCTGAAAGCTGGCTCTTCGCGTTCCTCAGTACTCCATCGCTGGAGATGACTCAGTCACAGAAGGAGTGACAGACTTGGTGCGAGGAACCCTCTGCCCAGCCTTGAAGTCCATATTTGAACATGGTCTGAAGAAGCCATCTCTGCTGGGCGGGCCCTGCCACCCTTGGCTGTTCATTGAAGAGGTGAGATGTCCCAGTTTCCATCGTGGGGCAGTGTTGCCAGAGGGCTGAGGTGAGGGAATCGTAGGGCAGAGTGTGCTGACTTGTCCCTCTGCTCCTCTAGGCTGCAAGCCGGGAAGTGGAACGGGACTTTGACTCTGTGTATTCTCGCCTCGTGCTCTGCAAGACTTACAGGTAAGGCCACTCCAGTCACACCAAGTGGCAGGTCTGTGCCCTGACCCTGCAGCTCATCAAACTGATGCTGCTCTCAACTTGGGAAGGGTCATGGTATGCCCCATCCTCCTGTGGGTGTGGTGTCAGCAGGCTGTTGTACCTATGCTGATGTGGGGCTGGCAGTGCCTCTTGTCCCCTTCTCTGGGCTCCTGTCTTTGGTTCTGGGTCTGTATCTTGCTCCCTCGTGGCTGCAGAGGCCCTGTGGGCTTGGCAGTAGCAAGAGAGCTGTTGTATAAAGCAGGAAAGGCCTGCATGTGCCCAGGATGGTTCTGGAGGTAGCTGAATCTCTGCTGTGATCTTTACAGGCTTGATGAAGATGGCAAAGTCCTCACTCCAGAGGAGCTGCTTTACCGGGTGAGTGCTGCTCTGAGCTCACTGAGCCCAGCTCCTGCTTTCAGGAAGTTTCCTGTAGAGGCTGCTGGGGAGAGATGCTTGACAGTCTCACAGACCTTCCCTTAGCCCCTCTGGTGCTAGCAGGTGGCACTGGTGAGAGTGGGAGCTCTGGGGAGGACAGCATTTGGCTGTGTTGCTAAAATGACTGCCCAGTGGTAACCACATCTTCCCTCCCTGCAGGCAGTTCAGGCTGTGAATATGACACACGATGCTGCACATGTACAGATGGACGTGAAGCTTCGTTCTCTCATCTGTGTTGGACTCAAGTGAGTCATCTGGCCCTTACACCCTCAGCACTGTGCATTCAAGGAGCTTGGAAAGGGACAGTGGGTTTAAGGGCAGCAAGGGTTTCAATCTAACTTAGGCCACAGTGTTATTTTTCCCCCCTGTCACTGAAACCACTGAGTGGGACTTGCTTCTTGTTCATTGTGCTGGCCTGAATCCTAGCTGGAAGAAGTAGCTGGTGTCGTGTGGAGTGGCTCACACAAGTTTACTGAGTTCCCACTGGGGACAGGATTGTGGGTTGGAGCCAAGGCTTGGGCTGAAAACAGACTATCCCAAAGGGATGAGGCTTCTTTCCCTGATTTCAGCTGAGTAACATGCCTCTACCCTGTTGCTGCAGTGAGCAGGTGCTGCATTTGTGGCTGGAGGTGCTGTGCTCAAGCCTGCAGACCGTGGAGAAGTGGTTCCATCCCTGGTCATTCCTGCGCAGTCCTGGCTGGGTGCAGATCAAATGTGAGCTGAGGTAAGTGTTCCTGTGGGCCTTGCCAGGGTCTGGAATGGATTTCCTCCTCTGCACAAGGTGGCCCTTGCTGTGGCTGGGTTTGGGCCCTCTCCAGTGTGTCACAGCATGGGCTGCTCAGGGATTTCCTTCTGTGTGCTGGGGCAGCAGCAACTCTTTAGATGGTTTAACGTGGGGCACTGTGCCTGCCTGAGCCAAGAGTGGAGCTTGGCTGCTGGGGACCTGTTGTGACAAGCAGGTAGCCTTTGCCTGCCAGCAAATTCTTGCTGTGTCCTGCACCTACTCTGATGGAGAGACTGCCATTTCTATGCCATGTCCTCTGCCAGCCACCATAAGTCCAAGCTGGGAACAGGGAATGTGCTAGGGAGATGATTGGACTGTCATCGGCTGAGAAGGAGTCAGTCATTGACTGACTCCCTGGTTAAGCAATGTCAGGGACTGAAAGCAGCTTTAGTGCCTGAGCTCATACAAAGCACATCACTTGGAGCCCAGTGCACACATCCATAGGTGTACTGCTGGTCCTCCTGCACTCTGCAAAGCCAGGTGAAGTCCAGGGAGCTGGAGCACAAATACCCTGCCATCACCACTGCTCCAGCCTGGTTGCTGCTGCCATTCTGTGGGAACTGGCTTTTGTCTGCACCACCCAGTTGCCTCTGGCCCCGGTGGGAGCATCTGTAGCCAGAGTAGGCCTGTGCCCTATTCAGAGTGCCCTATTCTCCTTGCACTGCTGCTGAAGGGGAGGGGGCTCCCTCCACCTCTGTGCTGCGTGTCCTGTGGCTGCTTTCTCACAGCATGGGGGCAGTGCCAGTTCAGCACAGCCGAAGGACCAAGTGGGACTGACTCATGTCTTACGTCATACTTGCCCCAGCCAGCAAGGAAGCTCCCCATGTCAACTCCTTGCAGCATTTCTTCATGGGAGTCAGGACATTTCAGTTCCTCCAGGGAAGGAGAGAGGGGACTGCTGAAACTCCGAGGTGCTACTGGCAGAGGTGTGCTTTCTAGAGAGTGAACGTGCAAGCCCCTTTGCCAGCTGCATGCAGCCTTTAGCCAGGTGTATCTGTAGTCCCCCAAAGCCCAGGGCTGCCCCTGCCTCCCTGTGCTGCTGTTCTGGACTCTCTAGAGGCTGCACTTGAGTCACATCTTCAAGCTTCTCTTCCCAGCCTGGGCCTGGCAGGATGTGAAGCCCAGTGAGGAGGGGGAAACAGGGAATGAGTGGTTGTTGCTGTGTTTTCAGCACTATCCAACAAGGAATTTCATCCTTGTAAGCTTAGTGGCATGCCAGGACAAGCTGAGGAGACAGTGCATTTGTGTGCCTGAGGGCAGCAGTTGTGGGCACAGGCTGGAAGTGTGATCTGGGTAGGTGGGTATGTTTTACCATTGCTCTCTTCTGTTTCCATTGCAGGGTCCTCTGCAAATTTGCCTTCAGCCTCTCTCAGGACTGGGAGCTGCCAATAAAGAGGGAGGTAAGTAGGTGGCATCTCTCATCCTCTCACTCAGCCATGGGCTTTGCCTACTGCCTCCCTTTTCCCAGCCTCAGCTCCCCAGCTGGGGCAGAGGGAAACGGCAGGCCCCCCCTTCCCTGGTGCTCTCCAAACCGCAGGGCCTCTCCCTGCTTCAGCTGTGCAAAGGTGGGAAGTGCAGAAGGCTGCTTTGTCTGGGTGCTGGAGACCTCTGTGTGCTTGGGCTCTGCCTGCAGACACGACTTTCCCTTTTCTGGGTGTGGTGCACTGACCCAAGTCTCTCTCATCCTGCAGGAGAAGGAGAAGAAGCCACTGAAGGAAGGGGTGCAGGACATGCTTGTGAAGCACCATCTCTTCAGCTGGGACATAGATGGGTGACCCCCACCCCACCCCATCACGGGAAACCTTCTTGATGGCACACACTCCTCTCCCCCACCCCTGTCATGTCTCACCCCCTGCCCTCCCCCACCCCACCCACGTGTATCTGTGACAAAATCCCCCTCAGGGGGGCTGCCGGGCCACCTGGGACAGATGGCAGCAGTGCCGAGAGGCCGAGCTGCAGACCCAAGAGAGGTGATGGTCGAGGGTGATGCTGCAAAGGGACAAGTGTGTTCTGGCTACAAAAACCAAGTGCCCGCTCCCAGCTTTCCACATCTCTGCCACACCCATCTTCTGCTTGCCTAAGCCCTGCCTCCCCACCAGTGCCTGGGGGAGCAGCCTGGCTGGAGTGCCTTGTGCCCCATGGCCGTGGGGGTGTGAGCATGTCTGTGGCTGTGGGGAAGAGACAGCCCTTGCAGGGTGGCTTTGATCCGTGAGAGCTGGAGCCATTGGCAGCTGGCACAGCAGATGCACATAGAGTTGGGCTGGTGAGAGACTCATTGCTGTACAGGAGCAGGGAGAGCACGTCCCCTCCCCGTGCCAGCCAAGGGCTCCCCTCTGCAGTGGGACACTTGGACAAGTTCCTTTGACCTGGAGCCGGGGCTGAGAAGCAGGAACTGGCATCAGCCTCATCCCACTTCCCTGGCACTGGTGTGTGGGGTGTTGACAAGAGTTGCCCGAGTTTACCAGCCTGTTACCACTCTTAACAGCCTTAGGGGATGGTCCTTGTCTCCTCTGCGAGCAGACAAAAACCACCTCTCCCCTAAACAAGTGTTTCATGCTGTCATTTTAGTCTCTAGATGATTTTTACTGTTAACCAAAAAGCTGTAAATTTACTCCAGGAACATATATATATTTTGGCACCATTGTAGCTCAGGACAAAGTTTAGGTTGGAGCTGGCTCAGGGAGACTTAACTCATCCTCCTCGCCCTGCAGTGGCAGCGGGGACATGGGTCAGAAGTGGAGAATTGCTGCTTTGTGGTGGTGGCTCTGGATATGGAGTCTGTGACTTTCTACTGAAAGCGCTTGTCTGTGAGCACAAACTACTGATGGGATGACACTAGATTCTTACTTTCCTTTATTTGGTGGGTTTGTAAATAAAAACTGCATCTTGGGAGAGTGCTGGGCTTGTCTTATTTTTTGACAGGACCAGGACTCAGGTTTTTCATTTCTGCCATTTGACAGTGGTGACCCCATTTCTGCACTGGCTCCTGCCATGGTCAAGCTGAGGTCTCTGCTCAACCTGCGCTGGCCCCCAGGGAGCTCCTTGAATCAGAGCAGCCACAAGGCCGGGCAGCAGCCAGGGCAGAGGCAGCTCTGCTGCCAGCAGCAGCAGCCCTACCTCATGCCTGTGCCACCAGCCTTCCCTGAAGTGCAGCTCTACAGCAGAGCCCCAGAAAAGCAAGAAATACTGAAAACTAGGTGTTGTAGGAATACTGCAGGAGGAGGACCTTAGGGAAGGGAGTGGGGTTGGCAGAAGGCAGGGCTGGGTAGAGGGTACAGCAGTGTTGTCTGTACAAGTGTGTCCAGAAAAAGCAGTTGTAGTCTTATCTGCAAAGTGGGACAATAAGAAGGCACAGGCTCTTGGGAGAACTGTGTTTAGAAGCCCAAGCTTTTGGGAAGGTTGAATTTGCAGCATCTGTACTGATGTATTTTCAAAGTAATTCCAGTTTGGCATGTGGCTGTTGAAGAGGCAGTGTCACCTCACTGCCAGCTGGGGTCCAGACCAGCCTGCTGGGCTGGAGGGGACTAAAAGCTGCCCCTGCTTCTGGTTGCAGGGTAGGTAATTTCCATACACTGAGGGAATATCCCTGCAGCTGATGAGGAGGATGCACCACCACTTAAGCTGCTTTTTTCAGGTTTGAGAAAGACCCAGAGGGATCACCCACCCTTAGCTGGAAAAGGCAGTGGCCCCAAGCCCTCCCACCAGCATAGCAGAGAAGTTTTTGAGCACGTGGCTGTTTGAAATTTTTTTAATAAAATGGATTTTTTTTTTCAAATATTTGTAACTGAAAAAATAATTCAATTTAAAGATCGATTCTCTCCCCCATTAACTTGTCACTTTTATCCTTTTCCAGTTGAATACTCGCTCTGGATCTGATGCCCCAACACCATCCAGTTCTGATGGTGCTGATCACCCCTCGCCGTTTGCTGCATAGTGGAAGAGGGAGAGTGCGTGCTAGTCAAATACACATTACAAACAAGTAGTGGTTACAGCAGAAAGATTCAGGATTACATTCAAGGTAGAGGCAGAACATCAGACTTCGTTTTTCCCAGTGGGTGCAAAAATGTATGTCCAGGGGAACACTTCTTCCGACAAAGAACTATTGAACTATTATTCAAACAAATAATAGTAAGAAAGCAGAGGACTGGGCAAGCCTGCTCTGGGCACTGTTCGGGGAAAAGACTTTCTAACATTTCCTGGGCTGAGGCACCATCTTCCCCTCTGCCCACAGGCACAGGGTTATCCTGCTCTCCTGGCAGAAGCCCCTTGTGCAGAGGGGCTCTGCCAGGTCAGCTGGGTTCCTCCAGAGGTGAGGCTCATGGTTCTGTATCATCTGGGCTCCTTGAGGCTCTTCAGCCCATCAGCCAATGCAAGTGTGTTGGGCAAAGTCAGGGTCACTAAATTTCTACAGTTTCACACCTGATGGTGGATGGGTAAAGGAGAAAGGGAGCACGTGTGAGCTCAGCCTTTCACCAGCAACCCCAGGGAAGAGGTAAATTGGCATCTCTCTGCCAACGATGGGTACCTGGCCCAGAGCAAGGAAACAGGGCTGGGTCAGGCCAAGACTGCAGCTGGAGTGCTCCCACCTTCCTCTAGGATCTCATTGCACTTTGATACTTTCATTCTTAATTCACTGGTTGCAGCTTTTAATTACTTGTATGAAAGAAATCACAGAGCAGGTTTCTGTGGGGGCTACTGCAACTGTGGGCTAAAGGAACCTGATTTTGCTTGAGAGTTTGATAAACAGGCAGCCTCACTTTTTCCTTTAGCATTTCAGAGATCCTCCCACCTTTGCCATACTTTCCTCCTAAGAAACCTGGTCCCACGGCCGGGCAGCTGCCCTGGGGGAGCTGGCGGGAGCTCTGTAAGGCAATTGCTAATGTACTCACTGCTCCCAGCAAGCACCAGGGCTGCACCAGGAGAGAATTTAGGGGGCTCAGGGGAGTGAAGGGGGCATCCACCACTCTCTGTTATTCTGATTTTTAGGATGTGATGCTGTAGCTTGAGCAATAGAAAGCCTGTGGGAAGGGGGGAGGGCAAGGCAGTGTCATCCCCAACCCAGACACTGAGGGAAGCAGATAAGAGACTCTGACTTGCTTACATCTCAGGGGGGAGAGGAGAGAGAAGGGGGCAGAAAGGAAGGAAGCTGCCAGCAGGCTCCCCCTGCAAATGATTAAGAAAGTGGCTCTCCATGCAGTTAACAAGCAAATAGGGCTCAGGAAAGTAGGAGTTGCTCCCAGCTCCAGACAGGGATGACTCCAGCCAGCTGCCAGTTTAGTGGCTGAGGGAGAGGACATTGTGCAGGGCTGGCATTCACCTGCTCCACCATGGAGCAGAGGTACCAGCACTCCTGTGGCATGGCCGCCCCCTGAGAAGAGAGCCAGGTACCAAAGGTGCAGGGGAGCAGTGTGTGGCTGCTCACAGCTACCCCTCCCCAGCAGGCAGCACTGCAGCCCAGCATAGGGGAAAGGTGGGACAGCAACCTCAAGGAGATACTGAGAGGGATGGCAAGTTATCCTTTCATTGCCTGAGCAGGGTCAGTACCTCAGTCCATATGATTTCAGAAGCTACGGCTTCCCCGGCCTTGTTCAGCCAGAGCAGCCTGGACCCAGCTCAGGGCCAAAGCAGGGGTAGCAGTGCAGTGAGGTGGCTGCATGGGGCCCACCCAAGCCTTATCCCACCTGCGCAGTATGGCTGTGAGTTACCAACAGAGGAATTTAGAAGGAACAGGAGTAACAGCACGAGAGTGAGCCACAGACCTGTTTCCAACACATCATCACGGCTCTGGGGGCTTGGGGTGCTTGTCCAGTCAGCTGTTACTTCGAGGCACCGGCCTGGGGCCCTACAGGGACACAGGGTACCAGCTCACAGCAAGCAGCCATTTACTTTCATCTTTTACCCCATGGGACAGGAGGAAAGGAAGAGCAGAGGTCAGCTGCTTGGTACTTGCTTTCAGGCTTGTGCTTCTACCCAAAAAGGGGCCCGCACAGTCAGTACTGAGGCAGGACCTGTGCTATGCCATACACCACCTCTTTTGCAGTGCTACTTCCCCTTCCTTGCCTGATGGGTCTGACTATCCATCCCGTTTGTTTCTTTCCCCTGGGGCACCTGCAACAGAGAGGCACCAACACAGCAAAGGCAGGAGACAGATTGCACATGGCCCCCAATGATATGTTGCTTATTGCCAGTTGTGCCCCTTACCTGCTCCCCAGGTAAGCACACAGATGCTTTCTTGTCCCCAGCCCCTGCCACAGGCTGACTGCCCTGCTCACCTGGGGATGTCACAAGTGCTGTGGAAGCTGGGGGCAGTGGGGTGTGACTGACAGCAGTTTTAACATACAAAGACCTGATTTTAGCACCTTAAAAATCTGTTTTGCAGCCCAAAGTGAGTGAAGCAAGCAAGGAGGCAGGCAGGCAGGCCTCTGCCAAGCTCAGCAATATTTGGGAAACCAGCTTAGACATTACCAGGTTGGTGGGGAACCCTGGTTCCCTTTGGCTACATTTAGAAAAGGTGCCTGTTCTGCCCAGCTCCTCACAGCCCTGTGGCAGATCAGACCCTCCCCTGACAGATGGCAGGTGGTGCACAGGGCAGCCACTCCAGGCCCCCAGCCAGCCCTCCTGCCTTTGTGTCCGGCTCCAGAGGTAGAATCCCCTTCCACAACCGTTAAGACCAACCGTGCAGGGGCAGCACAACCCCCTGTATCTGCCAATCCCAGAAAGGCACCAAGTGCTGCTTCTGGAAACAGCTCAGGCCCAGTCATGCTCTGTGCCACGTGAGGGAACTCGTTCCTGGCAGCAGTACACTGCCATTGCTGCTCCTGCCTGGAGGAAGAGGGGCTGCTGGCTCTGCTCTCACCCAGGCTGGGTCAGGCTGCATGGAATGGGCAGGAGGCCACCAGCCCCACAGCTCCGGCAGCCTCTTCTCTCCCCTCCCAGCAGCTGTTCTCCCTGCCCTGGACTGGCCCACTGCCAGCTTCATGCAGGAAGGACATTGTTAGGGGAGGAGTACAAATACTAGGAGCTCTTTTCTTTTTTCTTTTTTTTTGGTTGAACTGGCCTCTTCCCCCTGCATGCCTGTGCCCTCCCACTCCCCGTTCCCTTCAGTCTCTGCTCACAGAATTACAAGCAAGAATCCCAGTGCAGCTGCAGATCGTGTCCATCAAGGAAGTCTGTGGAAAAGAGGCTGGGAGCCGCAGTGCTCAGGGGAGCCAGGCTCATGACAGGCCCCCCTGGCAGCTCCAGCCAGTCCATGCTGTCCAAGTTAGCCTCAGCCAGATCCAGGGTTATGCCCCCAGATGGCTCGTGCGCAAAGTGCAATTCCGAGGTGTCCATAGGTGAAGGCGGGTGGTCCAGGATGGCCGAGCTGCTCAGCATCTCACTGTGGAGGTCATCAATGAGGGACAGCGGCTCTGGCCCGTCATGGCCTGCTGTCAGCAGGGGGAGGCCGGTGCTGCTCTCCAGGAAGTCCTCCAGCCGGCCCACGGGCACCGGCTGCCCCAAAGACACTGGCACCGCCAGCTCTGAGGAATGGTTGCTGCTGGGCGGTGGGGAGCAGGCTGGGGCCACGGGGGGTTCTTTCCCAGCTGGGGATGACTGATCCTTGAAGTCAGCAGAAATCTCTGTAGAAGGACAGGCATGCCAGGTGAGGAAAGGCCTGGCTGAACACCAGAAGGATCCCTCCCACTCACCAGGGTCACAGGGACATCCCCACACTGAGCAATCACTGACCACCAGCTGGGATAAGGAAACTCATCCCATGCTTTCCTTGCTAAGGGGAGTTTTCAGCCCACCTCTGGGGAATTCAGTCTCTGTGCAGTATGTCAGAAGCCATGTGCCCAGGTCTGATGCAGCAGAGCCACTGTGAATCACACAGTCATACCAATGCCTGGCTGGCATCTCCCTCGGTGCCTTAATGACTACGGCCCATACAAAAAGCACCGGAGGGGACAGGGGAGAAAAGACTGAGGTCATGACAGACTCTCCCCTCAGTGCTCTACAACCCTCAGAGTCAGAGACTATGTGAAATGCTGGTTTGGTCTCCTTACCTCCACTTTCAATGAGGATATCAAACAGGTCATCCATCTGCTGGCTGGAACAGCCGTTCTCCTGGGGAGAGTGGGTGCAGGATTAGCTTCCTATTTACCAGGGGAGTTTCCACTAACAAGAATGAGCACACACAGGCATGGCACTAGAGTCCCCCCAGGCTGTTACTGGCTGGGAAAGTATAGTCAGCAATGGCACTGAGTGGCTTGGGATTTTTATCTGTGGTTTAGTCTGCCCTAAACCCTCCAGAAGGAACTCAACTAGGAAGCTGCAGCTGTGTCTCCGTTCTCTTATCACTGGCCCACATCACAAAACTAAGCAGATTTACGATAGCAGCTTTTCATCTGCTCTCCAAGGAAACCAGGGAGAACCAACTGCTCTCACCTGGGCCTTTGGCTGCTGCTTCATGGCCTCTTCATAGCCTGGTGGTGGCTCTTTCACTGGGACCGAGGGAACAGGAAGAGCAGGTGGAGGAGTTCCAAAAAGCGGCGTGTGCTGTTGCTGCTCCAGGTCCATCTGGGAGGGGGAAGGGGCAGCAGGAGAGCCGGGCTGTGATGAGGGCTGTTTAGAATGAAGGCAGGAGTGATCAGGGAAAAGTCCACATCAACTTCTGTCTCACAGCTATCTCCCCTCCCTTGGTGAGTGCTGCACAGAGGGCTGCACTGCTCTACTCCCAGCACTCTGCCTTCTTCCCTAGACTCTCTGCACTACGCAGGGGAGGAAGACAGAGTTCCCCTTCAACTCATAGCTGGAAATCTTTTGCTGATTTTTCTGATGCTAAAGTTGCCACACCACAAACCACCACCTCACTGCTCCTGGAAGGGGAGAGCCTCATCTGTCCAAATGGGGGATTCCTATAGCACTTTGGAGAGAGAGGGCACTTCCCTCGTGTGTTCAGCTTACTCTGCACAACATATCCAGGGCCTGTCTTTACCCACATTCCCCTGCAGTGCCTGCTTTGGGGACACTGTCCAGCCTCACTAGCAGCAAGTTTCTCAGCTCAGTGGTGGGTGGAGAGCACCGCAGCACCAGAGCTCCAAAGGAAACCCCAAGTGTTGCAGGAAGTGGTGCTCATGACTCAGCTTTACCAGATGAATCAGCACACAACTGCCCACAAGAAAAATTAAAATGAGGATCAGGCTTTTGCCTCTACAGCAGCTATGCATGACCCACACTGAAACTTGCTCCCCTGGAGCAGTGATCCTTGGGCAGCAGCTGAATGCCACTTCCCACACATGTAAGTGTTGATGCCCCTCCCCATCCTGTTTTCTCTGGAAAGCTGTTCATCTGTTCTGTGATCCACAGGTAGAAGAGCAACCCCAGGCCGCAGCCAGCAGAGCTGGTCTGGGGTCCACTCTCTTTCTGAGAGGGGCTGAAAAACATCACTGTGATGTGCTGGGACCATACCTTTTTTGACACACTGGATGGGCCAGTTTTGCCAAAAGCATCAATTTTTAGGGAATGTTTATGGAAACCATTGGGAAAGAAAGCCTGCAGGTTTGGAAGTGCTGAGAAAGACAATATGGTGTGGGGCAGCTGCCCTGTGACCACCTGCAGACCTGGCTTCTGACTTTGCAGGAAGGCAAAAGGGACTCGGAGAGTCCCACAGGTATCCTGCACCACACAGGCTAAGGGTCTCTGAGGAAGAAAGGGTGCCTTCATTTACCTTCTGCACTTCCTCAAAGGTCTCAGAGCAAACCAAGGCACTGACCCTTTCTAAAGTAGGTATCTCGCTCTGACTACATTAAAAATTACTCCTGTCTTCAAGTCCTTTCCAGGAACTGACTCAGATGTGATTCTCCAAGCTCTAAAAGCTCTTCATAATCTTTCTGTCTCTTATCTTAATTACACATTAGAGAGACAGCTGAGCAGGCTGGAAAGGGAGGAGATACACAACAGATCCTCTTTACAGCCGTCACCTGGAGAAGGAGTAAAGCCAGAGGTGCTCTCTTTCCTGAAGCAGTACTGCACTTCACGAAGAGGTGACTAAGGCACACTCAGGGCATGGGAATGGAAATGACAGCATGCTCAGCAGTATCAGAGGGTAAAAGGTCACACCCCTTTTACCCCTCTGAGCTCACACAGCACCTTCAGCAGCAGACACACTGTCCACAGCACCCTCTCTCCACACAGCAGCCACCTTTTCAGTTCAGCCGCACTCCTTCAGGCACAAGGGACATCTCTGTACGCCCTGGCTGCCCACTCTGGCCTCCCATAGTTTTTAATCCATAGACGATGCTTGTTTAAAACACCCACTGGTATCTGCCCTTGCGTTCCAAAGCTGGGCAGCACAAACAGAACCAAGGGAAAAAGGTGAGCAGACAGGGAGCTACCTTAGACTGGTTCAGTGCCCTGGGCGGCTGCGGCGCGGGCTGCTGGGGGGTGCTGGCAGGCGGCTGACACGGCGGCTGGCTGGGAGTTTTAGCGGGCGATGATTGTACTCTCTGGAAAGGAAAGGGTATCCGTAACAGGTTATTCCCCAGACACGGCACGGAGCAGGGGTGGTGTTTCTTAAAGGATTTATGGAGTTTGTTTTGCCTCACTCTTTATTCTTTAGGAAATTCAGTCAAGCATTCTGACTCACTGAGCAGAGAAATCAGATTGGGGTGCAATTCAGAGTCCTAGAAGAGGATCAGTACCAGTCTAAATCCTTGGGCTACCCATGACATGCCTCGAGGGCTGACAGATCAGACACAAGACCTGTGCCCTTCTGGAGAATTAGCTGGAGTTCAGGTGAGACATCCTGGGGTATAAAGGGTGACAATGGATGCTGATATTTAGACAGCTGCCTGGCATCTCACCTGCAAGCAGCAAACATAGCCTGCTCAGTGCCTGTCCCTGATGGTAGACACTGCCACTTGCACTGCAGAAAGTGCAAGAAATGTACCAGCAGAGAATGAAAATCTTCTCTGATGTCATGGAAGATGCTGGGGTTTGACTTATGTTATAAAACCTGGGCATATTTATCCCTTCCTGGAAGAAACACTCGGAACACTTCTGTTAAGTGCTGAGCTCATGCCAGCAGGGGCATAGTAAATCACCTCTGATGAAAGACTCTGTTAACACTGAAATACTGACATGCATTAAAACAAAGAGCAGCCAAAAGCCAAACTGTCAGCTCCAAGGGTCTGATTTCAGCTCTTGGTAGATAAGGTGACCCATCTATCACTCCAACTACAATCTCTACAGTAAAGGACAAGAACTGAAATACACTCTGCTTATTTTACTACCATGGGCATAGTTGTTCTTTCAAAAACTAGTGAACTGTGGCAGCAAACCCTGTCATCCAAGCCCGAGATCCTGCCTGACAAAAGGCAGAACCATGTGTTTGGAAGAATGCTGAACAGCCTGTGATGCACACAGCCCATCGTGCATTGCTGTACACAGCTCATTGTCAAATTCTAGTCTTTTTGCTAAAGATCTGCTTACACTGCTCTGTTTTACAAAGCCATGATCTACCAAGCCACCACAGCAAGTAACTCAGCCCTTTCAGTATTTACTGCACTGAATTTTCACCCCATTAAGTCACCCTATGGTAACCTGAGCCATAGAAGTGGGAAGGGGAACCCAAGAAGAGGAACCCAACCACCTGCAGGAGTGATGGGATCTGATCCCTGTGTACCTGCAAGGCCGGGCAGGTACTCCCTGCCTTCCCGTGGGGCGAGAGGCCCTGCCTCTCTGCGCTCTGCTTGGTCACGGTGAGGACAATGTGGGTCCCTGTGGAGTCGGTGATGAGGGTGGGGGGTGGGGTGCCCTTGATGAGGTCGCTCAGGGCGCTCCCCTGCTGGCCAAGGAAAAGCCGCGGGCTGTGGAACTGGCACGACGGCTCCGTCTCTGCGGCTGGCACCTCCTGCTTCACCGTCACGGCTTTCTTTGGCACTGGGCTTGCATCTGAAGTGTCCATTTGGCTGGCGGTTGGTGCAGGGCTGAATTGGTCTGTTTGGCCACTGGATTGCTTCGCAGACTGGCAACTCAGGAAATCGTTTTCGCTCTTGACCTGGATGCCAAGTGCTCCTGGTTCGGAGGTGAGGGCTGTTCCTTCTCCCGCAGCCGCTGGGGCCGGTTGTGACTGCTGAGAGCGCTTCTCTTGCTCCAGCTGTAGCCTAAGCATCTCAACCAGCTGCTGCTTCTGTTTCAGCATGCGGGTGAGTTCCTCAATCTGCTTGTCCTTCTCCTGCAGCATCTGGTCTTTGTCCCTCACTTCTGCATCTCTGCTGTTACCCGTGCTACACCGCTCTGACCTGGGTGCTGTATTTATGCTGCAGGAGGCAAACTTGGTGCTTTCTTCCTTCACCAGGAACTGCACTGGAGATGTCTGCAAGGTGAGCTGGGTCAGGGGTGAAGTCACCATCTCTCCAAAGGTATCTCCGGTGCCTGAGTTCTCATCTCCTGTACTCATTTGTGAACGCTCAGAAGGAGTTGGAGAAACAGGAGGAGTTGAGCCTGTGCTGCCAAACTTCATCACACCACCCCCTGTGACAGTGGCCACAACTACTTCTGCTGGTGCAATGCCAGTGGTGACGAGGGCTGGCCCTGTGCTCAGCCTGGCAGCTGGGAAGGCTACCACCACTTCGGCAGCTTTTGTGAGGACGGCTGCTGTGCTGGACTTGGGAGCGGGGGTTGTTTGGCCGGCTGCACCATTCTGCTCTTGGTAAGCTCTGAGACGCTCAATCAGGTCCGTCTTCGTGCCTGAGACAGGCAAGGCCCTCAACTTCAGCTCTTGCTTCAGCTCTGCTACCTGATATGGGGGGGAAACAAGAGGGCAACATTAAGAGAACACACACACTCCTAACTGAAGAAATATCAACAGCTACCGGAGCCATGAGACAAAGGACTAAACTGACCCTCCTGCCAACAAACCTGCTCCTCAGGTAGAGACTGCAGGGTAGCAATCCCAGCTGCTATCACTAACTCCTGCCAGTCCAGCTCAGCCCTGCTCTGGGACAGCAACATCTATTGAGCACTGCCTGCTGACAACAGCAAAAAAGGGGCTGTGCAGCCTCACGGGGCATTTACCTTCATCTCATCCAGGTTGGCAGGGAGAGGGCCAGGCTTGCCCACGGCAGCGTTACTGTTTTGTCTCATCAGCCCACTGGAACCAGAGGATCCTGAGGATGCATTGCTGACTGTGGCAGAGAGATTGCGCACGGCAGGGGCACTGGCACCACTCTGCTGCTCTCCTGGAGGCCTGCAGGCAAAAAAGAGACACGGACATCAAAACCAAGGTGGAAAGGCACTGCAGGCCCTCAGTTCAGAAACATCTGGGTCACTACTGCTGCCCTAGGCATTAAAGCACACCAATGCCTTCACCTATATTGGTCCCTTGCTGTGCCAACCAACTCACTTCAGCTACTTTTGTCGGATTCATTCGGCAGTGGCCCTTTTTTAGGCTGTAACCTACAAGATTGAGTGTGTTACACCCAGTGGCCACACCTCACACCCATAACATCACATCTCTGGCAAGAGCACTGGGGAACCAAGCGCTTCCTAAGAGAGCTGCCACTGCAGACCCGTACTTTGGTGGGGCTGGCAGGATGGTCTGATAGTTGTAGTGCTGCTGCTGCTGGTTGAGGATCTGAAGCTGGAGAAAGAGCTGTTGCTGCTGCAGTATTTTGGCATAGGATGAATCCATGGGAGGAGCTCCCTTGTCCTGCTTTTGGTCCGGGGGAATATACTGATGATATTTAAGCTTCTTGACTTTCGGCTTCAACTCCTTGGCTTTTTTACTGCGCTGAGACTTCTCACTAGCAGACTTGGGCTGGCTTTGCTATTTAGAAGAAAAGGAGGAAGCAAGTAAGAATGGAAACACTGATATAACATAACACCCCATGTAAACCAGAACATACACTGGGATTTTCATTTTCAAATTCTCCAGTTTGTTGACCTAAGGGTCTTCCCGTGCTTCTCTAACTCAGGCAACATTACAGACACAGCACCGGCAGCAGCCTACACTGCACCATAATGCAGGTCACCCTTCCCAGCACACCACATCATTTACTCATCCAGTGCAGACTCACTGACTCTAATTAGAGATAGCACTGACTGATTCAAAACATTTTGTATTCAGCACCCATTTTACAGATGATGAATACACCATGGAGCAGAAAACCCTACTAAATATGTTACTAGTGTCAGAGGAAAACACTAGTGAGAAATAAATTTCCTTCCTTTGCATCTGTTAATCCAATACTTCCAACTCCAAAGCTACCTCAAAGTAACCATCTCATCCCCCTTCAGACTACAACAAAGAAGAAATCAGCCAAAATAGTACCTTAATGAGGGTTGGTGGGGGCTTGGCAGCAGTAAGAGCCACTCCATTGGTAAGACTAGGGGGCAGAAGAGGTGGAGGTGGCAGAGGCGGGGGTGGCTGCTCAGGTAGGAAAAGAGTTTCACTGGAGTCTGCACTAATCTGCAACTGGGATGAACCCTGCAAGGACAGAAAAAAGCATAATGAATATACCTATGAAGAGGAAAATAATAAAGTGCAGGAAGTGTCCGCTTAGAGCAAAGGAGAAGTGGCTTCAAATTTTTAATCAGACTCCTTTGACCCATTGCTTCAGTTGTCCCTGAGAACCAGCACAACTTCCTAGGGCAGAAAAGGAACCAAAATCCCACACTTGGATCTCCCAGCTTTGCCTGCCAGAATCAGTTACACACAGACTGTATCAACAAGCAGTGATCGCTCCCTTCCCCATCTGACACCACTACAAGAGCTTCTGAATAGCCAGAGGATGTCACTAACACCACACGGAGCTAAGACCCTGTATGAAATCTCACAGACTGTACCTTTTAAGGATCCCTCAGTCTCACTTTTTAGGATCCTCAGCAGTGAAGCTCCAGGGCACTGCAGGAAGCCTCCACATTCTCACCTGAGCTAGTGATGTGCCAGTGGTGCTAGGGAGAGGCTCACAAATCCGGGAGTCCATCGGCGATGGGACAGACCCTTGGGACTCATGGCTGGCTGGCTGTTCTGGGCTGAGGGCATCGCTGCTGTCCTCATCAAAGGAGGAATTGTCTGCAACCTTTGGGTAGTTCACCTGTCCAACTGAAAACACAAACACCAACTGTGGTCAAAACTGTGGAACAAAAAATTACTTCACTTGACAATAGATGTTTCGCAAAGACAATGAAGGCATGGAGAGAGCTGTGCTTAGAGCACCACCTGAACATGAGAGAACAGAGCCCAAACAGGATCAGGATTGAGTGATTACATTCATCTCTGCTATTAGTAGACTAAAATGATGCAGATTGAGGGGAACCACTTCCCTTCCTTCTTAGCCAGACAAGATCAGTAAGTATGAGACACTTAACTGTGCCCAAACCCAGCTCTGTGGCATGGCTTATTTCATTATCAACTGGCACCAAAGAAGAAGAAGGTTAGACAGTATAAAATTGAGTTATGGTTTCTTTGGTGTTCATCCTGTGGGGGGGTAGAATCTCTCTTGCATTCTCCTGTCTTGGAGGACAGAATCCCAAACTGTCCTCTAGCCTTACAAGCAACACAGGCTATGGATTAAGTGGTGGCCCTGCCTGCTATTAACATTTCTATCTACATGCCCAGTAGATAAGTTCACGTGAGTGTACATTTGTAATGTACCAACATTTTTTAGACTACGTTTTCTCAAATTAATCCTGTTAAGAAGGAAAATACTGCCATTTGCACCTCCCCTAAAAGCAACAGAAATCCAGAGATGTTCTTTGCCCAGTCAGAAGGAAACCACATCTCTTATGCTCCAGTTCACGTGCTCACCCTTCCTCCACTACTTCTTGTTCAGGAGTGAAGCCAGGCTCTCCCACAACACTGTTCTTTCCCTTTTTTATGAGAAGTATTCCATCTTGCTACCACTTGTGTCCCATTTGTCTTTAAAGTAGCTGTGCATGTCTGAGGGGATGAATAACCACAGACACACAGACTGCTCAGCCTGGGGAGATGGGAAAGAGCACTGCTGAGGCAGTGGGAAGGCTACTCCTCAGCATTCCTTTCAGCTCTTGGAATGGCACTGGCATGATTTACATCTGTTCTGGTTTATTTTTAAAGGGTTTGAATCCTCTGAAGTTTTTAAGTTCGCAGACATCTTTTGTTTCATCACACCTGTTTATATTCTGTCTCCTCTCCCTGAATAAGTCAGTGGGTTCTCCCTGGCCAAGGTTGTTGGCATGTTATATTGAGAGAGGGATTTTTAAGGAGAGAATCTAGGGCATTCAATCTTCAACATTCTTTCAACTCTTTAGGGTATACATTTGCTTTCATATTATTCTGGGGTGTCCACACTCCCTATAATTTAATGTTTCTGTAGCATTACCTGGACCAGAGGGAGATCTGCTTTTCAGAATCCCTGGGGCTGAAAGCCTGTGACTCTGAGACAGGAAAACAAGACCAGCCATGGGATTGCACTCCCTTAGAGAGGCAGGTGAATTGGTAGTTAATCACAGCCACCTGCGGGAAATGCCCTCAACATAGATCCTCCTCTGGCCTTACCAATAATAGCTTCCTTCAGGCTCGATTCCACAGGCAAGATGTTCTTCTCCACCAGCTCCATGGGGCCTGGCCTCTGCGCTATCTTCTCATTAAGGTCATCTGCCAGTCTGGCTCTCTTCAGCTTCAGCTGCTTAGCCTGCAAGGAGGGTTCAGCTGAGGTCTCTGTTTGGGGGAGAGTAAATACAATGGCATAAATCCAGCAACCTTCATGCACTTCAGCAGTATTTTAATTCTATTCAGAAAGGTAACTCTACATAACAGTAGGTAACTGTAGAAAAATAGCTGCAGATAATAGGTAACTATGCACTATGAAGGTATGTTAGATACTATGTATATTTAAGTTATATGGATAACTACAGTAGCCCTCGTGACCCTCGAATAAGACAAATTTACGTTCTCAAACTGATGTCATGCAATTGTCATTCATCTTTTTCTTCTCAGCTGTGTCTAAGGATGAGGTGCTCAGCAGCAGCACAGCACTCCCTCTCTGAAAATGCGGTGCTCACTAATTAGATGGAATCTCCCTCACTCCCTCTTGGATATTTCACAGTGTCTTCCCTTAGCAGAAGAGCAATCCATGGTCACTCCACTGTTGCTCAGCTACACAAAACTGCACAATTTGAATTCACATACAGATTCTTCTCAGAATAATGTCCAAGCAAGCAGAGTTGAATCCCTCCCAAGGAATGCAACAGGCATGATCTTCTGCCCACTCTCAAGTGAAAGGAAGGGTTGGGAGTCTCAGGCAAAATAGAAAGCTGTTAAATAAGTAATTACAATACAGTTTACTGTCGACTTTTTCATGTTCAGCACATGCCATACCTTCCAGAATGTGCATCCTAACCAGCTCCGATCTCTCTGGCCGGGATCGGATTTTCCGTTTCAGATAGTCCTCTGTCTGTAGCAAAAACAGACAAGCAAGAACCAATTTCAGTTGATTAGACACAGGAGTGAGGTAATCTTGAACAGCACAAAGAAGAGAAATCACCACCTTTAGCTGTGACTGAGATCTAAATACACACAGAACAGAGAAGGGGCCTATCTCCTGTCCCAGAGCACCAAGAGAACAAACAGCAGGTCTAAACAGGACCTGCTACTGCAATCACCTCAGCCTAATTGTGCAACACTGCCCCACTGAACAGGAACTGGAAAGGACTTCCTCAAGAGCTGATGTCCTCTTTTCCCCTTTTATGCACCATCATTAACTTGTGTCAGGGTGAAATTCATGACATTTCTTTCTACATTAAAGATAAATGCACTGGTTTCATAGTTCACAGCAAATACTTTCATGTACTGCTGGTATTCAGGGTTGACTTGTGGTCTGGGCATACTCTAGTTGTTTAAAGGTATGTTATTTATTAAGCTAAAGACTCCATGCAGTCCCTTGGTGGGCAGAATTTAAACGCTATGACAAGACTCATTTCACTTCCAGAGCTGCTTTTGGCTCACTACAGAGCAACGTAAGAGATGATCCTGACAGGCTGAACATGTTACCCTTTACACAGCCCAGGAAAGGGAATTGGAAGCAGTGGGTAACAGACAGGTAAGCACTGGCCATCAGGATGGGCCTTCAGAGAAAATAAATATTAAAGTCAATCAGAAATCTGCACCATAATTGCTCAATTGCCCGCACCAAAATATTAATAAGAAGGGTTTAGGAAAAAAGAGGAGAAATAAGCAAAAGCCTCTGGGTCACTGGTCTTAATGCAAAGTCCCCTGTTTCAATCTTTCCACAGTTTAAAGGGCTAATACTCCCTTACAAGTCTTAATCACAGCTGTTATTTTCTTAAATTATGTTGCTTTCACTTTCAAAACAAAACTTAGTCCTGCAGTCACAACAAGTTTCGTTCTGCTGTAGGCTAATCAGAAAAAATATCCCCAGAGGCCTTTTGAGGAACAGAAATCATCAAGAAACTCCCCTGTTGGCAAAGGTGCCGTATGAAGTGTGACGCCTGGCTTCCTCTTTCCACAGAGCCAGAAGTCTCTGTAATTTCAGTGTCACAAGATTTTGGGGGATCCTCTCTGTTAAATTTTCAATTTCTAATGTCCAGGATACACAACTGCACGTGCAGGTAACAGAGAAACTTTCCTCAAAGGTAGAACTGAGTTCCACATGATAGGAGAATTTAAGGGCAAAACAGACACCATAAAAATAGAAATGTAAAGTGTAAGGACAGTGGGGAAGAAGAGTTATCAGTATCCAGGGAAAATCCAGGTGCCACATTCAAAGGGGTTTAGGCACAACTAGTTCACTCAGGGTGAACCACCACCACATGCAAGTTACAGAACATCCCATCCAATACACCTCTGATTGTGTAGTGCTGTAGTGCTGGAACAGGAACAATTCCCTTCTGTATCTCATTAACAGCTACAGGATGCCCAAAACATAAGACATACTATTCCTGACTTTCCCAAAACATTGAAGACTATATTGCATCTTACCCTGGCCCGTTCCAAACTCCTTCTTTGTTCATGAAATGCAGCTGGACTTTTCAGAGCTGTTGAGAGGAAAAACATTTAGAAAATTAGGGCAATGGAAGTTCTCTCACTGCGCAACCCTTCAGGCCAACTAAGTTAACAAATACACCACAGCAACTGCCTCCTGCATCTTCCAACACACTGACCAGATTTCCAACTGGTACAAAGCAATGGGAATGAACATACTCTGTTTGACAGCACAGGAGATACAGGAACTGACCTGAAATCTTTGAGGGCAGCTGGAGAGTCTCATACAGGTACACTTCTAGTTGAACATTGTTTACAAAGTTGAGCCCAAGAACATGAGTAAAAACCAGCCCCCCAACAAAAGCCTTTTACAAGCTTCAGCAGAGAGAAGGGTACCTAGAAACCTTAAGGGAATGGTTCTGAAACACTGAAGAGACACATGAAACGGTTGGAAGGATGAGGGACAATCCTAAAGAACTGTAAATCCTCTTTACTATCTTTTGAAGTCAAAGGGAGCTCCAAGTCTTCCCTTAATCTGCACCTGTGTTTTGCATACATGGAAGGGCTGGCAAATCCTGCAGGTTCACAGGACATACATATTGTTCCATATAAGAGAAACTATCATGAGAACAGGAATACTTGGACAGGAAAGCATGTCTGTCTGCTGACAGAAAACCACACCTTGAGGAATTATCAGCAGCTCTCCATATAACAGACCTCGCCCCCTCGGGCCCTGCATAAAACCAGAGCCAAAATGGATCATGTTCTAAGAAACTGATCCTCTGCTGTCCAGGACCTCACTAACCCTGGAGGAATCTCTCACTCTGCCCGGCTCCTCTGGAGCACACAAAGCTCACATCCCACAGTAAAGCCAGAGAAAGAGGGTGACAATGATAAGTGTCACAAGCTCCTTACTATTTCCCCAAAGCTGCAAGTAGCTTGCTTTTTTTAAAACAATCACATTGTGGTTCTATTGAGAACTAGCTGAAGGAAGCATAATAACGTCTTTTCATATTTCTGAAATACTCATATTTTAAACTGCCAGAATTGCCATCAAGCTAAACAGAAAAGTTAAAGAACTTTAGATTTAAAGATAAGTTGCAAGTCTTTTGAAGACAGAAAACTAATTTTGTGTGGTCAGTAACTTCAAAGTATTGTATCTAGGTCCTATGAAATATTGTCTCCATATTATTTTTCGCTTAAGAACAATAATTAAATATTTCTCAAATGTAACTTCATAATGAAATCTCAAAAGACTATTCAAAAATAAAAGTCATTGCATAAATGCAATGTAAGAAACTACTAATGCATGTGTAGCCTTCCAAACTCTTCCCTACAGAAAGAAATGGAGCAACCACAGACAAGGTGGTAAGACACGCACGTTCTGTGAAATACAGAGTCCCTCTAGGTTCACATCAGTGGGCTAAAAAGTAGAATTTAGTCCCAAGGGCAGGAATTCTGAACACACCAGAGCATCACAGATGGGATTCAGATGACAGAAGTGAATGAAGAATAATCTGTAGAATAAATTAACAATGACTGAAAACTAACCATAGTGAGTACACAGACCCCTACAACAATGGGGCAAATGGCTCCTGTTCAGATTAGCTTCTCCATAACCAGACTGTAGGTTATGGATAGAAATCACCAGAGAAAATTACACAAGCTGTAAAATGCACTTTGAGATAAACCAAAGAGAGATGGTAGGGACATGGTTTTGCAATAACTACAAAAATAACGCAAAAGGCTCCACTGGCCAGCTGAGGCATCAACTAGACCTCAGGCACAGCTGATCCCTGCAGTGAGGCCTCCTGGGCAGCCTGGCCATCCCACTTTGAGGAAGAGCAAGAAACAAATAATGCGCTTTTGCAGTCACACGAACTGCTCGTGAATACACACGTGCTTGAACTTAAACACACTTTTCTTCCACTGTATGCATATCACAGAAGAGTGAAATAAAAGCTCAGGTACACTTGGGAAAAGATAGCATGCAAAATACATAAATCTGCATAAACATCTACCCTGGAGACAAGCAAAGCAAGACTCAAGTCTTCAAAAGCTCTCTACCACCAGAATGTGCAAGCATGGCAGTAATTCTTTACTGTCACGCTCCTGCCTACCTCTGCTGTCAGTATGAGACAGCAGATGAACTTTAAGTGACATTTCCCTGACCATAGCTAATGGATAGGAAAGTCAACTGCAGGAGTTCAGCTGGTGTCACAGGTAGTCCAGGAAAATTTTTGCATACAGAAGAACAAAACAAGAAAAGAATCCCTGAGCAGGCAACAAGAAAAACTCTCCCCCAAAACACATGCACATTAAATAGTAGGTAAGGCAGAGCTGCTGCAGGAATAATCTTGTACAAACAATTTCAATCTGCTGTGAGTAGTACTCTGGAAACGTGCACTGGGATGTAGTTCTCTGGGCTGGCACCGTGACAGAGGACTTCATATTCAACCTCTGAAAATGTCAAGAGGGCACAAATCCTTCACTGCTTCCCTCAGCAATCTAGGATGGGGCAGACATGTCAGAAGAGGGTGTCTACTGTAAAATCATGCTCCATTTGAAGTTAACTAAGCCTTGCACGTTTTCCTGGCTTTGAAATGACTACTTAACCCAGAGCTGCAGAGCAACTCATTTAACTCTAGCACATGAAAAAAAAAAGGAAAAATATAATCCTATGAAGAACTCTGAAGCAGTAAGGCCTGTAAGCTCTACAGGAAATTCAGATATGCCCCTTTTCCAGCTCCTACCACTGCCCTTCCTGGCCACTTAGCACTGATCCCTGCAAAACTATTTCTGTCTCCCATAGCCTGACTTGCTCACCAGAATCCTGCTTTATCCATTCCATCCAAAATTACCCACACTGAGACAGCTCTGCTGTTCTCAGCCACATCAGTTACTCTGGCTCATTCTAGCAGTGTACATAAGTGAGTGGCTGAGCTGGTGGAGCAGAAGCTTTGCTAACCAGGTGGGCACAGGGCAGCATTCCTTTACACAGGATCCATGTCCACAGCCCTTGGTACCTGAAGCAGCAGATACAATCACAGATGATTGGGGATGAGGAAACTCCAATCAGCTTATGCTTTTTGACTGCTCAGAATAACATATACTAAACTATTCTTTACAGTGGTTTGTCTAACTTGTTCTTGGAGGCCTCTCATGAACAAATGCAATACTATTGCAGAGAAATTATCCCAGTGAATAGATGTCCTTTCTGAACATGTAACTTACATTTCCTTTCCTACAGTTTATACTCTTGATTCCCTGCCTCACCTGCGATCATTACAGAGAACAATTTATTCTTTTCCTCTTTGCATCTATCCTCAGATATTTGAAAACTCTGGTTCTCCCAGAATCTTCTACTACATAAAATGACCAAAACCAGTTGATTCAACCTTCCCTTACAGATAACACTATCCAGACCTTTCCTTATTTACTCTCTTTTGGACTTCCATTTGATCTGCAGTTTACTTGAAATATAATGTCCAGAACTAGGTACATATGCCAGCCTAGGCTTTATCAGCTTTTACAGAGTTAGATGATTCTCATTTATGTTATATATCCCAGCCAGTTTGCCTCTTTTTTTATACATAAAATGCTTAATGTTCACTTGTGCTTGTTTCACATACAAGAAAGGTCTCCAACCCCCTTCTGCAGAGCTGCTACCAAGTGAGCCATTCTCCATCCTCATGCCACTGACTAGGCATACAAAATACAGACACTGCCTTTTTCATTGGTTTTATCCCATACTTCTCAGCTTCTCCAAATATTGTGAGCCCCAATCCTGTCTTCCTCCCACCCTACTAACCTGTAAGCTTAATAAACATGCAGACTGGTTCCTCGTTTACATCCAATTACTGAAAATACTGCATTGTGCTAACACTGATCTCCTTCCCACTCCACCCAAAAGCCCTCTTCCCTCACCAGTTGCATAGGCAGCTTCAAGTAGTCCTACCTTGCCTTCCAAGAACATCAGGCAAGCCTGTCTCAGGTACTTTACTAAACTCAAGAAGTGCAAAAACATGTTTAATACCCTGACTTCCCTGAGAGGCAGTTCAACAAATACTTAGTCTGCTGATAGGTAATGATCTCTTTTTTCCCCCCCTTTCTCACATCCCATGTGTTTCTGCCTTGACTTTGATGCTCCAACTGTACTTGTACTGCACGGCGAGCTTCACTACAGAACTGCTGCCATAAAGTAACTCCAGCACCTCCCCATGGCACTTGCCCCTCCCCAGAGTTAACTCAGTTTGAATCCTTGATCTAACTAACCAGCTAATTTGGAGCGAGCCCCCGATGAGAAGAGAGTGCTGTCAGAGGAAATAAAAAGCCCACCAAACTTGCTAAACAATAGTATTAGCTGCTGAGTTTTTGTAACCCACTGTACACAGAAAAGAGCTGAGAATGCAGAAGTAACTTCTGCCATGCCCAATTTCAGTTTAGTGAACCTCCTGCCTGACTTTCTGATTTTGTTTCTACATGATATGTATGTGGTGTTTTCATCAGCAGCAAACTGCAGTTACACTTTCTGCCCTCGTTCCTGTACCTAGGCCTGGGACAAAGCACGTTAGCCCTCGGTTATGCTGACAAAACCATTTGTGGACTCAGATCACAGTTGTTTTGAAAGAGTTATTTTAACCTGGATTGGTATGCTGGCCTACAGCACGGCTCCACAAATAATAGTGTCAGCAAAGCTGAGCACAACTGCCCTGCCAGACAAAGTCAGAAATAAGAGGCTGGGTTTAAGACCAGTGCTGCAGCAGGAGCCACCATACAGCTGAACCACAGCCCCCATGTCTTCAAATCACCCCATCCAGCACACAGAAACAGCCTGGTGTTACAAGTGACTGAACAAGCACTAAAAATGGCTCAGTGACAGCAGAGACAATGGCACCACCAATGGGGTTTGGGACAGCACAGTCCAGCAGGTGCCCTTCACTGAGTTGTACATACCTTTGTCCCACTTGGACAACTGTCTGGCAGTTTGCAACTTCTCCTATTAGGAGGATGAGCTTTATCCCTCACCTTTAGATGACTGTGACAGCAGGACATGACTGTCCTGCTACAGACAGGCTGGCTAGCAAAAATCCCATGAAATTCCTACCACATATATCTTATTTTTTTAGTGTCTCTGCTGCTTGTTGTGGAGCATTTTGATGCTTCATCTCCAGGATTCCTGAAGCATTGGTATCTTCGTGGTCACACCCCTAGCTGCCATGAGGAATCTCCCTGCAGAAGATCAATGATGCAACTGTTTTTTGCCTCCACCCTGCTTCGGAAATATTGCAGCTATATATTGCAACTGCTGTCCTTCCATCTGATCCCCCCAAAGCAGCAGCACACAAGACCATCGACACTGAGGCACACCTTTCCATACAAAGCACAGAGATGAAAGTTGCTATTCTTTGCTTCAAAGCAACGTATTAATTGCTATGAAATGGGGTCCAAAACTGCAATGCATGATTTCAGTGTTCCCTCACTCCAAGCCACATTTTGAAGATGGCAAAGTGTGAGTGGATCATAGAATGGTTTGGGTTGGAAGGGACCGTGGAGATCATCTCATTCCAAACCCCCTGCCACGGGCAGGGACACTTTCCACTAACCGAGGTTGCTCAGAGCCCCATCGAGCCTGGCCTTGAGATGCTGCTGCAAAGCATTAAACTGGTGCTGCTATAAACAGACTGAATCAAGGCCCAGGAATCAAACCCAAATCTCCAATATAACAGCAGAGACAAAAGCTGGGCAAAATGGATCAAAACATTGCTGTTCAAGGTTTACCCTGCACTGTACAAAAGCAGATTTTAGCTCTGCAAAGCTTTCAAATATATTCACATGCAGATCTTCAAGTTCCTGTTACCTTGCGTGAGAAGTAAGTGGAATCAGAACTAGATTGACTCTAAGAATGAAACACAGCAGGGGAAGAGGACTGACCCAACTGGTGAGAAAAGGAGGTCAAAATATCCATACACCCTGCATTTGCTCATGCAGCTGACAGAAGAGGTTTGCAAGGAACCACATACAGGGAAGAAAGAAAGGCAAAAGGATCTGCACAGATCCCACAGCTCAAGTGTCTTGGGGGGAAGAGAGGCTGCAAAGCCTCCTGCAATCGGTAAGATCACCACTTGAGGCTATCAGACTTGCAGACTGGCAGGAGAGGCAGCACATGAGCTTTCCTTGGCCATAGTCTGTAGCTCATCATAGACAACAAGGTGAAATTTGAACTGCAAATCAATTGGTAAGACAGCACGCAATGTTTGTAGAAAGGCTACAGCTAAATTCAGAATTCTGAGTCAAATACTTCACTCTTCAGTTAGATCTGTTTCCTGAGGGAAAGGAAAAACCTTCCTTCACTATGACAAAAAGAAGCCTGTGTCAGGTCCAAACCCGACCTCGGACACACCGATTTAACTCAGAACGGCAGGCAGCCTTCTGCTGCAGCTATTCACCCCTGCTCTCAACCAGATTCTGGCTTCTCTCTCTTGTTTACTATGCTTTCGTAAAAAGATGAGATAAAGTGCTGCAAATAGGCTCGATGACTTCCTCTGTCGGTTCAGGGTGGGGCTCCCAACCCATAGCATTTGGTAAGAGACACAAAACTTGAACCACAGAGCAAGGCAGTTATCACTTTCTTCCTCCCTTCATCTTCACCCCACCTCCAAAAAGCATTTTTCATAACATGGAAGAAAAAGGTATTTAAAAACTGGGTAATGGACACAGAAGGGGCTGTCATTTTGCTAGTGAGGCAGTATCAAAGAGCAGTATGCTGCAGAAATATGAAAAGGGGGTGGGGAATACACAGCTGAGAGAAAAGAGATCCATCAGCATCCTTTTCTCCATTAGCAGCTCTGGAGAATTTGACATTCAGTACAAGATCTGAACATACTTAAGAATTCTTGCTGATATCATACCCTGACACTGGTAAGTGACCTTGGATTAAGGCTAAACTATGAGTATCAAGTTAAGGATAGGAAAAGAAGCCACAACTGGTAAATTGTGATTATTCAAATCCCAAAATACATAAACTCAGAAAATTAAAAATTAAGATTGACCTAAAAAAGCCAATCCAAATATATTATGAAGGTAAGAAACACATCTCTGGCCCTCAAACAAATGCAGCTTTGCCCTTCAATGACACCCTTCGATAACAGTGTTATTGTGATTAAAGAATTATGAATATTCCTAGTCCCAAACAGAAGGAGGGCTGGAGAAAGGTTCTTTCCCACACTGTTACGGTTGCCAGCACTGCCAAAGCATGGCATTAGTTACAGTACTACAGCTTTATCAAGTCTTCCCTCCTGCTAAGCTATTCCAAACAACAGAGACTTCAGGCTGTTTTGGAAACCAGACCTGAAAGTGCTGCCTCCCTGACACTCCACCTCACAGAGCCACTCCTTTTCATGGATCAACACGCCTGAGCCTGCACAGCGCACTGGCTCACGGAGCTGTCTTTCCCCCAAAAAGCCACTTTCCAGGTCCCTTAACTGGGCTTGCCCTGGCTGCACAGGCACACACAGAGGTGGAACTGTGGTACCCTGCCTCAGCACAGCTCACCATGGAGACACACACCAGCTGAACTGCTTCCCACACCTGGACAGGCACCTCTGGAGCCCACATTCAGCAAAACTGGCAGTAACTGTACCAAGAATTATCTCCCTTATAATGCAGCTGAAGTTTAAGATTTTCTTTAACTGTGTGAAAAGCCTGAGGTAGAGATTTGCCACAGTAAACATGAAATTACTGACAGAAAGGACCAAGATTTTTCGAGGTCCAACACTGAGTTAATTTAAAATCTAACAGATATGTGCACTGTGTCTCAGAAAGTTCATCCCCTTTAGGAGCAAGATGTAAATTGTCACCCATGGTAACAGTTATCAGATCTGTGCACGACTGTGGCTAAGCCTTTGTGTCAAAAAACATTTCCAGCAAATAAGATAATGTATAACCTGCTCTCTCCCTTGCCAGTAACTCTTGGCATTCAGAGGACGCTACCTAAATCCTGAAATGAAAAAGAAAAAAGGTAAAGTTTCATTACAATTGGGATTATACCACCTTCGAACTGAAGAGGAAAAGGGAGGCAGGGAACTTCTACCAGAAACCCTTTGATCCATGCATTCCTAGACCAGTTTTCATTCCTGTTTCTTGGAAGGATACAGCCTTTGCAAATTCTTCTGACAACTTTCTGAAGTGCTCAGGGTGGGGAAGGTGTGAGGACACAAAAAGAAAAAAGAGAGACCATTTTCCAACCAGTAAGTAAGAATGAACCTAAGATGACGGTGGGAACATGAAGGGAAAAAAACTATTACATACCAGACTTCACTCCCCTGAATTACTATGTTTCTCTTGCAACTGGAAGAGTTAAATCTTTTATCATGGCAGGGATCAAGGACTAAACGCAGCCATTAAAAACCTGAGCATGGCCTTTTCTTTCTACAACTTCAGAAAGGGCAAACAGCACATTTCCATTACTAACACAATGCACTTTATTACTCCGATCATGTCTTATTAATCACAGATGATATAAACACATGGAAAACACACACAGACAGATACCTAAAAACACAAACAAACCAGATGAAGTTATTAGTCCCCTGGCAATGAGACGCTCAGCTTAAAAGTACAGACTCCTTTTCCACACAAAGCCTGAAGTCTTTGAAACCATGCTTCAAGAAAAGAGATCAAAATCCAATCACCAGAAAATAATTCCTGGGAGAAAAGTTATAGGTAGATGATCAGACTAAAATAAAACCAGTTGCAGATTTCTGTGCAACATGCCAGAAACAAATACAGCTGCAATATTCCTCTAGGCTTTTTTGTTGTTTTACAATATCTGCTTAGTGTTGCAGTCTTATTTTTAGAGCATGATATTGAATACAGTAAGAATCTAGCTGCAGCTTCTGTAATTGAGGTCCCATCCTATACACTATGAACCACGAAACAGCAATGATTCACAGGTTAAAAAGAGTATTGAAGTAATTTGTTATTATTTTTAGATCTTAAAGACTTCACAGATTTAGATATTTTATTAAACAACTCTGGGAGTAATATTTACAGTCCATACTTTTTTTTTAACTCCTCCTAAATGTTCCAACTTATAAAGTATGAAAGTGAAGCAGCTGCCAATGGGCAGAACAGCAAACACTAGATGGCAGGGAAGTAAAAATTCATATTTTTGCTTTGTTACTATAAGTAAGATTCCATGTAACTATAAGGAATGTCACCAGTGAGAGGATGACAGGGACACATTACGTAGCAGGAAGAGCTATTTCAGGGTGTTATAGCAATTGGTTTAGCTGCAGTTCAAATATAACACACAACAACCTTGAAATGTCGACTGTCTAGCCACACTGCAACAGTTGTGAACCAGCAAAAACCCACCCAGGCACGGCAGTTCATCTATCCTAGCCTTCGTGTGCAAGTCAAAATACAGCTGAGGCATCAAGCATTGCACCTGAAGTCATCAGCATGATGGCAGAGCAGTTTGTGCCACAAAAATACTGCACATGAGGTAACTGTGCATGTTCCAACAGCTTACTGCCTCTGCTTTCTTTGACATACATAAAACGATGCTCCTCCTTCACAATTAACAGTTAAACAATTTATTAAACTAGTTTTCTTCTTTTATTTTGTTTCTGACACTTAATATGTTCTACTGTAGCTACTGTGTGCAATGGGAGCCAAAAGCTGACTACATCCTCAACTGATAGGTCTCCTTCAACTGCCACAAATAAACTGAATTGACAAGCTTCATAATAAGAAATAAGAAAATATGAACATAAATATAGAGCCATACAATAAAGTTGGAAGTGCCTAATTTTCATCAGCATTTAAAAAAAAAATTAAAGTGAAAAGTGGTTTGACTATCAGGTAAAGGCTAAAGCAGAAATAGCATTTTTACTACACAAACACCGATGTGTATGTACTGCCAAATTTTGGGGTTGAGATGTTAAAGTCTAAAACCATGATTTAACTTTAGAGACTCACAGGTGGCAAGCATTTTGCAACCTGAAATTGGTACCTCAAAGATCCCTGATTTTTGGGATTTGTACCTGTGCTAGATGCAGAAGACCAAATACAAGTTTTATCTAGATGATGAACAACACTGATATGCCAAAGTATAACCTGTGTTCTGTACCCTTAAATTACCAAGCACTCCCAGTAAATGGCAATTTCTTTATAATACCTTCTCAGCAATGCCTCAAAGATGTCAAAAAAGCAAATACTGCATTTTAATTTCATAGCAAATATTGTATTTTCTCTACTAACCTTACAGCCACAAAAAAAAGTGCAGCTAGTGATATGAGAGGCCTAATGAGATTATAATCATTAGACTACCTGCTGTATTACAATCATTTCTAATCATGTGACATGTTGCAATTGCACCATGGCATGCTCCCCTCATGTAATCTGAAGATACACTGTCCTCAGCAGAGTCTGAAACTCAGCAGCACAGGATTCACAAATGTTGTACTCTGAAATACACTCAAACATCTGCAAGGCTGAATGTCCAAGCAGAACATCAGAGTGTTGGTACCAGACTTATGGTACGGAAACACCTCAGCACCTGTAAAAGCATTAGAAAACCAGAACAAACTCCATCCTTTTTGGATCTACAAACAGTCATGAAGTTTGCATCCTGGAACACAAACATACAGTCAGAGGAATTGGATGTGGGCACAAAAACTGGCAAACATCAGACACACTGAAGTGAAAAAATGGAAATTCTCAGCCTGTACAGGAGTCACCTTCTCTCTAGCTCTCGGTCCAGATAATGCCCTTTTCAAAGGCTGCCTGTGTCATCTTTCAGATACTCACAAAGCAGTGCTACAGAGCCACACAAGGCACGTCCCCAGAAATTATCTACTTCTGCTTCATCTGCTCAGATAAATCTGATGGTCAGAACAGCTTTCCTGCAGGATTGTGCCACATGACAACCTTGCATGCTTGCCTACATTTTGTGTTTGCACCAGAAGCCAAAAATCACAATCCTGATGGATAAAACAAAAGCCATGTGAAGTTTTAAATCTTGCAAAAGAGAAAAGAGCCACATATTTTGCATAGCAGAGTATTGCTACACTTGCCAAATGTCTTTCCCCTAAAAATTTTTGCTGTTTTAGTTGAAGATATTTTCCACATCTTTCCACTCAAATGTACATTAAATGTTTTAAAGATTCTTTCCAACTGTGGAAAATGGGGTGTTTGATACTCCCCCAAAAAACCTTACAATAGCTGTAACCTTTAAATTCAACACTGTGAAAAATGACAGCATCTGACTGTTCTTCTACAGCATGACAGAGTTCAAAGAGTTGAGCACAGACAGAAGATTTTAACTTGCATTTTGTGAGGACAAGAAGATGAAAATCATCTCTGCACAGCTACAAAAAAATGCAAATAGCAAAAAAGGTTGTCTATTTGCTCTGTCAGAAAATAGGCCAAAACTTGAATAAACATGAAAACTCAGCTCTCCTTTTTTCAAGATACAGTCATTCTAGCTCTAATCACAGGTACGTCAGATGCAGGTGAAGACTTGCTTCTCACCTCTTTTCTATGGGCAATTGAGAATTTTAATCTTCAACTAATGAATCCTGCTGCTAGTAAAAGGTTACACAAAGTGGTAACAGAAAAGCAAGAAGAATTAATGAATCATAAACCCAAATTATTTTGAATCCTCTGTCATGGCCTATAAATGTTTTATTTCTTCATATAATACACTAATCTTTTAGTGAAGAATAGCCCTACTGTAGGTGGCTGGTGGGTTGGGAAGGTTATTCAAGCAAGATTAAGTGTACTTGGTAAAAAAATGTTGAAATATTTGCCTTTCCACTCTATCATATAAACAAAATTCCACATGGGAACAAAGTAAGTAATTCCCAGTTCTGCTATGAACAAGCAAAGCAGAGTAGCATGACTCTCACACTCATTTTAAGGTGACACAAATGTGTCTTCTCCCACTCCTCACATTTACAGCATCCAAAAACATTGTGTTGACAGAAGCCTGAAATGAAATTTCTCTTTTAAGGCACCAAGTTGAATCTAAATACCATGTGGGATTTATACTGCAGTCAGGAGAACCAAAGGTACCGAAGTGAGTTTGCATACTAGATAGCTTTTAATGTATAACAAAACCTTTTCCTTCTCCCATACTTGACTCATGGATTTTTCCACATCTGTCTCAAGATACAGGAACTGATCTATTTTAAAGGCTAATCGAAATGAACACGTAGGCTAGCATAGGAGGACCAAATGTAAAGACAAATAAGGTCAGTGCTAAGGAACTGACAACTACACTCTACGTGAAGGTGAAATGGAGGTGTGATGCCAGACAAGTTGTAGTCTAGTCCCATGGACAGAATGCTTATTAGCTCTAGGCAGAATATTTTCCACTTTACTTTCATGCCAATTTAATCCAACACTCAAGCTTTATTTCATGGTGCAAAGCAAGGTACAGTAGGCAGGTGTAACCAGGAGCTTCACTTCAAAAGCACATACCTGACACAAGCTGCAATGTAGATACAAACAGAACCATCATAGTTCCTTCAAGAGTGTTGACTCTCCAAATGGAAAATAAAGGCTAGAAGCCAACCAGCGTTTGACACGAAAAGAGTGCTCCAGCTCATTTAATTCAGCACCACAGCATCCTCTGAATCATCTTAAAGGGCTGTGTGGGGCTTGGTTCCTGACTAACAAACTCAAGAGGGAGACTCAGAGTCCAGGATAGTCATGTTCAGTAGTAGATGATAGGGGAACCAGATTAAGGACCTAAATGTTTTCACAGACAAGGCATACAGGCCAGAGAGATGAAAGAATACAGGATACTTGCACATTCCCAGCAGTAGTAAACCTGTCTATTCAGGACTCATGAAAGCAGAAGCAAAGCTGTTGTGGCTCTGAGACACTTTCAGGAGGAATAGTATCTCTAGTCATCCCTCTGAACTTTTCAGGTTAAAAATGGGATTTTTTCTTTAAGTATCACAATTTATCTCCCATCTGATCTTCTCATTAAAAATGGCTCAGGCAACTCTGTGTGGTTATTTCTAGTTGACAGGTATGGGTAAATAATACCCTTACTGGGGAGGAACTAACTTCAAATCATATTTAGAACAGATGTGCTAAAGTGGTTTTTCTCCATTGCAGAAAGGACCTTTTCATGTGTCGCCAGTATTTTCACAGTGATATTCCACTGAGCATTCTTCTTTGGTCCATCACAAAATTCACATGTAAGAAATATAAATGAAGCAATGAAGGGCACAAATCTGCAAAGACTAGTAATTTAGGCTATATTTTAAGCAAATTTAAGACTCACTAATTATTCTGGATGCCTGACTTGAATTACTTGCAAGGGCCTCATTTTCAAAAGGTCTGTAAAACAGACCCCTCTCAGGAATCACAAGTTTGGCCAGCCACACTTTAAAGAAAGCCAGTACTGAAAATAAGTTAATACAGTATTTGCATACATATCCACCTAAAGCAGGAGACCACAAAGAAGTCAGGAACATTTTCTTCTGAGAAGCATTAGTCAAAAGGCACAGTAACTGGGACACTAGTCTTTCATCCAAAAGCAAGTAAGTGTATTCTGTAGAAGCCCATATACAGGCTCCCCAGGTAAAAATAAGGCAACAGGCATGAGGTACTATATCCAGACAGGACAATCTTTCCTTTTTGCTTTGGTAACAGAATTTTAAGTAGGGGTGCCAGAAACATCTTGAGAACATCGCTGCCTTCCAGCAAACTACTTCAGCTGACAGAGTGCTGTGACAGGTTCTCTTCATTCAGAGAGAGAGCTGACAGTCTAACCTTGTGCCTCCAGCAAAGTCTAACTCACACCACTGTGTGATATTACAGCGTGCACCCCCAAAATAGTAGGAACAAGAAACTACACTGTGTTCAAGTAAAGACTGTGAAACAGGGAAGCGGGAAAGTTTTTGAAAGAAGAAAACACATACCTGAGCCATTGCCTTTTACTAAAGCTGATGAGTGAAACTGAGAGGACCTCAAAAATAAAACCTTTGCTCTTTGGTCTTGCTTCAAGTTGTTAGCTATAAGTCATCAGGGGTACCAAAAGATGACAAAATTACCTGTCGATATATTTTTGCATTTTGAGGAGAAGGAGTGGAACAAAACAGAAAAATACCTTCTCCAACACTAACCTCACAGGAAAATTATTAAAGCTTGGCTTTATGGTAGATCCTATGTGTTCACCCAGAAAAGTAAATGTTCTCTGGCTCCACAGATTTTGCCTTTCCCTACAGGAAGGGGAATGGCTGATGCCCTTAGGGTTCTTTGTTTTCTAGCTACAAACATGAAACTGGGTCCCTTGTTGGTTAACGTCTTGTATACACTGCCTGTTGTCAGTCAGTTTATGGAATATGTACATACAAAGTCACAAGTGCCTCAGAGCTCCAAGGAGCTGACAAACTGTAAGAACAGAAACTGCAGAGGCAGGAAGCCTGTAAAAGAGTGATTACCAGCATGTGTCAAATATATAAGGCCCTTCTAACATAGTATGTTCTCCTGAAGAGCGTGCAGTGTGATCAAATGCAAGCATTGTTTTGGAGGACAGTTACACTTGCAGGCATTACTCTCTTCCTCACTATGGGAGGTGGCTCTGCACCAGCACACCAAACCTTCAGGACCAGGTTGGGTGGGACAGGGTGGGGCTCTTCTATTTGATGGTTTTCATGCAGAAACAGAGAATCTGGTCTTTTGAATCAATATGGGAGACCATTCTCCACTAAAATAGCATGCACAAGAACACCAAGATAAAGAATTTCAGTGGTACTTACGCGGCATGATCCCTTGGCTCACCAGCTCCTCCCGTGTGCGTCGCTGCTGGAGCTTCAACTGCAGCACTGCACGACAGCGGGGAGAGGGGAGAGAAGGAAACCCATCAGTGCAAGAAACAACCGAAGAGACATGTTCAAATGCATCTTGTTTTCTCCTTTGGATGGCAAGGCACCAGTGAGCAGCAGGAGCAAAAGACCTCCCTCCCACCCTGCTCCCCTGCCCTGCTGCAATTGCAGAAGTGGCCTCCAGCAGTCAGGTTTCCGTATGCTGCTGCGGGCGGAGGGAGAGGAAGTTGCGCAGGGTCTTGGCAGGGTGGTAAAAATCCACAAAACCAGGCCTGTTTCTCAATTCTTTCTAGAGCACCAACTGCTTTCCAAACCATTAATATTAAAAAACAAACAAAGAGAAACACCGGCTGACAGTCCTCCAATAAACACAGAGTGACACCCCAGCTGCTAATGACTCCTGAAAACTCTAATTACCATGTGCAGATTAAACGATATGACAAAATTGTTGGTCGCTACTCCAAATTACAAGGCTGATTTCCTTCCTCAGCTCAGAAATTCACCTTCAGAAACAACTTGTGAAAGTGAAATACCATGGATATGTCTAGAAATGTCCTTGTTCCACAGGAAAAGAAATCCCTTATCACTACAATTTTTCCTCTCTATTTTAGCATAATAGAACATATTTATGGTCTGTGTGAAATTCAATTAGCTGGTGTTTTTTTTCTCCTAATGCAAATCTTTGGAATAGTCATAATTTCCACATTTAGATTATAACAGCAGTTTCCCTTTAAACTGTACAATTAAAGCAACATTCTAGATGGTTCTTACAGTCAAGGACATCTTCCATATGAAAGCAACCTTTCAAAACTGAAGAAAAAATTCACATGCATGTGTAGACACACTCATACCTGAGTATCAATAGATAATAGAATAGATAATGAATCCCATTTGCAGTCAAGTCCAAACTCCTAAGTATATTCAACATAAAATATTATAAAATGAATGGCAAGGGATCTCCCCTCTTTTCATTTTAATTTCTCTATCAAGCTTAGGTCTGTTGTATAGTCCACATAAGAAAAGTCCACACAATTGTAGTGAAACCACTAGAGAGCAAAACTGCTCTACAGTCTAACTACGTAATCTCATTATAAACCTTATGCTTCCTTTTTTAAGCACTTTGTCCAATACTTCAGTTTCACACATTAGACCCAGATTTGTACTGCACACTCCCTAAAGTAGGGATCAAAAAATTTAAGAAGATGCCCCTTCATCTACTTAAAAATGTCATCACATTTTACCTGTTTCTTTCAACCTGCTATTTCCAGTTTGCATTTGACTAAGATACCTCTTCCAGTAAGGGTTCTGGTCTTCAATGTATTAAACGGGAGATCCAGCTCTTCCTTGGCTGTTTGCACAGCAGCAAATCATCCAATCATTTTCTTCTTGGATTTGCCTAGCTTCCACTTCCATTGCCTCTTGATGTACCTTTCTTTGCAAGGTTTATGCCAGTCAGAAGAGTACCTCCTACCAGTGGAGGTACCTCTGTGTGCAGAGTGTGCAAACAAGTTACCTCTCTTCTATTTCTTAAGACAAACTATGATTTCTTAATATATGCATCCTGAGTACAAAATTACTTTCTTTAGTACATGGAAGTGAGAAAGGGAGGGAGGGTGTACAGAGCACCATGGTAATTCTGTGTGGGATCAGCCAAGAGCCACAATGAGGAGGAGGGAACACAGAGGGGAAGGAACAGGCTCTTCGCTTGGCTGTGAAACTGCAAACAGAAGTGGTAGTTCCAGACTCTTCCTCCCAACCCAGCGTGAGATCACACTCCTACTCCTGTGCTAGCTGAGGGCTAGCACAGCTCACGGCTGGCCTCTTGCTGGACGTGTCTTGAGGTTATCAAAACCCAAACCTACATGAGCACTTGATCTAACAGCTTACTGCCAACAGTGTCAAATCTCTCACTCCCCCCACCACCTCCCATGTTCCCCTGACTGGTGGCTGGACCCACTGACACGACAGAGACCACAGCCCAGTCAAAACAGGGGATAAATTTCTCATTAGTGAGTTGAAGAGCATGACCAGATAGTCAGGAGTTGTGGTTTAACAAACAGGACTCCAGGTATTTGCCAGCACTACCATAAGGTGGGAGTTAGGCTTCCCACTTCAACAGCAGATTGCTGCTCAGTGATTTCTGCCCTATTAGGCAGCAGCCCATTAAGTCTCTCACTGCACGGCATTATTTCCACTAGTGAGCCATTTCAGGGACTATCCCTGAAATATCCATCCCCTAAATTGGCACATCTTACTAAATGCATACAGACAAGGCACAAACCTGTAGCATCAGGTTCATCTCCCCAGCTTTAAGTCAGATAATCTTATTATTACTCACGTCTTCCCGTTTACATGTCTGGTAACATGTTAGCCTTTTTTGCCACTTGCTACGACCACCTACTTTCCCTCCCATTTCTAACTACACCTACTCTTTACCTTTCACCTCTGAGATCAGGGATTTTCAGCAAAAAGCTCCCATACACAGGTGTGGCTGGCATTTTTTGCTCCTTGGTGCATACTCTGCCCTCACCTGTAGTGATGTACATTTTCTTCAACTGTCTCAGTTGGTCTAAATGATCTAAACCATTTTTTTAACATCACTATTTATGCCTCCACTGGTATTTGTTCTGTCCACAGTTACCCATCTTGCATTTGTTTCCAGACTGCACAGGGCGGATCCCAATCGAAAACACTTTTTTGTTTTCTATTACAGTCAGTTCTTAAACCAATTAAGCAGTGCTTCATTAAATTCAAATACACTTTTTAAAACCAAAGTATACCACATGACTAAGTTAGAGGCGTTATAAAAGTCTATTACAAACAGACAAAACCCCTAGCAACCAAATTTCACACATCCAAATGACAAAATAATACTTGAGGAGACCTGTTCTCACAAACTGAAAAGCTGAACAGTGTGATTATGCTGCTATTCTTATACTATCTAAATTCTTTATAAAATTTTCCATAGTTTTCTTCCTGGAACCGATAGCAGATGAGCCACTCTTTACTCACTCATCCTCTTTCTGTAGTGATGCAAAATGTTACTGGTCTTTCGCTCTTCTGAAGTCTCCCTGCTGTTCCCAGATTTGTTAGAAATAAGTCTCAGCCAGACAGCCATGGACTTCATCAAATGACTGAAAATTCCCTTTGTGACTTCAGCTTCTCTTACGAATTTCCTAAATATATCTTATTTCTTTATCAGTTACCATCTACTACCCTTTTTTCTCCACCCATGATACACACCTTTTATTTTTAAACCCCACGTCCCTTCACAGTAAGAAACTAGCAATTATCAAGAGAACTAAACAGGAGAATAGAAAAAAAGGTCATTTTCAGCATACTTTTAATAAGCAGCAAGCAATTCCTGGAACTTATGAATGTATACACATGCACATTAGGCACAAGTTATAATCAGTACATAAAGCACTGTTTTTCCCAGGACAGCTTACTTTTGTGGCAGGGAGGAAGGCAAAAAGGATTATTTCAGTTCGCTTCTGATTACATTTTGGCTTAAATAAGTACTTGGAGTTCCCAATGCCATTTCATATATTTAGGAGATCACCTGTTTACATGTGCAAGTGTGTGAATCCTATATATAGATTAACAGATGTCCCAAGCACCAAGCCAAGGCTGTTGTACATGGAGCTCAGCCAAAGGTCTATAATGACCAGAGAAATTCAAAGCTACTCTAAGACAGACTGAAGTGTAAGCCTTTCAATCACAAATTAACAATCTTCTGTTTTCTTTATCCCTGTACTTAACCTTTAAATTAATTTTCAAATTAAGAATAAATCAGGTCCTATAAAGGGGAGTATATAGCTGCTGGCTAGAAAGTAAGCTCCAAACTGGTACCCTTCTACTCACCTCTTTCACTGAACTTGTGACACAGTCTGTGCAACATTTTGTGGGCTTTGTACGCTTGTCTGAATTTCCCACTCGAAACTGGCCATAATTTATTTATTTCAGAAGTATGAAAAGTTCTGAAATAATGTCTGAACAAGGGGTTTGTATCACTAATGGACTGTTCCAAGAGTCAGTAAAATGTCCCAGAGAAATCTGGGAGCTAGTATAGAGGACTGCTGCCAGCAGTTTAAGAGAAGGAGTAGAGAACTGAGGTGGTGGGGGATGTATTAAATGACAAATAATATTGCAATACAGCTACTATTAACAGAGTTACCCTGTTAGTAAAATACAGCAAGTCATGGTTACTTTTTGTTCATCTTAGCACAAAACTTTCTCAACAGGGAACCCACAGGCATATTCCAAGAACAGCTACTCATGGCTGGTGGCAGCTCAGATTCAGCAGTACGTGCTTAAATATAGAGAGGCTGTGTCCCTACAGACACGTTCAGGACACTCATAACTCTAGCTGTAGTACAGACAAGCAGAAGCAAAAACAAAATATATACAATGAGCTAAGTTGTTTTTTGCAGCTCATTGTCTAAATCTGCAGCAGTGTGCCTGCCCTTACACATACATGTCTGAAAGCCCTTCTATTTCTAAACCACACTTTGTATTTAGTACTGTGACTAGAACTACTACAGGAACTAGATTGTAGATTCTGCATCTCAGCATTTGAAGATGGAAAAAAATTAAATATCTCAGTTTATAGACTATGTCCCACACCAGGACAAGTTTGTGACAACAAATTAAAAAAAATATTCTGCATTTCCTATTTTTTGAAAACCAGTGAAGGGAAGCACACAGCTGTGAACTGCAGCTTGTGGTGAGGCTTGGTGCACGTCATACTGAATAGAGTCTTACTGCCCAAAGGAGCTTGGGTTCACATTTCTGCAAAACCCTTTCTTCTAAGGAATCCCAAGTGATACCCAAGGTTGCCCAGCCAAGGTAATGATTAAGCACAGCCATATGGTGGATTACAACAGAGACAGCTCGATTAGTAGTGCAGAACAGGAAGGAAGGAAGTAAGGCTGCTATAGACAAATGAAACCCTATAGAGGGGATGAGGGAGGCAGAACTCCCTGGAATTCAGGCTGGGATGCCCATGCAAAATGGGAGAGCGCAAAACATGAACTGCAGATTAACAAGGAAGGCTGAATGCTCACAGATGTGACTTATCAATTTCGTAAATTCAGTGAAAGCAGTCTGCCCAATAAAAAAATTCATCCTTGCAACCCAACCAATAAACCATGTGATTAGGAAGAGAAACTATTGAAGAACAAGTGAAATTAGCCTAACTTCATTATCTAAGCTGGGGAAAGTGCAAGCGTAAGTAAAAGAAGTAAAAAAGCAATTTAATGCTTATAAGGGCTCAGGGTCATTTATTTGTAGGCTGCTCAGCATCTCTGCATGCCCCACTTTGAATGCACCACACTACAGCATCCTCTTAGCTCACAAGAAAGAATCAATACAGCAGGAGCTGGGATGGAAACTCACCAGTTAGTTCAACACCTCTACCTTTCAGTTGCAACAAAGGTATTTTAGGAGAATTTTCACTGGCCTAGCACTGAGTAGGTCTGTTTACTTTGTGAGGGTCAGAGACCAGAGCTCAAGGAAACGTGGCACTAAGCCCACACATATTTTTCCATTTTTCAGTCCAGTGTGTATCACACTGTCACATTAAGCCAACAGCCTGTATGAAGTTTCCCAGTTGAAACTGGGCACACTTTATTTATTTCAGAAGCATGAACTTAATTATAATATGCAACAACAAAAGACAACTTTGACAACATGGGATATTTGCTGAACAAAACTGTCACAGCTGTTTGTGCAGAACTGAGGCCTCTACCTCAGGTATCACAGGGGGATGAAGGATGAAGCCACCTTTCCACTTACTGCTCAGCCAGTAGCGCTTCTAATTACATCAAGAAGAGACCTTTGTTCCTAGTTTCTGATTAAATAGTCACATTTGAGCAGTAGTCAATGCCCAATTCAGCTTTAGAATAGGCAGCGCACCAGCTTTTCAGTGGAGGCCATATCCTACATTTATGACTGAATTCAGTCCCATGGAACCGTAGTAAGAAAACCTTTCCTTCACACCAAAATATGGTCTCTGAGCATTTTCCAGCTGTGCCAGCTTACAAAACCAATGTTGACTTGTGTTAGCCTTTTCCTGCTTCAACAGGAAGCCAGATCAGATTCTTGCTCATACATCAGCTAGGGCAGCATCTGGTAAACTCCAGCTACAACACCTTTCTGTACAGAAGCTGCCAAACAGTTAGTAAATCAAAGGTTTTTGCAGCATCCACAAGAAGCTGTAAGAAAAATTAAGCTATGATAACTTGTGATCAATGAGTGAGTATACGATGGTCAAAATTAACTTTGAATAACTTAAATTGCTGAGGTGGATTACTTTTTTTGTTTAAGAGCTGTATTTTTCTGAACCTGTTGACAACACACCCCACAGCACACAGAATGTGCTAGAATGGGGGTTACCAACAAAGCAAAGTTAACTTTTGGGGCCTTTTTTAAAGGCAATTTTCTGAGCCTAACAGCATTTTAATCCACCAACTGCTGATGGGGAATACATGCTGGCTTTGCATTTAAGCAGACTGTGCAGTTAACAGAGAAGCATTTAAGTGAAGCAGACTGTAAATGCCACCCAAACTGCAGGGATTATATGACAGCTTGCTACCCTGGGAAGGGGATGCCAAAAATTCATGTCCCTCAGTGGGGTGAAGGAGAAGCAGCAGATACACTGTTGACCCTCACAATTTGCAAGCATTCACTGCTGGGAATAGGTAACAGCCATACAGTTCTATTCATCTCAATGCATTTTAAAGAATAGCTTGGAGCAAACCTGGGCAAAGAGACAGTAAAGCAGAAGTTTATTTCTTTACTATATGAGACTATCTCTCATTCCACTACCTCTTTTCTCTACTGAGGCAACAATGGCTGCTATTAAAATGCAGGCAGCTTCCTCAGCTCTTCCTTAGCAACCATGCTACAGAAAAAACAAAGTTGGGGAGGGTAAAGATTAGAAAGAAAATTTGTTTTGGTGTCTTCAACTGTTACAAGAACCTTGGACAGTAGAGGCAAAAACCACTTATTTATACCCATGCTGTGGTCTTCTCTTTGTGAGAAATAGGATTGGGATCACTCTCCCCACACCCAAACAGGCAGTCTGTGAAGCAGATCCTGAACAGGAAACAAAACCAGGATCAGGAGTGGTTCCCTACTGCAGGTCATATGAATTATGAAAGCAGATTTCTTAGTAGCACTGCAGAAATCAGCATGTCCTGCTGCAATATGCTGAGATGAAAAGGTGTCTCAAACCAGTTTGGGGGACACTGATGAACTCCTTACCCAGCTGTGCTTGTCCAACACAGAGGACTGTAGGAACAAAGCCAACAAGGGGGTTTAATCAAGAAAGCCCTACAGCTGCACCAAAGGCATCTAGTATAGAGAACTTGAAACCTTTTTCATGACCACCTTTTCTTTCTTATAGGAAGTTTATCAGAGCATTAAAAATTTGTACAGATGAGAACAGGAATACAATTCTGCCTGATATAAACCTAAGCCCTCTATCAAGTGATTCTTAAAAAACAGAACAGATCCTTCACATGCAAAGCAACAACCTTCAAAATGTTCCACAGTGGATGCGCTAGTAATAATCCAAGGCTGTAATGTGGGTCCCATAACCCTAGAGCTGGCTTTTTCCATCCAGCACTTCTAAAAGTCTTCAGGCTTTGAAACGCTCAGAAGCTTTTAAAAGCAGCTGAAAAGTACAGAAAAAGGAGTGACTGGTCAATAAAGAACATAAAAAGAGAAGGAAGAGAGAAAATTAACTGACTCTCATCATCAGGACAAGAAGGACCTGTTTCCTGATGAAATCACGCTCTTTAAAGCTTCTACAGCCTGAAGTGTTCTTGGGTCATATGAAATCATTGACATGACATGCAGCTTACACATGCCTGCTGATATACTAGATGCATTGTTTATATGACCATGTTCCAGAAGATGAGTTTTGGCTACTAGGAAAAAAAACACAGGTAGAGAGCAATAGTCCCTATTTGTTGGGAAGATGCTACTGGAAGAGAAATATGAAATGGGAAAAGATTAAAAAAATATTTTCAAAGGATGATGGAACACTTGCATGTATTATCTTTTAATGAGTGAATTTTATGAGGCATCAAATAACTCTCTTAGTGAAAACAGATAAAAACAGATTCTTTGATACAGTTAATTTAGCAAAATCAAAAATCCCAACCTATAGAGAATAGTGGTTCCCAAAGAATATAGAATCAGAAGCACATACACAGTAAAAAGTAAAAGGATCTCTTTCCATCCTCACATATTACCACAAGGTAGCTGGCTCACATTGCGAGCACAGAACAAGAAGTTACCCCAGCAGGTATTTTTTCAGGCTTCATACCAAATTAGACACATGTGGAAATCACAGTTAATTAAAAACTGCATTTAGAAGATAAAACGAGTGTTTACAGCAATATTAGTTTTGTTAAGACACAGCATTACAAAACAAAATCAGTAGCACCATCCAATCACCAAGACATAAATATGATCCAAGCTCCAGACAGGACAGAACAGTCTCTCCTGTTAGTGGTTCTCAAAGGCTCAAGTCAGCACTGGCAATCTGGGGTGGTAAAATGTGCAGGTATGAAAGGAAGAATCTTGGTAAACATAATAGTTCATTTCAGTGCTTGCTGAAACTGTTAAAATACACCTTTCAGAAAGTAACCTGAAATATGTGTAAGGTGGTATATTTAGTAAAACATGCAACATGCAAAAACAGTCAACAAGCCTGCCAACAGGAAAAGTTGGTTTGCTTTCTGTACAGGGTACTGATTCTTATAAAATCATTTTGTCTCAGTAATAGTGGTTAAGTGAAAACTAAGCGTGTGAATAACTAGGCACGTATCCATATCTATGGAATCTGGCTACCATGCAAGATCCAACAGGATGATCTGTAACAAAATACCTACGTGGAAAGGTCTACCTAAAATTGACCCACTGGTATCATAATACGGTAAATATTATCTGTAATCAGTGCTTGTTGATTCCATCTATATATCCATTGTTACTATCTATAGCTGGAAGAGAAGTCTTGAGGGGGGAAAAACAGAGAGAATTTCCCAACTCCCTGTGTAAACTTGAGTCACATACATAGTGATTTATATATTTCCACGAAACAATGAACAAGGAGGAACTAACATTGCCCTTAACCACCTTGCAAAGACAACTCTAGACAGAAATTCTCCTGGATAATTTCATATGACATGGTAGATGAGGACGAATGAAGAAAAAAAGAAGGAATAGGTAGATACATCCTGACAATTAGATCTACAGCTGCCTACTAACATGACAGTACAAAAGGCAAGACATACAAGGGGAAAAACAAGTTTGAACCCTTTTCATTTTTACTCTTATAGAGGTATCTCTGCCTATAAGAAGAAAGACCTCCGAGCTTTTTGTTTCCCATAAAGATGGCACATAAGAGTTGTTTATATTTTTTCTCAATAATTATACAAAATTAAAAAGCAAAAACCTGTTTGGAGATACAACAGAATCTCAACAATTTTTCATTGTATCTAAAACTCTGGGCTCAAGGGATGTGGTTTTTTTTTAGTTTCTAACAAGCAGAAAAAAAACTTAAGTATTGAGACAGTGCCAAGACACATCCATAAAACACATGATTGATTAGACATGTTTATAACACTAAAACTGATGATGAAGTCCTTCCACACCTCTTGCAGCAAAAAGAGACAAGGGCTAATATTTTTCCTTCATAGTTCACCTCCCAGACTTAAATTTCTGTTACAGCTGAGTGCTCCTCTGTACTAACAGCCTCACAGCCTAAGGTCGAAAACTTCCTCAAACATTTCTGAGAGACTGTGTTGTTGGCCCAATGATTCAGCCTTCCTTCTGCCACAGGGCACCCTCTACAGATAGAGGTTAAAAGTTCCCTTCACAGGAATCATCTCATGGTCAGGATACCGCAGAATTTCTGTGGTAACAGCTGGGACACCTCGACATATGAGCTGTGTTTTTGGGTTTTCCACTAAAACATGGAATAATTCTGTATTTCCAAGACCATTCAGATTCTTAACCACCTAAAGATGTTTGGTTGACTGAAACCAAATGCAAATGAGAGCAAATGTGTTTTTCCACAAGTGGCAGAAAAAAGGACTTAGAAGTATGCAAATTTAAATACAAACACAGCAGTTCTTTAGACAAAGTCATTAACTAGCTATATATGGAACTCAGAAAGCTGGCCCTTATAATTTTAAATTAGCTAATTTGAGCATCTCCCAGCCTCAGTTGGTTCATTGTGCTGGCAGTTATTTCATGGGACATGAAACAAAAGTGGTTTTGTCCAATGTGCATATTACATACAAAATAAAGACTCAGACCATTTCCTACCTAGTTAGCATTCTAACCAGCTTCTGTCCAAGCCCCAGCATCCTCTATTACCAAGATTTTCAAGTGGATACTACGAGGAATTACCATATTTCTTCAATTCAAGGTAATGAGAAACATCCTTGTTGTTTTCTCAAATACTGCAAAGAACACGTGCCACAATCATGTCATTTGAGGTTCAAATAAAGCTCTTGGCCTCTGTACTGCAATGGTTTGGCACCTCTTTACAGAAAAGTTCAGGGAATAAGTTACAACATTCATCTGTGGCCATCATATCACTTTACATCAGATGCCAGTTCCTCCATAGCAGCCCAGTGTGGAAGGGGATCCCCAGAATTTGCATCACACACAAAAAATCACACCAAAGTCCCTCAAAATCTTGGAACTGATCATACAACATCTATCTACTGCTTTTTACTTCCTTTCACTTCGGATATTTATGTTCTTTCAAAACTCTGGATTACAGATCTCCAGGACAGACTTTCCTGGGTTTTTCCACAAGAGAAGATCCACACCATTGCAAACAAATCCAGCTATGAGGCTTAATGTGGTTCTTAAGTGTTATCATAGCTATAAATATTTAAATAATATAATTCTGTGTAACAGGTCAACCAGCATTCTAAAAAAACCCAGCAGTCCAGAATGGCCTGCATGACCACTGACTTCAAACTGGTGGACAAATTCTGCAGATGCTTAAAATGCTCCTGCTGGCTCAGTCCTGGGCTGAAGGGCACAGGGGGCACTGCCAGCAGCAGCAGGTACTCCCACACTGATTACACACACTGCAAGGTTCTCTCCAACCACCAGAAGAGATGGGCTTTCACTAACAGACTGACCAAAAGAAAGTGAAGGGCAGACACGTTCCCTCCAGCAATGAGGCAGGAGATGGCAACGTGGGGACAGCATTTCCAACTGCTGTACTTAGATCCGCTGTCACATGTCAGCCCTGAAGATACAATCCTCGCTCTGAACTGCCTGCAGTCAATGTGACAGATATTATTAGCAGCAGTAAAACAGTCTCTCAGAGAGACACAAAGGTACTACAGTTTAGCATTTACTTCTAAAATGCTGCCTTCCACTTCTGAAAAGGGAGAATTTGACACAGGAGCATGGAAGAGGGAGTGAGCTGGAAGCAGGCCTTTAGGAGGACCTTCACCCAAGTGTAACACAGGTGAAAGAGGCAGAAAACACAGCTACAGTCTCCATGCACGGAATACTAAGGAAACATGGAGCAGCATGAAGCTAGGGGAACTCCACACAGAGAACATCAAAAGTGGATCTCCTCCTTCTGTCACCCAGAGAGCATCACCCAGCTCTGCTCCCAGCAATCCAACTGAGCAGCACAATGTTTGTGCTGACCACAGAATGGTCTTTATAAGCATGACTGCAACAGATGATCCCTGTCCCTATCATGGACAAAATCCATCAAAGGCACTTCCATTGAAAACCTTCAAAAAGCTACTTTTTTTTTTTTTACAAAACATTTTCTTTACAGCTGTTTATTTCTGAAAGCCAGTATTAAAATGAGATTCTCCAGAAAGCCCAGATTTCACCAATTTTCACTGTCAATTTTGCAAAGAATCGACGTCCCAAAGCAATAAATCCTCTTCCTTATTACTGACCTTTCGCATTTCTTGTTAATTGCATCAGGCCAAGTCTAACTTTAGATGGCAGAACCACAGGCTGGTAAGTTCAAATCCTTGTTTACTTGGAAGAATGTTGACTACATCATACACAATAAACTCTGACAGAAGGTGACCTGCACACTTCTACACATCTCATGGAACACCAGGAAACATCCTGAATACACTGACGAGCAAAAAAACATTTTTCAGTTCGTCTGAGTAATCACCATATTGCAATGTATTTTAGCTGCTGCAGGTCTGCTCTTACTTTGGAGAGATTCCAGGTTAGCAAATGTTACATAATGGCAGGGAAAACATGGAAAAATATAGTATCTACTTTTACTAGACCAAGTAAAAGAAAGAAAACTATCATTTCTGCTCCATGTTAATGCCCTTCTGCAGATTATACATCCACTCACAGGCCTCCTACAAAAAAAAAGTACATAATTTGTCCCACAGGCTTACTACATGTTTTAATTTGATAAACCTAAGCTACATCAGGATTCATATCCCATTTTCTACCATAGGCTGCAGAGAATCTTGCCAAGAAATGTGCTGCTTTTACATTTTGAATTAAAATTTATTGATGCAGCAGGTGACAAAATCAGTAATTCAATGCTCAGAAAAGACTGGACATATGGGAGTTGAGGCACGAAACGAAAGATCTAAGCAGGCGCTTATTTTTGGTATAGATATTCACTAAGTTGATCAATGACTTGCAGGTGTGACAGCATGATGAAAAATCTGGGGTGACTACCAGCAGATCTTATAGATGCTAAAAGCATTGAGACAAGATTTACACAGGCAACCTGAAGTGGATCCAAAAACAGAAGGAAAAACCAAGTGTCACTGACCCTCATCTTTGGGCAAGAGAGTCACGGTGACATCTGCCTGTCAAGGACTCCAAACAAGCATGTTAACTGCAGAAGTTGCTCCTGGATGCAAAGCAGGCAATTTGAGTTCAAAAATCATAGTTCTGTTTCAAAAAAACACCTGCTTTTCAACAGCTCCCAGGAAGTCTAAGCATCAGCCGTTTGCTGATGTTTGTTTAAAAACATAAATACAGATATTTTCTTCAAAAAAGAAACAATGGATAATTATAAAAAAAAAAAATAGTTTGAAAGCCACACAAGTGTTTTCAAGTTTTATTATTAATATGTTTCCCAGTTGCTGGAATTATCAGTACCTCAGCATCACTGCCACTGAACATAAAGCTCAGTTCAACTGTGAAGAAAATTCAGTTGACAGGGTAGGAAAGTACTCACTGCAAATTTTACTTGGTATCATTGCTAGTTCAAAGCATTGTCTGCGTAAATGCTACTGACAGCTGTGCTCATCGCACCACACCCAGTTTCTATTCTTTTTTGGTTTCTGCATTTGTTGAGTCCTTCCATCTTACTCTTGCAGGTCCAAATCTGCAACTCTTTCCTTTCAGTATTACTTTGCACTAGAGAAAGCACTGGAGTAGCCTTTTTAAAAACAAATTAAGTAGATCACAGTGTGGTAAACAAGTTAGCCTCTGTTCCTCTCCTCCTCCTCTTCCCATTCCCAGCTTGAAAATAGCTAGGGCTAAAGCAACAGCTGGGGATCATTACACTGACAGGAATAGTTCAGTAAACTACAAGAGGGGAAAACATGTCATATCCAAAAAAACCAAAAACACATTAGGGCATCAGGACCAAAAAAATATGTGAATTCAACTCCAGGGATAATGCTATGACTCTCCTTCCACTGATAACAACTGACTTATAAAAACCCTGGCCATTCAGTGTTAACTCTTTCCCTAAGCTTCCTGCTCATGTCATAAATTGAACATGTACCCTGAAACACCTCTAGTCCTCAAAATCAAACAAGGCACACTGGCAATTAAGAAAAAATAAAATTAAATTGCCAGCCAACTTCAAGCTACTTCATATAAATATATCATTATCTTACCTTCACTGCACCTCTTACTTTTAAGCATAGTCACAATCTACGGTTGCAATGAGAGGCTACAGGGAGTCTGCATAGGCCTGGTGTGCCTCTGGATTTGCCCCAAGAAATGTCAGCTGACTAGCTCCCCATACGTTCAACACATTTGCTATGTTTTAATGTGCCAGAGCACTATTTGCATCAATAATTCCAAAGAGTGGGATGCATGAGGCCATAATTCTGAAAGGTGTCTGTGTGTTTTGTGACTGCTTTCTGACAGCTTACCCCTGCATTTGCATGAGAAGAGATCACTTTGACATCTCCCACAACATCTTCAGGTCCCCTCTGAAGCAGGAAGACACAGATCACCCTTTAGAGAAAAATGTCACCCTGCATTTCTGTGAGATGCCTAGGGTACAGGGGCTGCCCTCTTCCTGGGGATCTCCTTGGGACTGAGAGCTTCCAAGTCTAAACGTGCAGGTTCTTCTGACCCCCACTGAGTGATGCAAGGCCACGGGCCAGATGGACCTTCAGGTGCCCACAGGTGTAATGCCAACAAGGTCTAGATCACTCCTGAAGAAAGCCATATGTTAACAAGCACTTGCATGACTCCTGATCTCTTCAAAGTACTGAACAGATATTAATAGTTTAATCAAAGGCTAAGCTAACTCAAATTACCTCCCATTTGCTGGGGACCAAGAATGTGCACACAGTTAGTGCAGATCAGATGGCATGCAGGAACTTGTTCCTGTGTCTGGGCCCTGAGATACAAATCTTGGAAAAAGACAGGTGAGTTGCACTGTCAGCCCCCGAGTCACACTGAACATTTTTGAAGGAAGGACTTGTCAAAAAAAGTGTTTAGTTTAAGAGCAATGAATTAAAGCAGTAGTACAGAGATGGAAAAGCTGGAATTTAGTTTTGGAAGTACTTAATTCTAAGCTGGGCTCACATGAACACTAACTGGGTTTTGAGCAGCTTTCTGCAATTCTCTCTTCATACCTTCCAGGAGGGGCTACCATACTGTTGTGTTAACTGGTCTAGGAACTGCAAACTGGTATTTTCAAAACTGGTATTTGAAAACTAAATCATTCCAAGGCATTCTTGAGTAGAAAACATGTTTATGGATTCCTGAATTCTAGGAATTTTATAAATAACTGCCTTATTTCGAAAAATACAAGAGTAAGTTCTTTGACTTCCCCGTGTCAAATCCACTTCTCTGTGGAAGGGATCACCAGTTCCCAAACTTCAATGTCAAGTCCCAGTTCAAAAAAGGAACTAAATCGGATGTAGGAGACCATTTGTTTTCCAGAGGCAAGGAAACAAAATGTAGTCTATTCCACATATCCACTGCTCATGAGAATCATTAAGAGAAGAGATATGAGCACCGTGAGCACCAATACACACAGCCCTTACTTGCCCAGTTTCATGAAGAGCTGGTAAAGACTGAGGAAGAGAAAAGCATGGATTTTCTCTTCTGGGTGACAACAAAACTAAGCCATCCCATTTTCAGACGGACCAAAAACTAAGGTACAACAGTCATTAAAGTTTCAGCTCAATGACTCAATGGACTTCAGGGCTTCCATAAGGGTTTACATGCACAGGCATTTGCTTTTCCATTACTTGTAAGATTTGGCTCTGTAAAAGACAGTGCATGTTACAGCATAAATACAACAGATATCCTGAGATTGCAGGAGACTTGAACTGAGCAGCAGCAAAGCTAAAAGGTTATTGTTTTCCTCATCTGACAGGAAAGAAGCTGGCAGCATCTATTTCTCTTCATTTAGTAGCTGGTGGAAAGCAGCTCACATATGATATTAGAGTATCAGGAATCAGCAATAGGGCAGGCTGATGGTATTACTGGACTATGCAGAGTCAAGCCAGCTTTTTCAATAATCACAGTTGTACAGTGGCCTTAATTAACTTCAACCTGAGACAGAAACAAACCTTTTCATATTGTTTAAGACAGAATTTTTTTTACTCATTTTACATTTTATCCCACCATACAGCTTGCAATATTTAGTGACTGCATGAAAGATGTACCCTGGCACATCCAAATGCAGAGTGCTCACCTTCTGTGAAAATCAATGCCTTGCAAATATAAGACAGATGCAAGTTCTGGCTTTTTTAAAACCGGGGTTGTTTTTTTCCTCCCAAGATTGATGTGCTACAGCTCTTGGCCTCCAGAGCAGATAAAGTAATCTGGGAACACTGCCTATACTAATGGATTTATAACTCCTGAACTTGAATTTGAGGACTGTGACTTCAGTTTTCTTTTTATTTTCCATATTTTTTCAACAAGACTATTCCAATGAAAACATGCAACAAAAGCCAGCAATGTCTTTAAAAAGCTAATAACAGCTAACTCTTGATAGATGTTAAAGAGGTTTGATAAGGGGGAGTGAAAACTGGGGACAGAAACTTAGAAGTTTTATTTGGCAGTCTCAGCAAGCCTAGAGCTACATATGAGAGAAAAATCCTCTAAATGCAACTGCTAAAACCCCTTTTCACACACTGGCCATCTTTACACAGCAAATATGGACTTATTCTATTTGGACTCTTGTCCACAACTCCTATCCCCCATTGCTTTACCTTGCTCTCCAAAATGTCCCTGAAAGTTATTTTCCCCTCCTCTCAGATGACATTACTCCCTCTTGAAATCAGTCACCACTTTACTTCTGAGGCCACTGTACTCCAGCTCATTGTTCACTCCTGCAAGTTCCCAGTAAAATTTCACTTGTAGCCAGACAGACTCAGTATCTCTGATAGAACACAAATATTGATATGTTTGCTATTGGCATTTTGTGATGTTCTGCATACTTCCCTGTAATCTTTTCCCAGTTCCTGTTTGTTGCTATTCATTATGCTCCCCACTATGAATGGATTGCCTTTTTTCATCTTCTCAATCTTTTTCAATCCCTCCAGATCCTCTTCTTTCCTTCTAGATATCACTCCCTGAAATCTGACCTCTGCCTGTATACCTAACCTTTCAGAATTGTCAAACCCTCCTTAAAAAAACACACATATTTGCAGAATACTGTTACCTAAAAATCACAATTAGATATATATATATACACACCACACTCCCTGCACGCTCTTGAAACAACAACATATGAAAACTTAAAACATGATACTCTATCTCCTTGAAGGCAGAGCTGCCACTGCAGAACAAGCCTTTACACCTTTAATGAAACAGCCTTAAAACATTGCTCATACGAGACCCGCAGACACAGGGGAAAGGAAGAAAATTAAAGCTGGAAATTAAAACTTCCAAATGCAAGTGAAATTTTCTCAAGGTTCAGCCCTGCAAGTCACTACATACAGTGTTCCAGGCTTGTCCATTGACATGCTTGAGCGCCCTCAGGGACAACAGGTCACAGGAGTCAGTGGGAAACCCAAAATCTGGACTACTGCCCAGAAAAGAAAAAGCAGGCAGATTTAATATGCAAGAGGGGGGAAAAAAACCCAACAAAAACCAAAACAAAAACAAACTCACAAATTAATTATACAGTGCCTACAATAAAGAAATCAGAGCCTGCTAACCTTCTCGTAAGCTGTGGTATGAATCCTGATATGTGCCTGAACAGCTCTTCCCTTGCTTTGATACAGTCTCTGCAAGCGGCACAATCCCGACATAGGCAGGCTGGAGTGTCTTGGCTTTATCCAACATATTAGAGGAAATCCCTGGACCTGAAGGCAGGTTCTGTAACACAGGAAGCGTCCCAGGCAAGTGGAAAGGGTGCTTAATCCTCACAAGAGACCCAACTGCAATCCCTCTCTACCAGGCTTCGGTCACTGCACCGAGCAGTAGAGTGGAAAAAAAAAATCAGTTTACTGCTAGATTCCAAGGTAGTGCTTGCATAGGAACAGAGAGGTTCTGGAGCCACAGACAAATCCTGACAGCCAACATCTAAAGCTTAAAATCAGCAAGTCTCTTGGCAAAATCTGTCTTCCTACTATCTCTAAGCTCAGACAGAAACTTCACTGTTTCAGCAGGCAGCTCTAAGCATTCAGGATCCCAGTATGCAGAGCACTGCTTATCAACAGATGCATGGACTTCTTTGTGGGGCCACTTGCAGTAACAGCCAACCTCATTCACCCAAAATAGTGAACAGTTGGTTTCTCTACTCACACTACAGACACCTGCCAGACAGGCAATATCATGTGATTGAGCAGTACCCTCTCTCTCCCTGCACCTCCCGACTGTAAGCACGCTGTGCACACAGCCAGGAGAACACCACCGCTCTGAGCGCAGAAGCCTTTTCTCCCTTCTTGCTTTAACCTCTTAGAGAACAGAGTTTTAGTTGTGGAGAAAGTTAAACCTGATAATCCAGGAAACAGTTTTCTTGTGCATTTGCTCTGAGACCACATACAGATAATAGCAGGCTACTTCTGTACAAGCACATTTTCTCACCTCTTCTTCCTTAAATCCTTCCTTCCAGCCTAGTAGAAACACCTACCTGAAGATAATCTGCAGCCCCCAAATCAATAACCCTCTACTGCAAGCACTAGAACTTCAGAATCTGTGCTTGTATGGAGGCAGTTATCTCATCTGGACCTTATTTCATGTGCATCACAAACAGATGTTATATGGTTGACAAGCTTTGGTTATAAACACTGCCCAACATGGCACTGGAATTGAAAGTGGCCAGGGAAAAACACATTCCATCAAAGCAAGGAGGTACTCTCACTGGTACAGGTGGTGGCCTTGCTGGGTTTTAATCTTGCTAAAAATAAAACATAAAAGGTGCAATGAAGTTTGAGGTGAAAAGAAAAAGAAATAAAAACAGAGAGAGTTGTCTGATGATTACACATATCTAAAAAAAGTATTCTTGTATCTTTCCAGGAAAAAAAAGATGAAGAATAATCGGTGTCATTCTACAAGCCTGAAGCAAAGATAACCACATGGGCATCACAGAAATAAAGAGCCAAATGCTCTAAACACTATAGGAACAGTTTCTAACTCATATTCTGCTCCCATTCCAACCAAAACAAACATCTCTCATCTCCAAATAGTTTGAGAGGCATTCAAGCCATTTTACAAAGCAAGGCTGAAATTACAAGCATAGAGAAAAAACTGTCTCTAATATTGAAGCTAATAGCTAAGAAAAGTGGTATTCAACCAAATGCTAGATGGGTTCAGTGAAATTTCTGAGTACTTTCAACAGTACTCTTTCAAAGTACTTACTTTGAAATGTTCAACTTTCATCCAGGAAAAAATCTACACTCTAATGTTCCTGTGGGTAAAAATATACCTTTGATGACAACACAAAGCTCTGTAATTGCATTACACATAAATTACCAACATACACTCAACAGAAACTTTCATCTTAAATTTAGGATTTGTAAAAGTCAGGTAATGGTTCAGTTTCAGAGTGAACTTTAGCCAATAAGGGCAAATTACTGCATAAATAGACGAGCCTGCTTTTATGTGAGCATTAGCAGTCAGGACACTGTGGAGAGCAGCCTTGGGACACTGACCCGGCACACCACAAGAGTGCTACAGCCAGGGTGAAGCAAAAGATGAAGAAACACATTGTCCAGATCTCCCCTTTCAGCAGCAACACAAAACTGCACATTGAGTCAGGCCTGATACTCTGAGCAGAGAGGTCCCATAATTACTGTAATAACTAAAGAACAACTACCCTGTGCTAGACCAAGTTCTACTTTTTCTGACAAGCAATATACCATCTGGATGGTTAAAATTACAAGATTCAGCTACAGAGGTCAGAACCTGCTGTTATTTTGCCAACCAGGACCTCGGAGTTAGCAGGTCACTACAGCGTACAAAACCTGGGAAACATGAGCCACCTACTCTATCCAGAAAACCTGTCTACACCAGGTACTGCCAACACAGCTCTAAGATGTTGTCCAGGTTCTGATGAAGAAAAGTCTAAGAACTGATGAAGATCTGATCCTCTCACTGTGTTAATGCAGAACTGCAGATACGCACACAGACACACTTCTCTTTCTTCCTATGCAGAAAACAGCTGGGAAAATAAAACACCTGATAGGCTCAATGGCAGCTAGACAAATCTTTTATTTCCTGACCAAAATATTCTAAAAGTCTATCCAACAGCATCGAATTTGTCCTACAGAATTATTCAGTGTTCTGAAGGGAAGAGCAGTTATCCAAATTATCTAGGCCACAGCACTGCAAAAAGGACTTGGTAATGTTCTCCATGTTGTAAGAAGACGAGATCCAAGGGGCCAAGTGGGAAGAAGATACCTTCAACACATAAGCAAGCACTTGTGGAGTATCTCCTTGCAAAACACAGACTGATACACAAATAAAGACCGAGCACAATCTGTCTTGTATGAAACACTGACACTATTTTCACATTTATGCGCATGAAAAAGTTAAACAAAAGTTTGATTTGTTTTGTTGGATCCTGATGTACTGATAAAAGATCTGCAAGTCTAATCAATGATCACATGGACAGAAATACCAACGCATTGTAAGAACAAGTAAAGGTGAAAAGGAGTTCTGGCAGTTACTCTGGAAATCAGCAGCACAAACAGGCAAGTTCACTTCATGGCAGAGGTAGGATTGTCAACAGCAGTTTCAGCTGCTTAACCCCTACAGAAAAGTAGGATCAGTCCTCACTTAATGCATGCCCAACATTCAGTGTCTTACATAACCTTTACCCTGCTGTTGGCAGAACGATCATCTTTACCAAGGGGACCTACATATTTGCCACAGATTTCTCATTTGAAAAACATCAGGACAATTTTCATAATCTATCCATGAGGTATCAGTTGAACCTTATACCTTTGACTTTCAAGTGTGAAATGAGATACACAACGTGGGAATGTATTCTTCTTCAAGATGCTGCCTCGGGTGTACGCACAGCTTGAACAGATACTGCTGCTCGTCCTGAGGCCTGGTGGGCAAGGAAAGCAACATTTGTATTTGAATGTCTGGTACCACCACCTACTCACTACTTGGCATGATTTTTAACAAACTAATTAACTTTCTCTTCTTTTATTTTTCTATTCTTGAAAGCCAAGGGAAGGGAGAAAGGGGCTACACCAATCTTGACATGGGGTAGACTTTGCATGAGCTCAGCTATTACACAAAACTGCATCATTAGTTCCCCCACCCCAAATTGATGCATTATTTAAATTCAAATTAATAAACAGATAGAAAATGTGCTTACAATCACCACCACCACCTTAAAATGTTCAATTTTTCCTCCTTTCACCTCCAGTCCTCCCTGCAGCTAACTGGTTTCTCTGTCTTTCTTCCCCCAGTAATAATGTTCTCAGACAAAACAATGCATGCAATGATCTGCATGCACACAATTTAGTGATGAAATATAAACAATGTGCTGCTAAAAACTGGCAAAGAGCTGAAAAAAATGCTCACTCAGGCAACGTGAGAAAGCTCTCAGTCAAGGTCTAAACCAGGTGAATCCTCAGAAAGGAGTGTGAACCCACTATATTTGAAGATCTATTTCTGGTATTTCTAGCAAGAAGACAAAAGCTGGAAAAATAGTAGAATGCTGCACCTATATCACCATAACGCTTTGATGCCTTATGACTCAATTCATTTTATACTTCAAAATAAATACAGACTGCACAGTGACACTCATGTTGCTTACTTCTCAGCTAGGGATCACATTTATGTAATGTGAGTTCACTGTGGATATTCCCAGGATCCTGCCTCCTACCAACAGTGACCTTTAGGAAGAGGAAGAAAAGCCAGGCTGGGAGCACTGTGTATTTTTTGCTTCTCCAGTTCTCAGGAAGAGCCTGAAGTTTACCTATTCTTACCTTTTCAACTAGCTGGTGACAGCCAGTGCTGCCAGTCAGCCTTCAGAAACCTCCTACATGTGACAGGCAGCCAAAGGTAAACCCCCATGCAGATGTAAAAAAAAAGGCCACAGCAGCAGGAGCCATGCCTGGGAACCTGGACCTTTGTCACAGCTTTTGAGCAGCTCTTCAGTTCCCCAACCCACTCTGGGATATACCACCACCCCCGCTCTTGGCAAGTTGGCTGTCATTGAGCTGTAATTACTGTGAGTTGAAAGCATAAAAATAGCAGCTGCACAGGGTGGAAAACCTATCAGATGATGTCAAGTCGAGTTTTGAGCCCTCCCTCCCCACCACCTCCCCCCACCCCACTTCCTTTCCTCTGTCACTTTCTCATTACCTCACTGTCTCTAATTCTGAAAGTGCTTCTCTCTGCATCTTTCAGCTGTCAAAGTGAACTTTACACAGCAGCTAGAGCCAAGTCAACCCCCCGCACATACATAAACTCTGCCACCCACTCCATTCCTTGGGATTCAGCCAAGATGTCAGTTTGCCTTTCCCTGAAAACACGCACATGAAATCCATGAACCCTGTCTGCAAAACACTGGGCTGAGAAGAATCAGATCAGCCCAAGGAATGCAGTGCTGATCTGCATTTGATTAACTCCACAGATAAGCAGTGTCCAACCAGCAAGGCAAGTCACCATGGTAAGTGAGGTGTGGAAAGACAGCAGCAGCGATCCCATCCCCCTCCACTAACACTGAGTGCCTCAGCCCTGCCTCTCTACCAGGCTCTGCAAACCTGAGGAGCAAAGAGAGGCAGAACAAAGCCAAAACTTTTGATTTTCCCACCTTGCCCCTCCCTGAACTAAGAAATCAGTTGGACAGTGTTGCCACCCAAAGCTCATCTGCAAAGAGACTTCAGCAATATTGCTATAAGAGTTAAAAAGAGGGGAAGGAGAGAGGAAGGGAAGCAGACATGTTGGTTCACTTACGGACCATGAAGGCCCTTCCTGCCTCCAGGACCTGTTGCACTGAGAGGCTGGGTGTGATAAAGAGAAGAGAGTGGTCCAGAAGTTTATTTTACTTTAGATCATGCCCAAACATAAGCATTAGGCAGCACATCCTCCTGATACTACTACATGGGAGTTCTACACCTGCTCAGAACGTGTCACCTACCAAAGAAAATGGTGCAACTTTTAAAGACAAGTTGGGTACATTCACTTTTTTGTTGCTGTTGCTGGATTTTCTTTATAAATCCCCTGGCAGCAGTTCTGTTAATGCTGTGCTCCAGAAGCTGCATATACACTGCTTGACTACAAAAAGGTGTTGCCCATGTAGAGATTTCTAGTCAAGAGAAGAATTGCAACTACCAGGTGGATTTCTCTGCATAAGCAGTGGAAGGACTCTATCCATGACAGAAAACTTCACAGTAGAGGGCAAGAGGAAAGCAGAGGGATTAAGAGAAAGAAGTTTTATAACTAGTTCCCAAACAACTGCAGCCCACTGTGCATATGAGACCAACAAAAACAAGCAAGGAAATTAAAAACACATATCCAAACACATTTTATTTGCTATTTTTACCTTTTTGTTTGATAAATTCTGGTTAGATGCAAACACTGTTGCATATCTCTTTACAGTTCAAAGTTACTAGCCCTTCTTCAAGTTACCACCCCGTGGTGAGCCCCCAGAACTGGTTGCATGAATGCTCTCACTCTGTTCCAGTGCAAAGTTAGAAAGATTAGCTCAAATTACCTTGCCTAAGCCAACGAGCTTCACAGTAAGAGCTCACACATCAAATACCACATCTCAAATGTGGGGTGGGTATCTCCAAGGGAGGGGCTTAACTGAGACCTGCTCCAGCTGGAATCACAACAAAATTCCCATATATTCCTTTTCAGCTATTACCTATCTTGCTCTAAAGTAATCACTTAGACCAAAGGAAGCCAAAAGTTACAGTCCTCTGCTCTTACCTAAGAGCAAGTTTACTTGTTATAAGAATCAAAGTTACTCAAGGTTCAAGTTTAATTTTTCTTATCAGCCTTCCTGCCTCCAGTTAGTCTGCTAATTCATCCACATGCACCTCAAGTACCTTTGACCTCTCCAGGGGCAGACAGATGTGCTCACACACATGCAGATGTGCATTTCCCCACTCCCATCATTGTACACAGGCAGAGGTTGCAGGAATCACAAAAAATATTCTGAGTTGGAAGGGGCCCACAAGGATCATCAAGTCCCACTGTTAAGTGAATGGCACTGATGTGTGAGTATATACTGTGCCTACTGAAGAACAATGAGCACAAGACTTTTCAAAACATTTCCTCTTACAAATATTCCAGGCTTTAATTTAAGCCACTATGAACAAGTGAAAACAGCAAAGCCCAAAACATTTGGTTTTGTTTTCAAGAGCAGAAAAAAGAGGAAGTTCTGGCTGCCAGACCAAGGGGGTTAGGATAGAGTGGAAAAGGAGGCAATTTGAATGTCTTAAAACAGCAATTTCTTTTTAGGAGGGAGTAACTGGGAAAGGACAGTAGAAAGAAAGACACCCTTCATCTCATGTTAAGGCATGTCTAAGAGTTTGAGAAGCTATGTCATTAATTTCTGTGGTTGTTGAGCAAAAAGTATCCTGCACTTCTCCCTCCCACATCCTTTCAGCTTCTGGCAATAAAAAGGTTTCTTCTCCATCAAACTCTCCTGCTGCACCAAGGGTCACCTGCAAACACTTGGAAAATGCAGTCTATTTTTAAACTACCTAAGCAAGAGAGGAAACAACCAGGCTGCACTCGATGTTCATGCACTGCTTGTGAAAGGATTAGCAAACCCTTCATTTACTTCTCTGTTCATACTACCAGAATTCCTACTAGGTAAATCTTCACTGCAGGATTGTGACTTTTGTCCAGAAAGGTACTGTTCCTTCTCTAAACACATTGGTTATATGGGTAATAACAACATTGTTGAGGCTCAATGACAATTGTACTTGGTTAATCTGATACAGAATTGCAATCCCAGAATCTAGATCTTTATTAAAAGGTCTATCTACCCTTTATGGTTGCAGAGGACTCCTTCACAACTTGAAAAAGCTATGCACTATGGAGGTACAATTCTAAAAAGACCACAAGCCACTCCATTCATTTACTAAGTTAGTAGTCAATGCTGATAATTTTAACATTAAGATGTGAGGATTTTTACTGTTAACTTTTTCTCTAGAAGTGGTTCAAGTGCTTTGTCACAATCAAGTAATAGTGGAGGCTTCACTGAGGTAAAGTAGGAGAGGAAGTTTTATGAAACTTCTAAGCTAATTCAGTGTTAGCTGCCACTGAAAGTGATCTTCTTTTCCATTGTCATGGATGCTCATCTCACTCCACAGTGAAGAACAGCTACTGTCAGGACTATTTGAGATGAGAAATAAATTTCTCTTTAGAATGTAAAATTCAGTTCTTGCATTGCCAAAGATCTATAAATCACCTCCAATGTCAAATGCTCAAACTTCTCCTTTATTGTTGAAATTCAACTATTCCCTGCATAGATGCCAATCTCAAGCTTTCATGGCAGCTTTAACAGCTGAATTTCTGTTTTCAATATAAAAATCTATATAGCATGTTTGAGTTTTGATCTATAGCTACAACATAAAATACACCTGAGACAATGTCAAGGTACACAACCATTTGAGCTCATGACAGTGGACGCACCAATCCTGGAAAGAACTTCCTCAGATCTTGTATGGATTCATCCCTCCTCCACACATGCAGACATTTCAGACTGTAAGTGCACCATAAAGCACAAATCTCAACAGGGAGAGAATTTGAGACTGGATTTGGGAAGCTTTTACCTTCATGCCACTAAATTATTCAGCTTTTGATGAGCAGGAAAAATATTCTGGTTATGCTTTGGTGGAAGTCCTTTAATGCTTTCATGGCATTTGGTTGCCTCACAGGACTCACCTGCCCATCACTTCAGGAAGATGCAGTTTTGACAATACTACCATTCCTTCTCCATAGAACACATTTTTAAATTAATGATAAACTGCATCAACCAAACCAAAGGTTTATTTTCCTTTATCTCTAGATGTTCAAGGCTATGAAAGAAAACAGACTCTTGGTATGAAATGTGTAACTTCTTCCATTTCATACATCATTTGTGCCTCTCCCCAGTGCTTTGGTCACAATACGCACAGGTACCAGATCTAAACATAGCATTTTTCTCAGACAACCTCAATTACCTAAAACAGTTGTGCAGTTCATGATAAATCTTATTTTCTGGTTTAAGGCAGAAAAGCATTGGGAGGCCTGTAGCCTAAGTGGTTGTAACTGTAAAGATAAGTGTGCTTGGAACATTACGTTCTCATTCAGACATCAGCTTTCTGTTCTGCTTGCCTCCTCCTAAATCTATGAGCTCACCTGAAACAATATGCAGAGAAGTCTCTTAGGTCACTTTCTTTCAGCAGCTGCCTCACACCCCTTTAAGATCTTCCTGATACATGTTACCAGAACTCGTCAGTCAGAATCTCGCATTTATGGATTCTAAACAATTCAATTCTATTAAAAAACCCTTTAGTTGGATAAACAGGGTTAAAATAAGTAGAAATATTTACATGTAACACAGAGTCTGTGTGTCATAACTGGAATTAGAAATCCTTGCATCTTTCCTTCACTACTGAACCTATTTTATGAACCCAGCCAGAAGAGAGGGACCATTAAAATGGGACCGCATAAAAGGGAACAAGTTGACAATCTAACTGAATAGACAAACAAGCAAAGGAAAAAGATAAGGTTTTTATACGGCTGCCAGTTCTCATGATCTGACAAGCCTTGGCTGCTCACTCGCAATACATCTAACAGCCCGTTTAACAGAAGTCACTTATGAACTAACTCTTTAGCACAAAAACAATTTTGACAGTACAGACATTGCCATATGCTTACTTTTAGCAACTATGCTATAGTAAGTCCAGAATTTACTATAAACCTACAATTCTCTCCTATCAGAAAATATTTCTGCCTGAGCACGACAAGCAATTGGGCAGAACTGTCTTTAGGTTTCAGCTACAGTAAGAGAGGAGAGCAGTGGTTATTGTCTGCCCTGACTTAGGCTTTTGACACTGCCCCCTGTAAGATCCTCATAGAGAAGCAGATGAAAGTAGGAGACAAGGAGGAGACAGTGAGGCAGACTGAGAAGTGAATGAATGATCATCCCAAAGGCTGCAGGAGCACCTGTGAGGGTGCTGAGGGGTTATAAAGCAGTTTGGCAGAAAAGGGCCTGGGGATCCGCTGGACACCAAGTCCAATGTGACACAGCGATGTGCCCTTGGGACAAAGAAGGCTATGGAAGCTATCCTCAGCTGCACCAGGAGCAATGTTCCCAGCAGATCAAGGGAGGTGATCCTCCTCCTCTACTCTTTCCTTCTCCTCTCTCCTTGTCCTCTCCTTCTCCTCTACCTGGAATGCTGGCTCGAGCTCCCAGATCCCCAGTACATGAGAGACACGGACATACTGGGGATCTTACTCAGGGGGTCTTATCCACAGCATAAAAACCTGAAGGGAAGATACAAAGAAGGCAGGGCCAGGCCCTTCTCAGTGGTGCCCAATGACAGGACCAGAGTCAATAGCCACAAATTAAAGCACAGAAGGTTCTGTCTGAACATCAGGAAACACTTCTTTGACTGTGGGTGCAATTGAGCATCGGCACAGACTGCCCCGAGAGGTTGTGGAGTTTCCATCCTTGGAGATATTCAAAAGTCATCTGAACACAGCACTGGGCATCTGGCTCTAGGTAGCCCTGCTTGAGCAGGGGGGATGGGGAAGATGACTTCTAGACTGTCATTCCAACCTCAACCATTCCATGATAGATGTGTGTAACTACCCTTTTTCTTATCCATTCATAGATATGTAGCAACCTCAGAGTAAAAACAAAGTAAATTCTAACATGACAAACCTCATACTGGACAAAAGCTCAAATTATTAATATTCTCCTAAAAATCACTCCTTTCTAATTTATTTGAGTCTATCATGCACTGTATATTTTCCTTTGCTACCTGATCTTTTCTGTCTCCTAGACTTACTGCCCAACCACTGCCACCATTTACTGGTTCCATGACATAGATTTAAGCTGTTTTCTCATCCTACTGCTGACTCAGAGTTGAAATTGTTTATCTGCTTTCTCAGTTTTACTATTCAGTACAGACAGTTTCAGTGATGTTACCAGGCCAAATGAAAAATCTAGCACTTTGCTTCACCTCTAACCATTCCTTCTTTTTGATGGCTCTAGGTTTCATAAGAAAGTTTGGTGAGTTAATTCAGCTCACTGATTCACCGGAAAAGTGGGGGGTTTTAATGGCTTTGTTTTCAAAAGTGAATTAGACTTCTCACAAAAGAAGTCCAATTATCCAAGATAGCTGGGGCTAAGCAGCAGGTGCACTGAGCTGCTGCTCAAAACAGAGGAGGGAAGGAAAGTACAACCCCTTCCCCTGCCTTCCACGGGTCATGATAAATCAGTGGGTCAGTTAAAACCGTTTCCTGTTATTTCACCCTTGAGTCAAGCTTCTTCATTTCAGTTTCAGTCTCTTCACCATAAAGAGACTGGCCCTGAGAGACAGAGCCGCCACATTTCTCTTCAGAATATCTTGAAGATAAACATACAAATATGTGCTGTATAGATCGCCAGAGCATGTGAAATAAATTGAGCACTCTGGGGGCACATCAGCATTACTCTCTGTACTACCAGCACACTATACACTTAATTAGCAAAAGCACAACATTTTCATGATATGTCAGATTTATTGTGGTTATGCCGCAGAAATGTCTGGGATTTCTAAATGTCTTCTTTCCTCTCAGTTAATGGAGTGCAGTTCCAGCTGGGCAGCCAGACATCTGGAAATTCTGCACAAATGTTAGAAGAACCCCCCATGGTGCAGTTGGGGGAGGAGGAGAGGGGGAAAAGCGGACAGTCTGGGAAAATCAAACAGATACAAGAAGCAGTATCTGTTATTAGATCAAACCTCTGGAAATAAGATTCCCATCACAATTCAGACCCCTGGCTCTCCACAACCAACTCACATTTCAAGTTTAGTCTGAAAATGTCTTCTCCACAATGCTTTTTCAGGATGTCCTTCTGCTACCAGCATCTTGAAAACACCACGTTACAGGAATAAAATTATGCACAGACAGCCTCCTTACACGAATTAGAAAGAACTGCTTAAGTATTTGACACCACCAGAATGATGATCCTAGGACACTTTTCCCCACAGTCCTCCCACACTTTTCCGTTTTCTGCCCCCAACTCTTCTCTCCTCCTCCCCTAAATCTCACCATTCTTCACTAAAGAAATTATTTTTCCCCCCTGCTAATTCTCCAAATTACTTGCTACTCAAAAGTCTAAATCAAGCTCTGCAATCTCCTGTCCCAATTAAATCAAGGGAAAGAGTAGTTCACATAAATAACATTTTCAAGATCTAGTTTTAGCTTCTAGATTTTGCAGCAAAGTTTCCAGTACTGCTTCAGGGCCAGAAGGTTAAACATTTCTCAATGACGCAGGCTCCCTTAGCAAGAGAGCAATGAGGAAGGGATCCAAAAAAACCTCATTCTTCCCAGGCACTAAATCAACAACCACAGCAAACAGTGAGTGCCTCTCTCCAAGGAAAACTGGGAGGAGTGGAGCAGTCTCTTATTATAAGCTGCCAACTTAGTCTGCCACCATAACACAAAAGCCCAGCACAAGGAGGAGAAGAAAACAAAGCATGAGAAAAGAACAAGAGAAATTAAAAAAAAACAGAATTGAGATTGTGTATTGTCCACTTAAAATTATATAGAAAGCAAAATAAATTAAAAAAATAAACAAAGCAAACTTCAAATTTCATAGAATACTGCATGTCTGATTAAAATTGCTACTTTTTTCTGTTCTGTTTAAGGTTAAGACAACTTTCTAGCTTTAAGTTAAAGATGCTTTGACTTTTAAATAGGCTGAAGTTTTCCTGCCTGAGAGACCACTTTTCATACACTACATATTCCAGACACTCAAGCCAGTCCCTGGGTTTTCAAGATAAGATTAGCAATAGAGGTTTTTCCAGAAGGAGCCTAAAAATCTGGATCTTGTTCTTGCTTAGTTAGAGGTAACATGAAGTTAGCAAAGGTGTCCTGCAAAGTGTTTTCTGTTTGGCTCAGGTTTCAGTGAACGAAAATTGAAAGCTCTAAGCTTTGGGAGTGCTTTGCAGTAAGTTAAGCTCAAGGTACTTTCTGAACCAAAAGTTTTGGGAGTTGCAGTTTTTAATTGGTGGTACCTCAGTGTCAAATTGTCAAAACTATTTATTTTTAAAAGGCGTATATTTGAGTTGACATCAGTGAACATAAAATCAAAATCTCAAATATTGAAAAACACAGACAAGGAACAACAGCTTCAATCAGAGTATCCCAGACAAGAAATCTCATCAAGGTCACTCATCATTACAGGCATCATGATCAAGCCTGCCTGTGCTGCACTGAAAGCTGCAACTTCTTTATTTGGAATACACTCATTTTTGAGGAAAAACAGTCAGGGCAAAGAAAATGGAAGGCTACAAAGAACCATAAATACATTTCTCGACCTCCTTTTCACATTGGATAATTAAGTAGGTTCCTAACCTGTTGGGAATACAATGCTGTGCATAATGCCTGAGAAGCATCATGAACACTAGTTAGAGGATGTGTTTTAAAATAAGCATCACTACAGAAAGATACAAAAAAAGCACCGAGCAAGTCACATTAGCAGATACTATTTTAGCACTTGCCTACTTAAGGATCTTGTTAAGTAGATGATTCTTCTTCTAGTGAAAACATTTCGCCTGCATTAAAGGTTTGCATCCGTTTAACTACAAGAAGTTATTTGCACTGAAAGCCACTGACACACAGGCTCATTTGATATTGAAAACCAGAAGATTTTTAACCAAAGAGAGAAATTCTAGGACAACTTTCCAGTATGAGTGAGAAACCTAACACTTTTCTTAAAATGGTGCTTGATAAAATGACAAAGGGCAGTATATGACCTGATTACTTGCAGCAGCAGGGGAGTGGGCTCTGTGACCTGAAGAAATATTCCAGTTCTGTTTCTTCATGACTCTTTACCTATTTAAACTATTGCTAAATTATACAGCATTCTTAAACCACACGAAGGTTAATAATAAAAGGGAACCATGACAACATAATTAAACTAGTTTCCTGTATTGACGCTGTTGGTAAAATGCTCTTGGCAAAGAAATTGCTGGGTGGGGGGCAATATTTCTTCCATTAAGATAAAGATCCTAGTTTCACCTCCATAAAGCAGCACTTGTGTTTCCTTAGTCACAAATGAAAAATCAGACCACCTCAAGATAAGCAGCTGATGTTTCTCCATTTGAAAAGACGATTTGGAACAAGTGCCAGTCTCTCCTTGGAAGAACCCAAAGGTCAGAACAGCAGAGGGTGCTGTAAGTCTGAAGTGAGCTGCAGCAGCTCAGCAGCAAGAAGAATCCAAATGCAACACCAAGCTGTAGGTTACTTCAGTTTTTGGGAGTTGATTTTTTGTGTTTGTTTTTTTTCTTTGGTTTTGGGGTGGGGTTTTTTGTGCTGCAGGAGTCATCTGAGACTGGTAAAAGCAGACAAAACAGTTAAATATTAAAACTTATTTATATTGGCTTCTACATGACATCAAACAATAACATCAGAGACATTCCCAAAACATCAACAGTTACCTATAATCCCCATCACTGATCCATACAGCTCTGGGCACACATTACAGCATCAGAGACTGATTCACACAGACCCTTCGACATAAAATAATTCATATTTTAATGTCTACAACCAACATGTAGACTGGCATGAATCCCACTATTAAAAAACAATCCTGATTCTAAACACTTACATATATGTCTGCTATCACACAGGACTGGAAACTTGAGTACTTTGTTAAGCATTAGTCATCTCTTACATCTGGCAAACAGTGGATAGCAAGGAGTTACCAGGTAACTGGAAGACAGAACGGATGTGTGTCTGCATTGCATCCCTTCAGGCAAAGTACGCATGGTGTAATCATCATTGCAGTTTAGAGAGACTCAGCATAGCACACACTCAGATATTAATCCAGACTCTACATTAGTGGCATGCCACAAAGCTGACTATGATCCACCTGAGCCACAAAGATAAAAATGATCAGTCCGAGCCTACATACATAATCATTAAGTAATTTCTATACAATTGTGCTAAGGGCCCCAAATAAGGACCTGATTTAAGTAATTCTTTTTTACTTCATTTTTCTCCTGCACTTGAACGATGTTCCTAAAGAAAGGTCGATTCCTATTCCTCATGTAAATGAGTAGGTAACTTAGAGAGTATGATGACAAAAATTAAACAGGGCCTATACATAATGCATTAGTTTCACAGCAAGGAAGACTGCTTTGATTACAGTTACAACATAGAAAACCTGACACGACTTTATATGCATTTTAAACTTTCATTTAGTTTGTAATAGCAATTGGTGAATGATATAAAAAATGCAGTATGATGAGGAGGATCTTACTCTGTACACTGGAAACTGGTTAAAAGGCACACACCTAAATGTAACACCCTAGTTATTTCTCAGTACATACATGTTAAAGTAAGCCAGAGCTATAAGAAGAGTTGGGAAACAAAGCAGTCAGTGAATAATTGTTTTGTGTCTACCACATCTCTGCTGTTTTAGAAGAAGTGCAACCTGTGTGTGCCCCCTTACAAGTTCATCCTCGTTCACAGAATGGGTAAGGACAAAAAGCTGCCTGAATGGCTTTTTTCCCACTTCCTCTTTCTCAACCTATAGTATAACACTCACTGTATAAAACGAATAAACAGAGGATTTTCAAAGCAGATGGAGGAAAAAAATACTATTTTTAGAAGATGATTTAGCACTTCAACTAACACTTCCTCCAGGTTTTAATAGATTTCCAGGAGTTTCTTATTTAAGGCTGTCAATAGAAGTAGGTACTGTTCAACTAAGTCATTCTAATGAGTAGTCTTTATTGTAGGCTGTCATCTTTGAGGAAAAAACAAAAAGGAAAAAGAAAGAAAGAAAAGCATCCTTTATATATTTAGTTTCAGCACAATCCTTTAACTCTAGTTGGGCTAACATTACAACACAGTGATTTGCTTAATCAATAGTTAATTAAAGGGATAAAAGGTAGCAAAAGATTATGTTCAAATCTCTCATGAATGGAATAACTCAGTAATGTGCAGCTTACAGTTGTGCACTCCTCACTCCATGTCTTATACCTGCCAACCCAGAACTTTGTGCAGTATAAAAATTTCCATATTTAAATCTGACTTCAGGAACATCCCATTTGCTGCTTCGGAAAGAATTCCCACTGCACGATGACGACGAAGCTCACATAGCTTTGTTCAGCCTTTGAATCACATGCAGGATTCTGGTTAAAAGCCAGTGAAGAGTCATTTTATCTCTGCTCAGAATATACACACTCAGGGAACTGTACCAGCAACCAGGGAACTCTTTACACTCCCCAGGAACTTGCTACCTAGATACAAAAGGTTACATTTTCAAATGCCATAGATTCCAAACTGAAATCAAACATTCTATTTTTAAAGTAGTGATGATGCAAACTCTAAAGTTTTCTCCTCAGCTCCACCCTTCATCCAAACCAAAATCCCAATTGTGTTGATTCAAGAACTCACTGCAATCCTGAAATTCCAAGCTGTGGGGGGAGGGGGAGGTGGAAGAAAGCAAAAGCAAAAAAAATTCGGTATTTTAAGTTCTACTATTCAAACAAAATGAAATGCTAAAAAACTAGAAAAACCTCTCACCAGCAAATGAAAACAAGAGTAATGAAAAAAATTCTAGTAACAGGTGCTTGAAAAAGACAGGATGAAGTTAAAAGGCATTTTACTGAATGAATGAGAGGTCATTCTTTGAGTACCAAAAGCCAACATTGAATTTAAACTTTATTTAAAACAGGAAAAGGAGAAAAACAACCACGTAAACTACAGCTCTGACATTTGTCACTCCTAAAAGAGCTGAAGAGGGGGACATCTCCCTTCCATAACTACACAGATAAGCTGTCTGTCCCCTTTCTTCCCATTAAAAGCAGTTTAGCAGCTGACACCTAAAGTGCTTCAACTTAAATCCTTCAAAGAAAGAAGAGAAAGAGCCTGGGAGTTGTGTTTTGAAAGAAAAAAATGAAGGGACCAACACTGTTTTTTCCCAAATTGAATTTAATACATCCCTAATATGCTAAAGTGGCTCAAATGTCCAACTTTTCCCTGGAAAATGAGAGAAATTTTACACTTGATTCAAGATGATACTACTTTTCTGCTGAAACAATTGTTCCTTTTTCAGAACCAGCTGGATGCAAAGCAAATCAGACCACAGTAGTCAAGTTTTATCCACTGTAGAGAACTAAACTATTTCTATGCTCATTTCCAGTGCTGACTTCAAAACAGCTCTTCTTTTGTTCCCTAAATAGGCGTGGGGAAAAAAGCCCTTGTTGATCTAAACTGGACCTCTGACATTTAGAACAACCTGCTTCTGGTTTGCATACCTGTCTGGATCTGTAATAGGTTCTAAGATTTTTTTTTTTTTTCAGCAGGTCAATAAAACAACCATGTCAAAATGAAAAGATGTTATCTGATAGATCACTCTATGCTGAACAATCTTAGATTTTTTCAGTATACTCACAGAAGGAAATTAAGATTAAACAGAGACCATTAAGTGCAACATATACCAAGACAGTGCAAACAAACTAATGCTACCTAGAACAGTAAACACAGGTTTTAATAGAGTAAAATTATAAGGAAATAGATTTCATTAACAGAAGCAGCCTTTTGGCCAAGTGCTAACATCCATGAATTCTGGCAATACACTATTAGACTCTACATGACCCTAAGTGGCCATAACTCTCAACAATCCATGAAAAACTTACGGAAAAAAATATATGAAATTTAGGGTTTATCTCTCTGGCTGATTGAACCTTTGTATGTGTACTGGACACCCATTTCTGCCCGGCCACCTTGTGACAAAATCAACTACAATAAAAAAGACAGTGAAATTATCTTTGAAGTTTATATTTGCCATTTTAGCACAAAATTTGCATACAGAGGCCAGCAGTACATCCAAGACTCCTGAGAGTTCCCTGAGCTGCACGAGTCCCTCATATGGCAGTTCAAAAACATTTTTTAAGTTTTACTGAATTGTAGCTTGCATAAAAAAAAAAAAAGTATGATTCTAACACTCTTGCCTCCTCATTAGGAAAAAAAATGAAAAAGAAAGAAAATAATATTCATGATTTATTCATTCAGTGGCCAAACAGTCTGTTACAAAGCTAGGTCATATAAAAACCTATTCAGTCCATAACTTAGCTAACAATTGACTGACAGCAAAACAATTTGAGAGATCTCTATGTAGAATAATTAGATAGTGACATAAATAACAAAAAGGCTTCAGGGGAACAAAAAAAGATGCTACTTAGGTTGAAGCAGATAATGGGAAGGAAACAGCAAGCTTTTAATAAATATAAAGAAAACAAATGAGTCAGATGCAGAGATAGTCAAGGCAGCAAAAAAGACCAAGTGACTCTTGGAGAAAAACACTAATGAGGGAGCTGCCACTGCTAAGAGCTTAGTACAGAACTGCACATCAGCTTCACTTTCAACAGAATGAAAACACACAAACTGGCACCAGGCTGTTTCCAAAACTGTATTACTGAAAATGAATGTAGAACTTAGTCTCACTGTGTATAACCACTTTTTGAACAACTGGATCAGTAATACCACAGTTCTTCAAGTAAGTTCAGTAGTCCAATGAGATGTCAAACAGAGCATCTGAGTTTTTGCTCTTATTTTGGCGTTTTTTTTCTGGGTCTGCTGCCTTTTTGGAATGCCTTTTCAGCTTGATTTTCATTTTTACTTTTTCCTTCCCCAGCTGTTATCACTTGTATTGATTTTTTTACTCTTCCTTTTTTCAGTCTGACAGGTGTGTTTTGTTTTTTCTGGTTAATACAATATGCACCTCTCACTAGTCATATTGTTCTTGCTTCAGTTATCTTTTGTTCTGAAGAAACAGTCCCTCCTTGCTTAAGCTATTCTGCTCCCAGAATGGTAAAGTTGCAATCTCCCCTTCAGTTCTTTCTCCAAAACATCAAGAACATTTTCTAATTTTTAGTATCAAAGGTGTTGCTTTTTATGTGCCCACCAACATGGAATACAAACACTATGTCCTGAGTCAACTATGGCTTCAGGTACTGTTGTTTCTTGAGAGGACTCCCATTAATACCCAAGCATTAAATAAGTACAGCCTCACAATCTGCAGGCTTTAAGAACATTTGGTCTACAGAATACAAGCTCTGTAAAATCTACCAGGACAACTAATTGACACAGCTTAGGCAACGATTCTCCTATTTCTTCAGTGGCTGTTCAGAAACATTGATAAGTTGACTGGGACAACTGTTTCCAGCTTCCACCTTTCCAGTAGGGCTTCTGGTGGTGATGAACATCAGAACCCAGAAGACTTGAGAAGTTAAGTCCTCAGTTAAATCATTTGCCTCATTTCCTCATTCTAAGCTCTCAACAAAAAGGAGACCAAATTTCAGTCTCTAAAGTCTCAAACAGTTCACCCAACAGATAACTACCTCACTAAGCCAAATAAGAGTGGCCACCCAGAGCATCTGAAGTCTCTAAACATTACAACTGAACAATCTGACCTCATCATCAAGTAGCTGTTTTCCTTATCTAGAAGCTTGTCATACATCTCCGTTATTCAAGACTGATCTTTCAAACTGACTATCCACATGGCTCCCATCCTGTTTTTCAACTGATTTCCCCACCGATTTTGTGAATCCATTTACATAAACATTTGCCTGCTTCTTGATTAATATTTTCCAGCAAGTGGTTGATCCAGGAGAAAAGAGCAGCCACTGATGGAAGAGGTGCAATAAATCTGTATTCCTCATTAGGTGAGCTAAGCTTGCCAGGAAATTGCCTCAACACTGCAGAACACCACTGCATAATCAAGGACTAGGGTTAGCTGACTGAAATGAAAGCTCCATACAAGTACTCTTTAGTGGGAGAAACTCTCACCCTAAGAATTAAAAGTGAGCCTCAAGAGTCCCCATAACTTGAAAAAAACAAAGGATCACAGCCAAAAATAAACTTATGAGAAAAAGTAATATTAACATGAAGGCTGTTTCCCTAATCTTAACAAGAGTTACTTTATTACACAAATTTCCTGAGAATATCATGCACAAATTCAGTTACAAGAACCTGAAATGTAAATTCCATGGCTCTTCCCTGTTTTGGGGAAAAAAAAAAAAAAGTTTAAAAACTTACTAGAAACAAAGCACATTAAGGTAATCCCTTTTTTGCAGGCCTTTAGGTAAGTTTTCTTTGTAACACAGACAGATTAGATACTCTCCTGCCATACGCATCCTGTTCAACACCAAGCACCTTGTTAGTGTCTAAATCCTACCTCCAAAATTCACAAACTACAAGAGTACACCTAGAGGAATGATGTAATATGTCCAAACACCTTTCTGAATTGAGACAAACACTACATACTCCACATAAGATGTAGGCCTGTCTTTCCTAGCTACAGCAGAAGGTTAAAAAAATAACCACCATACTTTGGTTCTGTAAACAATAAAGAATACAGCCGTATGCCAGGATTATAATACAAAGGTCATACATAGACATACAAAACCGTCACAGATATTTTACAAAATATATGATTAAGTTAGGGAAATTAGCACCACAAATTCAGGGAAAAAACCTGCAATTTTGGGGGAGAAAACCCCCAAAACTACATCAAACCATGAAGTTATTGTTTTAGTTGTCTCTTTCCAAGTCACTACTTAAGGAAAAGAAAAACATTTAACTTTCAGAAATAAGTACATCTTGACACTTTTGGCATTACCTATGTGATTCTTTTCAGGCAATGCTGCACAAGAGATTAAGAGTACATAAATGCAAACCCAAACTCCTAGGCTACCACTAGTCTGTGGTCGAATCTTACCAAGGTTACAGCATCTGCTCTCATACACAGAGCAAAGGTCATTCCTATCCATATATATTTGTTATGTTTCATGACTACACAATGTTCCAAAGCCTCAGATAAAAATGCCCTACAGAAGTACATCATACTGCCATTAACAGATAATTCTCACTCTAGCATGTCTTACATGTCAGAATTGCGATGCTGTTGGTATCTAACAGGGCAGCACAGTAGTACAGAAAGGCTCTAGTACTTACAGCAAAATCATGTTAACAAAATACCCCTGTCATTCCCAAGGAAATGGTCTTTCAAGATGTGAAGAAAGTATTGGGAATTTTCAAAGGAGAAGTGTTTTTCCCAAAATAAGCAATTTTAAATCTTTCCAAATTAAATGAATATAAGAATATGTTTCATCAGAAAGTAATTAACAGTGAAACCACATAAATCAGTCAGAAGCTAAATGGAGGAAATTTCTTTAGAACAAGACCTGGGTTTGACTGGGATTTTCTAACCTTCTTAAGTCATTTAAATTTAACACTGAGACCAATAAACGAAGAACAGAAAGATAATTTTTTTCTATCTCTGATGCAACTCTAACATGAACAGTATTTAACATCAAATTTCATGTGCACCTGCACATGAAGTCACCACAGCTCTCTAATTTGTCTTTACTCAGTCACACAGCATCCTGGCACTGCCTATATAGTTCAGCAACTATGATTCACTGGCAAAACTTAGCCATGGGATATGTTTGGGGTGATACCTGATTGGAGGGTTGTCATCTGCATTTCTGGTTCCAGCAGTGTCATGTTGATCCTTTTCTCAACAGCTACAAGCCCTTAAAGACCTTTCTTTTTATAGAGATAAATAGATGTAGATGTGTTAAAAAAAAAAAATCCAAGAGGACCTCTCAACTTTTAACTGCGTTCAAAACTTGCAAAAAATTCCCATCCTTATATATGAAACTGTGCCTAGAGAGAAAACTCAAGTCTTTCAACATGCAGTTCTCTCCTTATTCACTACAGGCAAGTTGGAACAGCCCAGAATCAAATTACTGCTAGAAGAAAAATGAATACTCAAAGGAGAATGCAAGATGTGTAGTTTGCAGAAGTAAGGTCCGCCCCTTGATGTTCTGTAAGTCAAAGGGGGGAGGAAGGGGGTCAGAGACACTAGAACTGGCAGTTTTCCCCCCCTTTTATAAGAGGAGGATGACGTCTTGGGCAGACTTTCAACCCCCTAAGGGGCTCTGCTGATGAGGCAATTTCGTTCCAAGGACAAGGAGACCCAGTGTTAACATAAACATGCAGACATCCTCAGCTTTGAAACAACACGGCCAAAAACATATACATCCTGCTAACAGATCAGTCCCTTTTCTTCGGTCTTTACCAGTCCTTTTTCTTAAGAATTAAACTATTCCCCTGATCAACTCCCCTTGCTAATCACTAAAGCTGAGTTACCCTAACAGATGGTAGTGTCCGTTTCTTAAAAACAACAAAAAAATCCACCCTTTCTCATTCAGACTTTTCCCACTGTGGATCACACTCTCCATCCCACCAGTCTAAGGCTTAAGGAAAAAAAAAAGTCATGTTTCCCACATCCAGATGATTAGTTTAAAATTATTTGGGATAGTGGACAAAACTTTTATAGTCAAATATTTCTTGAGTAAAAGATAAAAATAGAATTAAGTCTTTCCTCGCTCGATAATTCTAGCTCCCAACAGAAAGGAAATTCAATTTGGGTCTCTTAAGAATCTCAAGTAATTTGCCCAACAGATAATTTAATTATCTTCACAAACTAATTCCAATGCTTCTGTCCCAGAGCAGCTTTCCCTTATTCCCCATCTTGCCACAAGGCTCATCATCAGTTCTCATTAGGTCATCTCAGTAGGCAACTGCATATATTTGCACCAAGCCCAAAAACATTGAGTTGTACATCTAAGATACAGACCCACTGACCAATTTTAGATTCTAAATCCCTTTGCAGCAAGTCAGAATCCCTTTTGTGCCATCATAGTATTTATAAAAAAAGAGTAACTGGGTGTGCAAAACTGCTTAAGCACTGTTTTTTGACCCCTCCAGTCTTAAATAATTCCAGGGCTTCTCCAGCACTCGGATGCAAGAGCTCCCTAACAGCTGCTTGACTGCTGAGAGAACAGCATGTCAGGTTTTAGCCACATATCTTCCTTCCCACACAGAAACACCTCTGGGGCTTTAAAGGAGGTAGCAAAAACTCATTTATCAGCTCTAAACAATGCAGGGAAATTCCTCACAGTGTATTTATCTGATTTCCAAACTCCTTACATCACTAGTGTGTTGTAAAAGGACAAGAATCAGCTCATTTGGGATTCTCTCATACTCAAATGCTGCCTATGCAGTCTTGCTTTTGCAGCCACACTAGGCAAAAATTGCAGGCCTAAATGTTCATTCTCACTGTGTAAACCTTATGAAAAGGAACTGCAGTGGTGCACTGTACCCCAAGAATTTAGAGACACTAGAGACAGAAGTAAGTCGCTTTCACACCTACCCTGAATATCCATATTCATCATAAATAAAGGAAATCATCCATTTTCAGCAGAATGTACATGTATTTGCGTGGTGATACATGGAAATACAGGAGGAAGCAGTATGCATGAAGTGGAAAGGAAATCTTTCCTACAGTGTCCAGGAACATCACAGCTCCCTGAAGTATGTACGTGTGCACTGCCAGTGACCACGAACAGACATAGGAAATTTAAAGCTTTAACCGGGATGCTGCTTATTTGACCAGCAGGGAAGATGAACATTGCACAATCAAATGTCTTTGGACAGCACTTCTTTCATTATCCTTTGTGGCGCTGTATTGATCGTGGCAGGAGGTGAGTTACAGCTGCAGAAGTGGCTGCTAGCATCCCGATTAAAATGAGTTATAGAAAACTTGACAGTTTCCTAAGGAAACGTTATAGAAGCAGCACACATCCCAAAGCTAGCATTCAGCTTGCTAAGTACTAGCAGCAATTGCCTAGTGTGAAATTGTGCAATCTTTCCTGCCTGAAGCAGCCACTCTGTTTAAGTAGAACAGATTGAGAATCCTGCTGAATGGCATTCTCCCGTTAAAGAGACAGACTTCCTTTCCTCATTCCTACCTTTATACTTAAAACAGCAAAACCAGCAACAGACATCTTTACACAGACAAAACAGCTGCCCAGATTTGGACCTGACCTGTTTCGCAAGCAGTTTAAATTCACGAAAAAGGAATGTTTTTTAAACAGCTATCAAATTATATGTCTAATGTCCATCCATCAGCTCTGAACCTTGAAACCTCAAAGGCAAACTAAAAAAAGAGAGAAATTGGAAAGGAAAGAGAGAAGGGAGAGAGAATATTACAAATCAGTGACTGGAGAAGGGCATTAGTCTTGTTAACTTGATCAGGAACAAACAAAAACTTTGTTGAGAGCTAACTTGTTGAAGTCAACACATTAAAGCTGCCTTTGGCATTATCCTTTCCAGCTCAACTACTCCCCCATCGCTATTCAAAAGTTTGTTTTAAATATTTCCAGGAGATTACCACTCCTCAGCTGTTTGGTAGCTCCCATCAGTAACAGGCCACTCATTTCTATCATGCTCTGAATCTCAGAGCTCTATCAGAAGTTTTCAGACAGCAAAGCTAAATTTATAGTCTCCTGGGACATAAAGTCTCTTAACACAAATCTATCCAAGACAGACTGGTTGTTTTTATTCTAGCAACCATTCCCCTTACTCTCACACAAGAGAAAACAGCAAGCCTCATTGGAATGTGTGTGAAGGACAGATCAGAGAAAGCTATATATTTCCTGTCTTGGTCTTTTTCTTACAATACAGACTTAATCTTCTTCACATGTAAGTTCTGGATCAGGCAGTTACCACTGCTTCGTAATTCAATGTAACTGACTTACACTATTCCAGAAGGCAGATATATACTAGGAAAAAAACCCCAAACAACCAAACAAAAAAACTCCAAAAAGTCAACTAACCAACAACAACAAAAAACTCAACCAACCACAAAAAACTGAGGAAATAATTTCAAAATACTCTCATCTCTTTAAAATCCTTTCTCAGCAATGAAATATCATCCTTGTTGATAAGTAAACATATCTAACTTCTTAAATGAGTTTACAAGACACATTATTCACTTTTTACAAGGACAGTTTGTGACATGACTTTAAGAAAACATTATTAATGTTTCTAAAGTCAGTCACGGCAGCAAGAAGACACAAAATCTGCAAACCCCCTGTAAAAAGTTGCATTTGAAATATTTGAAACTAACTGCATTCAATGTAATGACAATTCAGGATAGGAAAGGGAAAGAAGGGGAGGGAGATAGGAATGCCTAGCCTAAGAAAAGAACTATAGGAGGAATCACCTACACAATTATTTAAAATAAAACAAGGTGCCCTAACACTCCTGTATTTTAACAATAAATGGGCATAGGAACACAGGCACTAAATTAGCTCTTTAGGAACATTAAAAAAGTTCAGCTCTGCAATATGTGAATATAATTACCAACGGCTTATGCAGCAACCATTTATCCTATGCTTTCTACAGTGCTAACAGGAGTACCTTCTGATACCTAAGGCACATGCCTTTTATATGACTTGAGTCATGCTGAAATTTCACACATTCCAACTAGTCTCTCTTCCCCCAATACATATGGTACTTTGTAGAAGGCAAGCATTCCAGACCAAGTAAACCCGAAACACTGGCAAGCTGGTACAGGTTTCATCCAAACCCATAATCATTAAATGCAACAGTTCATTCAAAAGAATGTTACTCATCTTAAACAAGCCTACAGTGAGAAGGAACCAGGACTGTCACAGGATTCTAACACAAGGATTTTCATGACCTCTGGACAAAGATAACTATGAATTCATCTGGGGAAAATGGGTCAAGGGAGAGAGTCAATAAACTAATGAAGCAATTACCATAATTTCAAATGAAAGTTGAGTAGGAAGACATTTTGTAAAAGAAATTATCAAACTGCATAGGATTTATATGTTCATCACCTGTTTTTTTTCTTTCTTTTGCAAGCACATTCATCAGTGCTCTAACCCTGCCCTAAGGGTTGGAAAAAGTTATCTCAGTACAGGTGACTGAGAAAAATCAAGATACACTGAAGAGCTTCAGATGACTCCATAATCACCTTTTTTTGGCTTGTGTGGCAACAAATGAGTCAATCACAGGTAATCTCATATGTTAAAGAAAGTTGAGGCCCTGATGAATATGGGTAGAAAAGGAGAAGGAACTGTGCCTTTTGGGTAGAAAATTCACTGTGAGGCACAAATTAAATAACTACACCTTAATTGTCACATTAAGCTTGATATATGAATAGAACCTAATAATTGTGTCAAAATGGTTTACTAACACCTTATCACATAAGGCTTCCTTCCATTGAAGTGACAAAAAATTGTTTCCTAGGTATCTCTTACGTTCAAATGCTTCATATTGGAACTCAGTATCTTACTGCATTTTAATTTAGTGTAACTTAGCAACAACTATTCAGTCAAGATGTTCAAGGTCTTTACACTCACATATCTAGGTGTACCAATCCTAGGTACATTATCCTACAAGGATAAGGTGTAGCTGTGGTAACGGAGAATACGAAGAGAAGTCTGGGTCTGAAACAAACCAACACCAACAAGAAAACCCCCAGAAACTGTGTCTCACTGCTCTTCAGTTCTAAGAGAAGGAGAAAAATTAAAAAAAAGGAATCTGCTGTCCTAGGGCATATGGCAGCATGTGTATACAGGACTGCACTCCCAGTTCTCCCATGGGATACATAATTCCATGATGCTTCACAGACCAAAGAAATTTCTATTTTAACTCTGCTAATAGTTTCTGTTCCAGAACCACCGCCTGAAGTAACAAATTCAGTACAAATCCATGTAATACTTTTCTAAAGATATCTACAGATAAGCAAAGTCTCCTTAGCAAAAGTTACACAAAGAGTTAATCTGTTAGAAGCTCTCGGCATAAAAAGTTAGTTTAGCTGTGAGTCAGCAGTGCCTGTCTAGAACTGCAAACAGGAGCCCCTTTGACACAGATAGGCAGCTTCCAGCAAGTCTCCTACTTACCATCTCCTCCCCTCCCACTGCCACTCAGCTTGAATCTTCCTCATACCTTGAATTTGGCAGGCTGTCACAGAAGCAGTTTCACTGCGCAAGATAAGCTTCTACAACCACTTCGGATTGCTCAAATGTTTAAGCAGATTGCCATCTCAACTGGAAGATCATCTCTAAAGGTTTTCTAACATGTTTGAAGCCGAGGGCACAACAACAAAGATACACCATATTTAAAAAAGGAGCTTTAACAAGCTCAACAGCTTTCAACAGCTGCGCAACCTCCACCCCAAGATAACTGAGACGTTCCCATTTGAAGGAAGATATTAATTCAAAATGCATCAGTTATATTTCTCAACAGCTCACTAAGCCAAGTGTTCTATGCTGTGACAGTTTGCAGACAACTGTATTTCAACAGCACTTCTCAGTCCCATTATACTTTAATGAATGTACACACAAGCAACACATTACATACTGCAGCCTAGGAGAAAAGAGTATTTATTGTGTACCTCCGAAGATAAGGAATATTCAGGTAATCTAGATCAGGGACCTTGGACTTTATGCCTTGTCTGAAAAGCTGCCCCTCCAGCAGTAAAACTTCCATTACTGTGCTGAGCCCTGATAAAGAATCAGCTGTGAAGAGACCCACCTAATGAGTCACTTCCGGGAATATCCTAATTTTCCTTGGCAAAAGGTATGGGCAGAGGTGTCCCTTTTCAAATACTTTTTGAACAGAACTCTATTTCAAGCAGATTTGCAGCCCACAATGATATAGCTCCAAGGTTGAGTCCATAAAATAACATTATTCTGATAGAGGAAAACCATCTATTTCTGTAAAATATTCCCAAGATAACAATTTTGAAATTTATCCAAACAACTGAATCCTATAAAGACACTTTCATTCCTGTAACAGAATATCCTTTCCTCTGACCATAACAATACCATTCAAAGTGCTGCTACAAGTTTCATTTTTATAAAAGGTACTCCTACCTGTTCCCAAAACTAGCATCCCTTTCCTTGTGGCATCAAGAATTAACTGCTTCTTCTCAATTCAGGACCCTTGGTCATGCCTTATTCACTAAAAGAACTGCCCCTGGAAAAAGCACAATGTCACCTTCAGGTGGCCAGCTGCCAGGTGTTGGAAACAAAGGCTCATATGCTTTTCCCATGTTGCCTTCAAGCTCTCTATCAGTTTCCATGCTATCTTAATTAAACTGCATTTGAAATCTCTTCTTGTCTTCATAACTATAAAATGCCCAAGTGTAATACCATTGAGATGTGCTAAGATCACAGTCTACCACGCTAACATTCCAATTTTCTTCTCTTTTATTTACCATCACCACCCTTTATCTCGACCTGTTGTCTTTTATCTTATATTTAGAAGACTGCAAATCTTTAGGGACTAGAAGCTTTTTGTTCTGTTTTGCAGTTTCTGCTTTCTCCATTTTTAAGGCCTGTAAATGTAACTGTGATCACAATAATATAATGTGTATGCATGAGGAAACTTTTTCTATCCTCTTAAAAAACAACATTTGGGGTTTAAGTAATTCTTCTGAACAGCAAAATATTGATACACAGCTCAGAGAAGGGCATGCTTAGTTTCCAGAGATAAAAATCCAGGCATGTTAAGTGAGGTATCCCTCTGATCCAAATGACTGTCTTACAGTGCACATATTCTAAATCACTCTACCATAAGCATTATGTTTTGGCTATAAAGCCAATCCAAAGGTCCCCAGCAATTCCCATATGCTGTACCATGCAACTCTATAAGGTCCAGCACTTTAAGGCACACAGGACTCAACCATATTCAAATCCATAGCACCTTGCAGGTGATAGCATGAATTCAGACTACAGCAAGACCTTCATAATGCCAAGAGTCATGAACATACACCTGAGTGGATAGAGTGAAGGGAGATCACCAAAAGGAAGTCACAAACGGAAGCCACCACTTATCAAATGGTTTCATCAGTCTGTCTGGATGAGGCTGAACGTGCAAAGGCTTTCACAGCAGTGTGGTGATCCTGAGCTTCAGACAGTTAATGAGTCTTTCAAAGCCAGGAATTCTGGTCACTGAGTCACCCTGTATTTTGCCACTAAACTGTCACACACTAAACAGTTGCCCATAGGGTACCTGCAGACTGAGAAACATACACATGTCACTCTGGGATCAGAAGGCCTACCAGGATATTAAGTTTTTAACTCTAGATCTTGTTTCTCCTTCCAAGAAGTCTGACAGAACCTTTCAGACATCTGCAGTGTGAAAGCTACTCACCCTTGGTAAGCACAGACCAAGGATGCAAAGAAAAATCTACAGATGGCTAGAGTCTGAAGATAAGCTAACACTTCCTTTGATTGGCTGTCTCAGCTTTGCACAACATTTAGTCACCACAAAGTGCACTGTAGCTGTATTGACCTAATTTATCACTGGAGTTCTATCAAACTTCCACAGTCAGTAACATCAATCCTTCCAGTCAATGTAAATCAGTTTTGTGAACGCTAGATTATTAGTTCTTCCTAAAAAAAACATTGTAAGAAGCAATAAAAAGCAGCCCTGTCATCAGAACAAATAACATGACACCCCTCCAGTTGTTGGTGAGGACACACTATGTGAGTGCACTGTGCCACTCACCATTCTTCCTTTCACTGAGTGGAGGCAGGTTGGGGTTTCGGCCATGATGGAGGTTGAGGGTCAGCTCGGGCTGCAGGGAGAGCTCCTGCAGCTCATTGGCAACAGCTTCGCTCTGGGGGCTGGGGGCCGCCGAAAGGGACACCAGCACTGGCTCATCATCATTTTCGCCAGCCCCTCCTCCGTCCAGCCCATTTCCAGCAATGACGGAAGGGGGCAGGCACACCACGCCGGAGAAATCCACTTTGGCTTTCGTGATGGCAACCTGCAAGACAAAGCAGACAAAAATAAACCATAAATCTCACATGAGAGTCTTAGCCATATGTCCAGTTCATCGCGGTGTCTTCTACGTTATAGAGAAACATGCTCAGTACAGTTTGTATTATCATCATCAAGCCAAATCCAACTAGTGATCGAAACTTGCTAAACTCAGCAGTTAAAAAAACCTACATAAACCTCCAACAGCATCACTGCAACTACTGATGAAACTAGAGATTATTACAATTTTCTTTAAAACTATGAGAACATTCTCAACTTTTGGTACTTTAGGAACCCAGCCTTGAGAAGACACAGATAGGCTGTTTTCACTGGAATGACTCAGTCTAGAACCTTGCTGAACTCTTGACTATTGTCCTTTTATATTAAAAATAGCGTTTTAACAACTGTCTATTTGAAATCCAGTGAGGTAAAGTAACCCTTCATAATAAATCTGTAAGGACAGCTGAGTACAGTAAATGAAGATTTTCAGGTAAAATCAACTGCATTTCAAAAAACAGTTCTCTTGTTCTCTCTTCCCCATTCATCATCAGTGAAAATGAATAAAAGAAAAAAATTCTACATAAAGTAAACAAAAATCTTTCCTGTCTAAAGCCTCAGCTACACTAACCAAAATGTACAATATATAAAGGGCTTCAGTGAAATAAGCAATTTTAAAGTGTTTCATTCTATTTCCATATTTTTTAAGTATTCAATGTTCAAATTAAAAATTCTTTTCTGTTCAGTAATTTAAACAGAAACAAACCACCTCTAAGTCTCCAGCAAAATGGTTACTGTGTCAACATTTAAACAGTAACAGACATTATACAAGGGCAATCATATTTGGTTTTGATTAATGAAGACGGAAGTCTCCTGCTTCTTAGTATGCTGCTGTTTCACCCACTCTAAACTCGGAAGACTCTGCTGCACTGGCGTAATTTAGCAAGCAAAAGGTACTTCCAGAGGCTAACCTTCAGCTTCAAAAAGATGCAGGTAAAGCAACCTGCAAAGAAGCAAAGTAAAAACCATCAGGATAATCCTCCGGGAATCAGTCAAACAGCATAAATTTGGAACATTTTTAACAACACAGTTTTTTATTAAGTATTCCCCATTTAACACTCATAATGAACCTGAATGAGTGTGACAATGTCAACAAACTGACAGCTGACAAAGGAGTTCAAATAGTCATTTTCCCCACTTGCATTTCAGTTTCATGCTTCAGTTGATTAGTAACATTTGTTCCGTAATATCCAGAACAAAGTTATAAGTGGCAGTACATGTGTTTCAAACATTTGTTCAGTGTATATTTAAGACAATAATAAGAATTTACTGGTAACAAATATACACTATTTCATCCACATTGTCACACACATTCCCAGGACCCTACGTCATGATCTGAAGGGAAGGAAAGAAAAGAAGGGTGGAGGAAAAAAACCAGAAAACAACAAAAACCACCAACTGAAGCCGGTGCTTGTTAAAACAAAACAAATGAGACTAAGCCAAACCTTGCTGCCATATGAAGCAATTGCTTTTACTTCAGTTAAAGCTTCGCTAGAAAGTGTCTGCTCTCTCCTTGATATTTTCCCTCTCCAAAATAAACATACAATCACATCCATTTGAAAGCAAATTGTAATGTCCATCTGAACAGAGAAAAAATTCGGATCGTGCCCTTCTCTTTACAATGGATAGAGAAAACCTGAAAACACTCACCCTTAAACCACAGACTTCAAAGAACAGAGTTTGGTAAGCTATAACAATCTTTGCAGAGGCTGGAAAGAGTTAAATCACGACCAATATAGTTGGCGTCAAGCCCTGTCCCTGTAGGATGGGAAACCCATGGAAAGGGGCTAAAAGGAAGAGTAATTGCTCAGGTAGGAGGCTGGCTGGTAAGGACTGCTGTCACCATCTTGGAGGAGCCAAAGCCAGTTTGCTTTATTGCAGGAGATATACTGGAGACACTGCACTTTGCCTAGCTCCACACGATGGTCAGATCATGCGGAAGGCCAAGTGCAGCCAGGCCTGAAATCACAAACTGGTGGCAAACATATCTAACACCCACCATGCAGGGATTTGGAACGGCAAAAGGCTCAACCTTCCCTCCTCAATCTACCCTAAAAAAGCAAGATTTCCTTTCTCTTCCCAAAAGGGGGAAAAAAAAGCTTCATGTGTCTCAAGTATGTAAGATCTGCTTCAACTAGGTGAACAACAAATGTCCTTAGGAACTACTGACAAATGGTGTTAATTGGTACTGGGATTAAAAACCAGAGTTTCTCCAGTAAATTGTCCAATGAAACATCGGCACAGCAGTTAGATAATCTAGAGTTCTACCTGGACCTGCACATTTCCTAATGCATGCAGAAAACTACACAGATGGAAGGTATCTTAATCCTAGTTGGCATGTCATTCAGTGTTTGTCCCCCATCAAAGGAATGCAGTTTAAGCAAACCTTGACTTGACATTCATTCTTGCTCTTCCACTATAACCTGCTGATTCAGCTGAAATGCAATTTTTTCTGCGTTATTTTTCATCTGGATCAATTCCTCTACACAAGGTACAGTTGAAACAGCACAGTACAGTGGAATATTGCCACAAAACACAAAAAAATCAGTCTGACTGTGCATCTCAAATAGTCTGGACAACAATTCTGTTACTCGAAGTAAGGCTGCAACTCAAATGAATCTAAACTGGGATGACCCACTAAACATATTAGGTAAACCTGCCTTCTCCTTCCTCCACATCACCCCCCATTTCAGGCCAGAACAAGAATCTGCAATGACACACAAAAAAAACAATGATAAACCTGACCCAGGTGTAAAAGCAGGTCTTCTGGTTCACATTGCTGCTAAATCAGGTTCCTGGTGCAGTTTGCCATGCAGCACCACCTAGACTTGTGCCAGCACTTCACAAGGGAGAGAACCAGCTCATACCATTACGGAGAAAAACAGCTCATATCATTAGTACATACAAATATCTAGCCTCTACCTAAGGGAAACAGAACTCTTTTTCAGATCAGTATGTAACATATCCCCACATTAAAAAAAAAAAATAAAAAAATGCATCCAGTCCTCAAGACAACAATAAAACCTATAATTGGATGAGTTTGGTTTTAATGTTTTCAATTAAAAGCCCGACGAGGGCATAGAGGGATTTGAAAGATGCTTTGAGGATTTACAATCATTCATCCTGCAATATTTGGAAGTCCTGTGAAAGACATGGAATCCTTTCCTGCAACCAACATAAGACTGTTTCTAGACTTCCCAGACAGTTATACCACTCTATAACTGTCATTGTAGAATGATCAATCAGTTAGTTACAGACATTAATATTTAGAACCTAATTAAAATTTTACAATGTTTGCTTTCCTGTCATTTCTAAACAGACTAGAAACTTTCCCATAAAGAAACGTGCCATACCATGATCTTTAAGTGAGTCATCCAGAAGCTGATGGACAGTATTAAGAGCAAGTATTTCTTACCCTCAATAAGGACTTCAGGGTGAGTACCCTCAAAGATTTGTATCTGTTCCCTAAACAGGCAAGAGCTTTCTATCATGACATTTTTCTACTTTTGGGTCAGTTGTTTCTGAGACAAGAGTGGCTGTGATACTACAGATGTTCTACAGCAGCAACACCAGCTTAAGCAACCCTTAAGTCCTCCACTGTCCAGCTGCTCATTTCTGTCCCTACACTGACCCTTCTTCAACTGGGGAATCTATTTAGCTGAAAATCAGCCATTTTTTCCTCGGTATTCAGCAAGGTCGGTTCCCCAGTCCATTGTCAACTACACACACAGCTGTGTCACCATAATGCATGTGTCCATGTCCAAAAGAAACGTCGGACAGATTAAACTGTCTAATATTATGTTCAGATGGCTGCTACCAAAAGTAACCATCCTGATTTCTATTTTACTTCCTTGTGCCTTGCAGTCCCTCATGATAGCCAAGTTTTTGTGTGGCTGGGTGGCAATCCAGATCAGCAACAGATGCAAATTAAAACTAGTAGTCTGCGTGCATGGCCAGGTCAAATTTAACACAAATCAGTTCCTTGATCTGGTTCAGCTTGTGCTGGCCAACACACGGTGAGGAATGAGCAGGCTGGACTGCTCCTTTTGTCGGCAATGCCAGTTTAGTGTCTAAGTGGCATTGCCAGAGGATGTGGTTGTATGATACAGCTAAGTTGGTCTAAGCTCTTGCCAAAAGCGGCAGTCTTGGATGCATGCCTTTGTTGCTTCCCTGTGCCAACACTGGTGCTAGCCTGCCCTTATGATGGGATGATTAATGGAGCTAAAATGACAGGAAACTAATCCTAATCCCTTTTTCCCCTCCCAGTTTTCTTTTCACTAGCTTTCTGTCGGTCAGACAGGTCTCCACACTGCATGTGTCTGTCTATTTTGTTTCCCTTTCACTTCCCAGGGTTTAAGCTTTCCTTCAGTGATCCTGGACAAGCAGCTTTAAGAGAAATTTCTATAAGTAAATTTCTCATATGGTAAATGCAAAGTAGAATACCTTTTTCACCAACAAGTAAGCTGGTCAGGTTTACTCTGTGTTTACTATGATACAGTGAGGCAAAGGCAAGAGAATGCACTTAAAAAGCTGCCATGTAGAGTAAGTTTCAGAGCAGTTTAGTCTTTGTAGTTTGCAGGTTTGATAAAGGTAATATTTTTCTAAAAACTCCTAACAGCCATGGTTCTTAATCTTGTACCTTGTGCAAAACTGACTCTGCCTTGTTTGTCTATCTGAAATTGAAGTATCTTGAATGCCTTCAGAACTCAGAAATGGGTAAGGAGTATTTATACATTTAGGAGTAGTATCTATTGTTTCTTTTGAGCAGTCCCATCTTCCCCCTAGTGTCATGGTTTGTGCTTCTGTTGTCGTGACAGTGGTTTTGTTCTTTACAGCAACATAATTCGAGCACTCCTGGCTCCTGAGAGCATGCTGTTGCCCCTGCATGATTTTGGCAATATTAACATGGTCATGGCATAATCAAGATCTTGACAGTCAGTATTTAAATGAACCAAAGAACAGTACCACCTTCCCTAACATGAAATCTCAATAACCAGAGTAAAATATATAGGAATTTAAACTTAAAAAATTAAAACATAAAAGAAATTTAAAAATAGGTACATAAAAATCAGAGAAGCATAGAGTAGGGGTGTGTGGGGGGTGTTGGAAAAAGCACAATTTCCAAATCAAGAAAGGACACCTCTCTAAACAGTTTTCTCTTGTTTGCATTTTAGGGCTGAGTTGCCAGGGCAATAGTAATTTCCTACTGATTTAAGAATTGCTAAGCAACCTTCAGCACCTAACAGCAACAGCATGTGTGTGCAGCTGGGCTATTTTGAGAAGACAGAGTTGTTTCGTGTTTTTTTATTTCAGACTCAAGAGCAGTGTTCTGTTAAATGATGATGCCAGTTGAGATCATTCAGCCAAGAGGCAAGGCAATCTTGGGGCAAAGTGGCTTTAAGTGGATGAATCTTTGAAACAAGTGAGAAGACTTGGAAGAGAATGCCATGTCATGCCCAAAGGCAACTCTATCCCCCAGGTAATCACAAATCAAAGAATAACCCAGGAGAAATGAAGTTTTCAGCAGATGGAAGCAGAAGCACCACATTAGCTTGATAAGCTATAACAATCACAGTGAGAGATATTCCTTTTATCTTTAGATATCAAAGAAAAATCACCAACAGGAAGGCCTCTAAACTTGTCTTAAAAAATTATTTTGTTTCCCAGCAGTCAACTTAACTCAGGGACACAACTGGCAGACTTATTTCTCCAGTTAATTGAGATTTACCATGTAACTGCCCATAAAGTATATATAATACCCTAAGCAACAAGGCAAACATCACGAAGACTGTACCCTGGAGGGAGCACAGTCTTGAGGACTTGTTCCTGAAGAACCACCTTAAATTAAGAAACCAACTATGCAGACCACTAAAGAGAGACCTTCTTAGATAAAGGAATTTTATTTTAACACACACATTCCCCATGCATTCATCTTCTGTAAAATGAACCTGTCATCAGCTTCTTTCACTTTCACAGTAATTGGGGGCAGGAGGAGGCAAAAACAGTCAAAATGTGACCAAATTCATTCTGGATTAGAACTAGTGATTTGAAGGGGTAAACTAACTTACCACAATCACAAGCCACTACTCTACCAGGACTGTATTATAAAGGTAAAGATTGCAACACTTGTGAACGAAGACGCTGGTAAAACACAAACGAGCACGACTTTATCTGAATCTGTATGTGTAATATGTCAGTAACACTACAGTTAAGAAAGGATATCTTTGAATCATCACCATCTCTCTCTGCTACCACCTCCAGGAAATCTATCAGTACAAGAGTCAAAACATGCTTGGGCCAGCAAGAAAATGGCAAGAAATATTATCAGACAAAAGGCATGAACAGCTGTATAGAGATATGAGGGCTTGAGGGAGAAAAGATGCACATCTAGAGCAAAGCAATCAACTGCACAATCTGTGCTGTAGACAAACACAGCCTCACATATGATTTTAATAACCACTCATCAAGAATGATATTTCTTAAGCCCTAAGTATTTCCTTCATAAAACACATTTGTTTTACTCAGTCCAGCAGTGATAGAAAGTCTTTAAGAGGTCTTGAAAAATCATCATTAAACATTCACTTCTTAAAGCCACAAACAGGAGGCTAAGAAATGCAGTTTCTCATTCCAGATATTTTTAAAGAAATACTTTTCATACTTCAATATGTATTTGGAGGAACTTTGTGGCTTTCTCTGGGCACATGGAAGAACTGATAATACCAAAGCTAGTTTTGAGATTCGCAATGCTATTTATAATAAACAATCCTTGCTGAAAAAAAAGAATGAACTCTCTACCAATTTCTGAAGTTCTTATTTAAGCTCAAAGCCTGAATGAGGAAGACATCCTCCTAATTTCAGATGATGTTGAGCCTTAAACTGGTGAAGTACTCTACAGAGACCTCTTAGTACACTCAGTGATCTAGTCTGGTAGACTAAAGATGATGGCTACTGAAGAAACAACAACTTCTACTGAAGTTCAATGAACAGAAGAGAGCAAAGAGATGTGATGTTCAGGTGTCATGTGTCAATAGGTATACTTTTATATTTTAGGCCTCAGCCATGATATAGCTCAACATCATAATTAAAAGAGGAATTCAGCCTTCTGCTACCATGCTATTCGTTCCTGCAGCTTTCCTTTTGTCTGATCTAATGATTGTGAACCCACAGAGTGACTCAGGTCAGCCAAACCAGCAGACGATTCACTCTGCAAAAGATTAGAAACCATTTTTTCCAGGATCAGTCAGCTAGCTGGATGCGCCCTGAGGCTGCACAAGCTCTGATGCAAAGGAAGAAGCAGAAGCACACAGCTGTGCAGAGGTTTGACCAGCCTTTGCAACAGCAGCACACTGAAAGATCAACTTAACTGCAATGTCAAAGAGCACACTTAAACATCCAGCAGCGATGCCAACTTAAGCAGCCTGCTGCACATTCCCACTCTCATACCTTCCTCATTGTGAAACCAACATAAATCTTACAAAGACAACATGTACTGGACTAGATGAAAAATAATCTAGAAGAAAACACTTCTTTCCAGGAGCATGTGTTCCCCAGAGTGGCTCACCATGGCCACAGAAACAGCTATGCCAGCAAAACAGAGGGAGCCGAGAAAGGGAGCAAGCTGTTTGAGACTGCACTGCTGCCAAAGAAATGCATGATGAACTGCAGTGTGTTTAGAACAGGATTGCCTGTTTTCCAGCACCTTCTGACTGACTTCTTTGCAATTGCTGTCTGATGCATCTTTTAAAAAATTTCCTTCATGTTGGAGGCAAAGCATTCCTTCCCACCCCAGAGGGGCAACTACTGGAAGCAACAGACTCAGCCAGCAGCAAAGGCATGTGGCAATGGATGCCAACTACCGATGGAAGCAGGGAGGCTGCAGCAAACTACAAAAGGGAATGCTGACGGTCTGCAGCCAGATGTGAGCTTCAACTTGGAAATTCATGGCTGAGAAAGTAGGAAGCAACTCTTACTGAATGTGGAGTTAGGGCAGATTGGGATAAGAAAGTCAGGGGACAAGTGTGAAAATAAGACCTCAAAAGAAACAATATACTTTCAAACACAAAAAATTTGAAAGTTGGGACAAGAACTCGATGACCTAGGATGTAACAAAGTGGTGACTTAAGCAAGAATGGGAAGACAGCTCAGGGAACAAATCTAGACAAAAATAAAGGAAAACCATTAAAAATAAAATTAAAACAAGATAAAGTAGTTAGATTTCAGTCAGTTCGGTTCCTGGCACAAGCATTCATGTCGGTACAAAGCAGCAGGCAAAACTGCATAACTTCTAGAATCTTAAGGATTTTACGGCAATGTTTTTTGGTAACTTACTGTAGTGTGCCTGAGGAAGTAATTTTGTATTTTAACTAATTCAGTCTGATCCTAGGCTGTGACTGAGAGTGTAGGTCTATATTGTACCACCTCACCTCAATTTGAATTTCTCACCTTCCATCAGTGACTCTGCAGCCAGAGCAAGTGAATTCAGCTTGCTGTTCTGATGGAAAGCTACACCTTGAAACATGCTTGTTTTCCTACTGTGCTAGCAATCTGAACCCTGCAACCACAGATTCCTTAGATCTCATTAAAAAGCAAACAAAAACCTACACAAACAAAAACAAAAAACAAAATGAAACAAGAGGAGCAGGGCCCATTGAAAAATGACAGCTTTCAGTTAGCTCAAGTTGAGCACAGTGTGAAACCAAAGCCTGAAACAGAGTCTGCAAGAAGTTTTCTGACCCCAGTCACATTCTTTACTCATGACAGTATGTAACTGTCTACAGAAATTAAACCAATCTGAATTGATTTTGTCTCTCCTCCCCATCAACAGACATTGGGTGTGGAATTCAAATTTCTTTGCATTTATTGGCATCTTCTCCTACCCAGCACGACATTCATTATGTGGAAAGCCCAGTAATTGAGACTGAGTTACTAGATAGTCTGTTCCCTTTTTCCCCACAAGAGCCAACTTTCCACCCTTGGATTTCCCCCCTGCTGAAAAATTGGTAAGATTTTTCTTCAATGATTCATAGAAAAACGTGTATCGATATTACTGTCTTAAGTGAACCAGTTTATTGAAAAGAAATAGCAAGTACTCAGAGGAGGTCCCCAATATGTAAATCTAAGGTATGATGGTAAAGAATATGGTGGAGGGGGGATGGAATTGGAACTGCTGCTGTTCTTTGCCAATTCAAAGGATACAAAATTCAACCTTCACTGCTTCTTTCTTTAAAACAGCAAGTCTTACTAATTGCTCAGTAGCACTGAAGAGTGGACGAACGTGCTGTTTATACTATTAACCCTATAAAGTCCTTGCTGCACAGCTGTTACTTGACACTAATACAAGTTCAAAATATTTAAATATTTTATCTCTAAACAATACTATCCTCATGTTTAGCGACCACAAGCAATTCTCAAGCACATAAGAATAAAAAGTACAGACTGAAGGAAGCAAAAAGAACACAATACACACCTTACTCACAGTTCCCACGAACAAACCCAGCTCACTTCCATGCCAGCAGCTCTTTCCCCAGTCACTGAAAGAGAAAACAGGACACAAATACTCAGAGACTTAAAACTAAACCAAACAAAACAAAACACAAGGGATTCTTTTTACACAGAATCTTTAATTCATTTGGCACACACAACAGAAGTTGGACTGAAACACCATCAAGACTGCCACACTTGCATACACATACCCATGCTACTTGCAGGGCAGAACTTTTACTTTAGGACAGCTGGTTTGTCGGTTCTGAAGGATGTTTGAGATCTACTAAGGCATAAAAGTCACCAAATCATACACTCAATTTTCCTGTCCCTGTACTGAAATCTTAAACACTGGATGGTAGAAGCTGTAGACAGTTATGAATAGTTTATTACATCCATCCAAACAAAGCCAGGGAAAAGTAAAGAAAGTACATTTCAGAGGTTTGTCAAGCCTGCACTGGCAATTTCATCTGGGGCGGAGAGGGTGGGTAAGAACCTTCCTGTGCACCTTAAGAACTCATAAATGTACTGAAATAACACATCACTTTTCTCTGGTAGTATAGATTGAACAGGCATGCACAGCAGTACTTGACTAGAAAATAATTACTTCAGAGGCTCTGGAAGACTGTTGTCTCAAATGGCAATAAAAAGGGTCAGAAGTTGATTTGTGGTTGCCATACTTTCACTTCGACTTCCTTAGCTACCTATAAAAAAATAAAATCCTCATAGGAAGGTTTTAACACAAAATTTCCATTCTACTTCCTCCACCAAGCTCTTCAGATTTTAGGGCTTCCTAGGCAACAGAAGCACAGAACTGCAGCTGAAGTGCCATGATATTCTGTCAATAAGAGAAAATTAAAAACACCGGGCACCTCCCCAAATACAAACATTGGATCGGATGGACTTTGGACACAAGCATTAACACAGTTCCAATGAAAAGGAAAAAGAATGAATTATCTCCTACTTCAACATCAGAAGAGTAAGACCAATTAGGCTGATAAGTCTAGATCAGAAAATGTGAAAGTTTTCTGATCCCCAACAAATTAAAGAAGGTCCCTGTTTAGAAGCAGCTATGGGTAACACTGCATATCTCCTAGCTTGACTCTCCTCCAGTTAACAACCTGAAGAAGTGATTTACAATACAGATACAAACAAAAAGAGAAAGTGACATTACTACTTTAGAGGCTTCCCTTACGGAGAATGTTTCTATTTTTCTTTGAATAAAACGTGTCAGCACACATTAATCATGGCTCTATCACAGAATCAAGAAGTCATTCTGCCACCTCTTACAGTATTTGTCATCAAGTCAATATTTAGAATGACTCACAACCACTTAGTTAATTTAATGTGAGAACCCATAACAAGTAATTACTTTTCTTTAATAAAGCAGCCAAACTGATATAACTGTAATTAAAACATGATAATGATGCAAGGCTACAAAACCAAGTATATACTTACAATGTACTTTTTACAGAATTGCAGATCCTAGATTTCCTAAAAGGCAAGGCAAAAAGCCCTCCAGAAGTCAAGCAAAGTCTTCCACAAAGATGGAATTAACCACTGTTAAAAGTTTGCTATTCCAACATGATGACCAAAGTACCTGACATAATTTGGTAAGATAACTTTACTGGAGCATTCTTCTGATAGCATTAAGCACATAACATCAAAATTCAGGTATGGAGTGCTTGGTTGTGATGATATTGGGTTTTGAAAATCACAAATTATAAGTGAGTGATATTTGCCCATATATAAAATCTTTACCCCAGTGCAAGTTTTTGTCATTGTTTGGTTTTGAGTGGGATTTTTTTTTTTTTTTTAATTTTGGTGTCTGTTGGTTGGGTTGGGGGCTTTTTTGAGACTCAGGTTGCCCTGGAACCCCTTTTCACACGTGGACGTGTGAAAAAGTTAGAGATGTATTTTATTTGAAGATTTCTGCTGGCCAATCCCTCATTTCCAGTAATCTTGGTTCACTGAATATTATCTTCCAATTTAAGATTGCAACAGCACTGATAAAGCTGGACAATCATCACTCTGCTGTATTTAATTTCCAGCACTTATGATCTATATTCGTCTGAATCTGATTTGAATCCAGACAGCTCCCACACTGAGTCTTTTCTTGATCAGCCTGTCCTACCACCTGGTACACGGCACTTGCTAATCTTTTATAGAAGTGAAACCCCAGAGCCAGTCAAAATAATCTTTGTGTTTTCGTCAGCAATTTTTTTCTGGAAAACTTTAAACTGCTAGATATTCCAGGTTCGAAGAATATATCAGGCTATGCCTAATCAGCTGGGAGGGTGAGGCAGAAGGGGAAGAACGTCGCTGTATACCCCCAGTTCTACATCCCTTCCAAGGCACTAGTAATCAACAACCAGTCAACACAAAACACCAGTCTGGAGAGACATCTCACCTGGCACAATATGGTACATGTTTACATTCAGTGATTTTTGGCATCTTTGCAAAAACTTGGCATTATCCTTCTGAAAAAAACTCGTGTGTGTGTGTGTGTATATACGTGTACGTGCAAATGCACACTCAGAAAATAGGACAAATATTTGCAATTGCCTCAGTTTCTTTATCTCTCCTGACTTCTCACCACTTCTCAGGAGTCCAGAGATCCTTGTTCTCCCATGCAAAACTCATCCTCCAGGACACAAGATATTTATCTTTCTTTCTCTGCTAAGAACTAAAGTTTTATTCCAGATACTCTGGCCAATAAAAGGTCAACTCTAAAACTTTCAGTCCTGTTTGCCATCAAAGTTTCTGCTCAGTCTGAGGGCTGTTAAGTATCGCATCCTGTGATTTAAGTCATCTGAACCTCATAATAGGAGACAAACTGGCCTGCAACAGACATGGACAGTTGTCAACTTTCTTCCAATACGTGTGTGCCATTATGCTAAGAGATGCTGCAGGTATAATATATTCCTCTTATTATCCTGTTTCATTCACTCCATGGAATTTCAATCCAGCTTGAAGACGGAACACAGAAACACAGACACACCCTGCCTTCAAAAACAAGTCAAATTTCACAAAAATTTTGCAAAGCAGCCTTACAACCATAATGAAAGTCAAGCTCTTTAGTGCTCCTTCTATACTGCAGAGAGTAAGCAAAGATTAATCTGATAACTGAAACATTTTCTGGCAAAATTCCACAGTTACACTGCTTTTGTTATTCTTTGTTCACAGCACAATCAAAACATTCCTCCAACACTCCGTTTTCCTCTCACTATACAGTCAATGCAGGCAAAACTCTACTGTCCTAGATTTTCTCAAGAAAAAACAGTGTCATCTCTAAGAAATGCAGAAGTCTCATCTTGCTGATAAACTTCTCCATCCAATGGAAATGTTTATATGCCAGTGTTTACATGTTCAAGCCAAATGGCTGCTATTCTGGTGATTACAGGGGCTTATTGCCTTCACTGGTGACTTGGAGTTCGAGCGTGTCTGAACAACACAGAAACTCACTGACATGATTCACAAGTCTGATCTGAACATGGCAATGCAGAATTCACATAACATCCTTCCAACATCCATACTGCCTCTCAGATGGAAGCTTTGAAAAGATTCAGACTCCAAGTGATCTCTTCCTGTACAGTATGCCCAAAAGGACATATGAGAGCAAACTCAGAGAGTTATATTAGGCCTAACATTAATTTGGCCCTACCAATCACTCAGAGAAAACTCTCATCCAGGTTCAGGTCCATCTTCCACAGTGGAATAGAAATTAAGTTACAATGCAGACGGTAATCATATTCTGTTGCAAAACTTCTTACATTGCTATAAAGATCACTAGAGAGGACAAAAGTAGTAATAATTTTAAAAAAAAAATCAAATAGTCTGTCCACGTTTTTTTCCCAAAAGTTTCTCCTTAAAGGAGGAAAAGCCTTTCTGTAATTGACAGAAAGTGAATCCTGTCTCATCTTTGCTCAGAGCTGTACCTTCACACATATAAACAGTTGCAGAAAGAATGAGTTCATCATTACACACAACCATACCTATGTTGAGGATGATCTCATTTGAGTAAGGCTAAACAGGGTGTCGAATGTATGGATCAGTCATGCAATGAAGACATATCCTCAGTGCTCCACTAAACCACAGAGAGGGTAGAACTCAAGGAACCACACCCCCCCTCCCTAGTGCGGCCAGAACTAGTCGTAATTGCCATATGTTACAGGAAGCATTAATTTGAGGTTGAAACAATCTGTGATGTACCATCCCAAACCAAAATTAATTTCACAAAACTAGACATATCATTTCAGTCTCCTGTTCCCCTAACATGAAGATACTCTGAAGAGGATGTGTAGTCAGCACATTCATTTGCCTCACTGGAAGATGGCAAAATAGGAAAATTTCCGCACTGCTTTATGCCAGGGGCCCCTGCACTGTGGGACATACACATTTCAATACGCACCCATGGCAAGCAGAGCTAGCAGCAGCTCCTAATGTGTCCAGAGGAAAAAGTTTATTTCAGTGCCACAGAAGCAGCCCCCAGTGATCAACTCTTAACAGGTATCATGCTGGCACATGCAGCAGCAGCTACCACGCTTCCGCTGCTGTGCTCCACAAAAACCCTGCTTTTCTGGATGAGCAGGGCCCAAACGAGCTGAAATAGGAAGCACAAGGTAATTAAGAAGGATAAGCAGAAGCAGTCGACACGTTAGTTTGTGGTAGGAGAGCAAAAGCAGATGGATGGCATGAGGCTAAGGTGCAAAAGAAATCCCCAATTAAAAGCTCAGCCTTCAGCTTTCAAGATTTAAAATGACTTGTGGCTGTGTTAAATTTCACCTTCTTATGGAGATGTTATCAATATGGCTGTGCGCTTAAATCCAAAATATTTCTTCACACAAGAATAATGATGCTGCGCACGCACACAAGAAAATGGGGGAGGGAAGGGGAAAGGAATGCTGCACAAACTAAACTCATTACTTCAATTTCTGAAATATAAATCAATCTAATTTAAACAACTGCAGTACCTCACTCAGTGACAAACTCTAAAATTTATCTGGGTAGAAAATAAGTGTCTTTCATAAGAAATAGGAAAAGATCAAAGTAAGTGAGGTACTGCTAGCAGTAGTTTTCTTCATGTCTGAAAACAGAGTACCAGACAGATGGCAGATTTTTTTTTTTCGTTTGTCCTCCATCAGGACAATACATATTTAAAAATCTGAAGGCACTGACTGACCAGCATGGTATACCTAAGACTGGTAATAAAAGCTGTCTTTTCCCTACTGCCATTCATTTCCCTTGAAGAAACCACTTACCAGTCTTTGCACTCCATAAGGCACTCAAAGGATGGAAGCTAAAACATACACATTAACCACACAGGTGGTGTCCCTGAAGAACTGAACAGAGTATTGACAAAGAAATGAGTTTCTGAATTCACACACAGTCATCCATTTCATCTGACACAAAAGAAGAATCATACCAACAGTTTCAAACTATGGTTCCCTTTCACTGTAGCTCTTACTAATTCATTTCTGCTCTCTCTCCACTGTAGCTACACGTTCCTTCCCCCAGCTTTTACTTGGGGGTCTGAGGGGAACAGGAATAAAACATGTCCAGATTAAAAATCAGGTCTCTAACTGGCCCAGCATGCAGCCCCACAGACATACTATCACTGCTGAGGTGACAGCACATGGCGGGGAGGAAAAAAAGAAAGGCAGACAGGGATATGAGCTGTTTAAGACAGCCCCACCACTAAGAGAAATGTCTGTGTAACCACATCCTCTGTTTGCAGTCTCAGTTCAGCAATATGTCCAACAGGAAATAATTAGGTTTGCCTTTCCCAGAGTAGGTGTTTGACAGTTTGAGACCGCTGAACAGTTGGCTTTTCTGCTTCCTCTCCAACAGCTTCTCAGGAAAAGACATTGACCCTCGGGACACAGTTGATAAAAAAAAATCTTCTAAGGAAGGGCCTTGTGTAACTATAGTAAGACTTGCTGTTACCTCTTTTTACATGAAGGAAATCAACTGCAGTCTTCAAAAGGTATCTTAATCACAATACTGAGTTATCAGTAAGTAAACAGACATTGACACAGTCCAATTGTACTATCTACAACACAGGAAGGACAGTTGAGTGTAGAGAGCAAAGATAGATGACTCCTGGAGTTGCTATAAATTGTGTTTTTGAGGTAAAAAGCATACATGGAGACATGCTGCACATTCCAAATGAGTGCAACAATTAATCTTGTGATAATGTTTTGACATGTCGTAAGAATTTATCCTTCTGCTCTAACATCCAAACCGTTTTTGTTCTGACCCTCCTCTCTATCTAGTACAGTTGCCCTCTACCCCACTAAATGCCACACAGTAATGTAATCGTGGCTCAACACTGAAAAAAATCCAGTAGGGCTTTTTAATATTATCATTACATTAACAGGTACTTTGATTGCCTGAATGTACATTTCACCTGGACGTTCAAGGATGAAAGAGTCTGTGAAAAATGCTACTGCTATACCATGCCAGTAGAAGTCAGAGTTTAAACAAAACACTCACAAGCAAGCACTCCTCCTCAAACCTGAGAGTTTCCCATTATTTCATATTCAAAGGAGGGAAAACTAAAGACTGCTTTTGGAAAAATGCCATGTTCTTTTAGTCCTATCTCAAAATGTCTTCTGCGCTCCCTTTCTATTGCATTTTATTTCATGACCTGCTTGTTGCCTGAAGATTTGGGAGCCTTCTCTCACATGATGATAAGAGCGGATGGCCTCAATTAAACAGAAACTAAATCTGCTTCCACAACTGTTGGAAGCAACAAACGTGCAGTGCTTACATTTTGTACAGAACAATATGATGCCCAAGAAACTACAGCTGGCAATATTTCCCTCTTTTCTTGAAACCACATTTGGTATCTAAATTATAAGTGAGGAAGGAACGGAAAGGGCTCAGTAAGTTAATATCTGTTAATTAAGAAGGGCAGATTCGCCTACTTGTGAAAAGCTTATGGCATTTGCTTTCAGCCCTGAGTTTCTTTCTCCCTTCAGCAGAAAGCAGCAATCTAAAGAACGGGAGTTCACAGTCAGCTTCAGATCACACACTTATTTTAAATTCTATTATTAGATTCTATTTAATCACCACTATTAGATCACTCATTTAATCACTGCAGCAAATGAGAACAAATGGGTGTCCCTTTCATTTCATATTCAGTAATGATTGAAGTATTTTTGGAAATACTTATGAAGGTCCAAAGACATTACACTCCTAGCAGTTCTACAGGATGGATTTTAATGGTGTCTTTACAAAAGCCTACTGCGGGGTTCTGTGCAAGCAGAAGGCGTATTTTGAAATCAGTGCTGAAAGTTTGCATGGGTATTTACCTGAAAGTAAAACCAACACAATCAGAAAACACACTTTCAATCAGTCAGCTATGCCACGGCTAACTCGCCCTGATGTCAAATGCAAATTTAAGACACAGGCAGAATGTTGGGATATACACATTCAGCCCAGAGTAGCTGTATTTTATATTTTCCAAATACTGAGACGTTTCTTCAGATCCTAACAAAAACAAAACGCATATTTTGGTTTTCATGATCCAGTAAAGAGGCTATAGGCTCAAGCAGAAACATTTTAAATGTCTTCAGAATGTATTTTCTGTGGATGGCAGACTAAGATGCAGTTTCATGGCAGAGGCCCTGACACTGTCTGGACACACAATACCAGAGCAGAGCAGCTATAAAGCACCAGCAAACCCGAGCCCCGCCGCCCAGCCCCTTCCAGCTTCCCCTGGTACCACAGACCGGCGCTGAGCCGTGTGAGCCCCGCAGTTCGCACGATGCAGCAGCCTGAGGGCTCCGGGCTCCCGGGCCCGGCTCACAAAGCTCTCGGCAGGGCATGCCCGCTCACACTCACGGACATCGCCCGGCTCCCACCCGCGGTCAAAGAGCGTTCTACAGCGCCGGGGGCCGGCGGGGACACCCCCACACACCCACACGCCCCGGGTGTCCCCTCAGCCGCCGCCCCGCCCGCAGCATCCCGGCAGCGGCCACAGCCCAGCGCGCCGCGGGGCTCCGGCAGCGCCCACCGGGCCCCCCGAGCGGGGCGGGGGGCGAGGCCCGCGGGGG
>JAWWEE010000040.1:49586643-49635049 GCA_035221455.1 Xenops minutus | reverse complement strand
GGGCCGGCCCGAGCGGCGCGCCGCGCTCACCTGGTCACGGCTCCATCGCGCCCCGCCGCCCCACAGCCCCGCCGCCCCACAGCCCCGCAACCGCGGAAGGGCCCGCCCCGCGCCGCCCCCCGCCAACCACAGCCCGGCGCCGCGCCTGAGCGGCACCGCCGCTGGCCAATGGGCGCCGAGCACCTGGGGAAGCTAACGGGAGCCAGGGGGCGGGGCGGGGCGGGCGCCGCCTGACTGGCGGGGCGAGCAGCCAATCGCAAGGCAGGGATGAGGTCATGGCGGGCGGGGCGGGGGCGGGGCCTCGGGCTCGCCCTTAAAGGGCCGCGCCGGCCGTGGGCGGGGCCGCGTGTGGGGCCGCGTGTGGGGCGGGGGAGGCTGGAGTTCGGGGGGCGGCTGGAGTTCGGGGGGCCTTAGGGTCGGTGACAAGGCGAGAGCATTTACCGCCCCCCGTGCCGCTTTCCCTCGCAGCGCCGCCCGGCCCGATGCCCGGGAGGGACAGCGGGCTGAGGGGCCCCAGGGCCTCGGAACAAACAGCCCAGCACCCAGAGCTGCGGCCCGGCCCGGCCCGGGGGTCCGGCTGGCCCGGGGGTCCGGCTGCCCGGGTGGGGTCTGCCCCTGCCCCTGGCGTGGGACCGACCGGCAGAACCAGGGGTGCAGGGCGGTGAAGTGTCCGTGGGGAGCGCTTAGCGTGACTGGGGTGGGGCTGTGGGGAAAACAGGAATGGTGCCATCCCTGGAGAGCAGGGAGGAGGGCCGTAGTTAGGCTGTCATAATATTGTTATAAACGGTGCGCTTTACCTGCAACGCTGTTCTCGCCCCTGCTTGCTGTATCTCAAAGTGACATGAGTCATGACAGAGACTAACAATGCTCAGCGAAGGATCGTCCCGCACTGTGGAGCTGAAGAAATCAGGATCACCTTTCAAAACAAAGAAAAGGGCACACGAGTGAAGTATACAATAACAAATGGTATAAAGAAGACGTCATTGGCCCTTATTCTCTCATATAGTCAAGGAACTAGAGGACATGATATAACTGCAAAGCAATGTATGTGAAGTAGTTAGGAAAAAATGTTTGTGCCATGTACAATTAATCTATGAATTTCACGATAAGAAGCTTAATGATACAAGTTATGTTCAGAAGAACCAAATACTTAGCCAGTTACTGCCAGTCAGCCACTCTCTTGCCCTAGTTTCCAATCCTGACATTTACAGCCCTTTGCTTTTCATTCCCAGGGATCCAGTTCAGCTTTGGCTATGCACATAAATCTTGGAAGTAATGTAATTCTTCTCCCTGCTGTTTGACAGGGTTAGCCCTCCAGAGGTAGTTTAGTGGAAGAATAAAAAAGCATGAAGCATTCCTATGCATGGTGGTAATTTGGGGAATTTTATGTTTAATGACAAGTCAGGAATATTCACCTTCCTTTCTCCCATGTTTTCTAACAGCTCTTTAGGGATCGGAGAAAAATGCTCCAGGTGGATGAGAAAGCATGGATGTCTTCCTGCTCTACGTTGCCAAATTTAGCAATAATGGTGCATGGCTTATTCTTGAAATCATTTGCTTAGGGGACTTGTTAGTATGTCTGTTTACAGAACAGGGGAGGACAGACGATGTGTCTAAGGGCACACCACAAACTCATGGCAAAACTCACTGCTTTGCCCATGTTTCAGTTCACAAGCTGGAGTCCTACTCACTGAGTTGTACCTTCCTTCAAACAGATGAACATTTAAGAAATGGAAGCATTTCTCTTCATTTCTCTGTGTAAGTTTCATTGGTTTGCTAAGATCTCTACCAGTTTACAAACTTACTGATTGCTTTCAGTATCTACTACTGTGTTTTTCTGATGTTTTCAAAGGTGTTTACAGGCCTTGATAAACACGCAGTAGGGAAAACCAGAAAGTTATAATTCAGCTTGCCCGTGAAAGCTTTCTGTCTTCACAAGGAACAGTGAAAAGTGAAGAACACATATTGCATGCAAGCTATATTTTTTGGTTTAGTTTTCAAGGCCTCATTAGTTTCAATAGCTTTAATTTCCTTAAGACTCATAATGAATTAACTAAGTTCTCTTTAGAATTAACTGTTCTCATAAGAACAGTCTGATGTATTGGTAAAGGCAGCAAATCAGGTTTATTAAATTACTTCCATTTGATTTAAGGTTAGATGAAAGTTTACACTGAACAAAGAAGATGCCAGTGCAGTATAACAGAATACAGCAGAATTCAATACAGTTACACTAATTCTAAGTGCAGTTCTGAACTCATTTGCATAATTTGAAAATCAAGTTACTTTTGGGTGCCTACTGTGATGTCTTAGTCATCAGTGATTTAGCCTAACACTCAATTTTGCACTTGGATTTCCTTTCTCTTTAAAGAAAAGCAGCAAGAATGGGGGGAAAAATCAAAAGAGAACAAAGTTAAGAGTATTTCCAAAGATGAAGTTCTTAAAATGGCTCAGTCCTGTGTTTAACATTAAAGGCTGGATGGCCTTCAGCCATCTAAGGATGACTCTGCTTAAAACCATAAGCTATTACAGAAACCTTAATGACCCAACAACTCAGAACATGCCTAATAGTGTTTATTGTCTTGGCATTAGGCTGATGGACAAACCATCTTCTGCTGGAGAAAGAACCTGGTTGTCACAGATAACTGTTCCTGCTTAATTTTTGGGGTAGTAATGAATTCTGCTAACTTGGGCTCTGACTGGGAGTATGCATCTGAGCAACTCAGCAAGATTCCAGGGGTTCCAGGGGTTTACACAGACCACAGCAGCACGTACTCACGTGTGTGTGTGGGTGTACACATAAATGAGAGTGTGCAGGGGCTTTCCAGGGCTCTGGGGAAGCTCCTTCCAGAGGCACTTGGCCAAACAGGGGAGATTGCCAGCCCTGGGCTCAGGCAGAGCCTGTGCACTGGCTGCCATGGCCAGGCTCCTGCAAGACACTGACCTGGGCTACAAGGGAAGCCACTCTCCCAGCAGCCTTGGGAGCACTTGCATGTAGATGGATCCTGCTGGGCCATAACTGCCTGTATCAGGACTGGATGAACTCTTCCACCAGACTAAGCATTGACAGTCATTTGGTCAGTTCAGCTCTTGTGTTATGGCCTTGAGTCAGGGCCTAGAATTCCCTCGGAGGCTGCAGGGCAAAGGTTGAGGAGAAGGGTGTGCCAGACAAGGATAGGCAGGGAAGAGAATAGGAGGGTGCAGGAGTGGGTACTAGAGTTCAGGCATGTGTTTGAGCACACAGGAGGGTTATTAGGCTATAGACACTGAAGATGGGGCTCCTAATGGAGAGAAGAGGGCTCTGAAGACCGCCTTCTGTGCATGGTCTAGGTCTGAGCAGGCACCTGCTGCAACCCCCCAGGGTAGTATTGCAGTCCTGCTATGGTAGGAGTCCTTGTGAGAGCTTTAAATGGAGCAGTTGACTTTGGGGTTGCACTGTAAAACTAGGAGGAGTTGGTGTGTTCTCAGCAGTGTTTAACCAAGTCCTGACAAGCAAGAATAAGAGGTGACGAGAGAAAGTGTCTAATAAGATTCCTTGCTTTTGGAGAGGCCAGTTGCTTTAACTTTTTTAACTGAACCCTGTTCTTGACATAGTTTTGTTCTTATTTTCCATGTCCTGCACCTCAGTGGCTAGTTTCTGTCCTATAATCCCTACAGTACAAGTGTCTCTTGAGCAAGAAGCTGAGTGAGGACATAAACATCTTACAGAGGTAGTTCAATGACACACATTTTCCTATCTTATGAAGGATTTTCTGTTTCAAAATGGGTCAACAGTTTCTGTTTGGTAAACACCAACGTATTTCTATTAATCTAAGATTTCCTGGGCAAAGAGTCGACCTTCCTATATGTCCTTCACGAGAAAAGAGGGGTTTGCCTGCTCAGCTGTTCAAAGAAAGAGCAACACAGAAGAAAAAGAGAGCAAAGGTAGCAAATCTTTTTTAAAAGTCTTTTAGGCAGATATCAAGCATAAGAATTTCTGATAAAAAAATTGTTTGTGGAAGTGTCAGCGCCCGGAAAAAAGTGTGTGGACTAGTATCAGAGTTCAGGGTTAATAATTAGTGTCTTCTATCAAAGGATATATTAATGATTAACTTAAGGCTATGACTTCCAAACTGTGACCCAAATAAGTAGCATTTACCATGGTAAACAACACAGTTTACAAACTCATAGGTTCAAAAGTGCTGTAATAAAGACACATTGAGGTTTGTGAGAAAAGGTGAAGGTCGGCCATCATCTTATGTTTTGAAAGGACTGGAACAGACACCGAGTCGTTTCTGGGGTTATTGTAGTGTTTTACTGCTTCCCTTAGATGGAGCCAAACTCACATTGTCCAGCTGCCTGTGACTCACCAGTAGTGCATGCAGCTTCCCCAAAATCAGAGAACTGTGTAGTGGGAGAGTTTTTCATGGGTCCCTAAGCCCCATTCCTGCCCCTTCCCCTAGACTGACTTCCTGTTACATTTCCTCCAAGCTCAGCTCCCACAGTGGCTACAGGCAATGACACACAAAAGCACTAATCTGACACTGACCTTCCCATACAGCTTGAGGGGAAATGTTTTTCAGACGTTACAAATATTACCTTTCTAACTACACATTATGTCACAGCTTTTACTACTGGTCTCTTCATTTGCACATTGAATGGATAAGACATTAGAAAAGATCTTAAGAATCAAGTTTTGGAGGCTTCCTCCTTCCATGCCACACTGTGATCTTGGGCAAAATTCTGATCTACCAGGGCTTGTGACTCTGGTGTTCCACTGCGATATGTTTGGGATCTATATGGATGCAATGAAATGACTTGTAATAGAAAGTAGGAACTTTCAGAATTACATGCAATTTGATCAAAAAGCTGCATAAGGAAGACAGACACGACTGTAAGCCAAACAAGGATAAGAGCAGTACAGGGTAAGGAGTGAGCATTTCCAATCTTTGGGAGTAAGAATCCATAGCTACCCTCCTGACAGCAATTCAGGTTTCTTTCCTCGCTTTGAGAGCCAAGGAAGGCATCTCCACATCTGTGTTCAGTGCAAAGCCACTCATACCCCAGTAAATATTTCCACACTGATTTTACTTACATGGCAACAGTTTTCATTACACTGGATTTGAAAGTGTTGTGGAAACATCTGAGGCAACTTAGAGAGAGTGCCCTTTTGCTAGCCTTTTATTTTTAAGCAAGATCACAGAGCAGATAGCTTTCTCAAAAACCATTACATTTAAAAGGTCTGTCTGGTTATCCTGCTATTCAGTGTTCCAACTAAATCATGATGAATTGAAACATGGAGACTGTGTGTCAGAAATATCCCAGTGATATGAATGTGCAACTAATGGGAGAAAAGGTCTGCATCTGGTTTTATATCCCTGTGGTTCTACTCCTATCATTGCATTTGTAGAAGTCATTTTATCCCTTTCACAGAGGCATATGGAATACAGCAAGAGGTTGTGACAACCAAACCGTTGAGAAAGCTGGGAAAGGTTTTCTGGTGCCAGACCAGTCTTTTGAATGGAGCCTCTTCCATCAGCATGCTGGAAGGAGGAGGTGCTGGAACACACTCTAGTTTAGCATATCCTCATGAGGACTGTGTTAATTCCCAGCTGGTGTTCTGACTCCAAAGTCTGCTCTTGAAGGAGTTATGTTCAACAGCTTTCTTTCATTGCCAGAGAAGGTGCAGCTAGAGGATTTGGAAAGAGGACATTTGATCCCCACACAACCATGAGGCTCTCTGGAGTAGTGAGTAAACAGCATGGGGAGAGGAAGTGTGTCACACTCCCATCTTTACTTTGTTTAGATGTTTCCCATGAAGCGAGTACAAGGGGATCTTTGGATTTCTCTTTGCAAAGCCTGGGTCTGATTTCAGCTGCTATGTCATCCTGAAAGCACTGACTCATCCAGCAGGGCTGCAGTTCCAAGGAACACACGCAGAGGCTGGGAAAGTTCAGAGCTATTTTCAGAGCTTGGGGGAGTCGCACTGTGGGGTCCCACTCTCTGGAAGAGGTGCTAGACAGAGAGTGTGCCCTCCAAGAGGCTCAGTAGAACTGGACACTGCCATGACCTCACAGGCTTCAAAGCAAACAGTGCAAAGGCAGAATTTAGTAGAGGAAAATAATCACCATCCACTGGAAAAGAGGTCCTTTGGCATTTTGATCTTACCAATCACCTTCACGCAACTTAGCTGCATTAAATAGTCCCTGGAGCAGGATTTTGACAGTGCCCAGACAAAGATGAACCACTGGGAAATTATGTAGCATAATGGCAGAGCACACTGGTATTCACCAACATGAGTGCTGCCTCCTCTTGTGCCTCAGTTTACATTTATCTGAATAGTTCAAACCAACAAATGTGCCTGGTATTTCCAAATCTCTCCCTAGTCTCGGTAAAGGTTGTTAACATAACTTTCAGCCTTCCAGCCTTAATAACAAGATTTACAATTGTGATAAGAAACATTTTAAAATGTGATTTAAAATATATATTAAAAGAGAGGAAGTGGAGGAAAATGCTCTGGAGGGAAATTAGAGTATTCTAATTTATGTTTTGAGAAAAGAGGGATCAAATGGAAGGGAAAAAGAAAACTAGGCTTAGTGCTGTTGGGGGAACACAGCAGCAGCCTCTCTCAGACAGGCCTGATGTTCCTACAAAATAACCAATCCAGAAATGAGTGTCCCAGATAAACAAAGAGGCAGAAACAAAGGAAGTGGGAATGAAATTCAAATGGAGCTGTTTTCCACTTGCCTCTGCCCCTGCTGCAACACAACGTTGAAACTGAGCAGATGAGTTTGCTCCCAAAGAAAGATATCCTTGTGTGGCAGAGTTGCCTGTCAGACACCAAAAGCTCTTCCAGCTGCTGGCAGCGTAGCAAGAGTGACGGGCTCCTGGCCAGGGCTCTCCTGATCGGGCCCACGTAAATCAGAGAAGTGCCCGTGGGAGGTTTGTTAGCACTGGGGACTGCTCAGATTCTTGGATGCCAACACTTCACAACTCCTTCTGCTCAAAGGGGGCCATTTGTCAGAGTTCAGTGTCTGGTTTAAAGGGGTTGATGATAAAGTGTTCTCACCGAGCTGATTTCTCCAGAAATGTGTGTGACGCCAAAACATAATGTCGGGAGGCAGCTTTGCCCCAGCTATCTGGGAGAATCTCATTTCAAAAAAAGGATACTGGAAAAAGGCTGTGGGTTGGAATTGAAGGGCAGATATGAATAAAGGAAAGGAGATACTGCTATGCTGAAGACCCCTGTCATTATTTTGTTTACAGGGAGACATTCAGAAAAGGAAACATAATAGAAAAGGAAAAATTACTGAAGACTATAATGGTGTTGTGCTGGGTCTGATTGCTCCTGTCCTGAAGGAGGACTCAGTGAACCTGAAAGGTGACACATTTCCAAGTGGGTAACAGGAGATGTGTTTATTACAGAATAATGTTAGGTGTGTACAGGAAATGTATTTACTACAGAATAATGTTATTTGAGAGAGTTTCACAGACCATCATTGAGAGCAAGAGTCAGATTAAGCCTTAAATAGGATTAGCAAGGAGTAAAAAGAGGATAATCAGAGGCTGTTACTTTTATTCTCTCTTTCATGTTTGAGGGATAAAATCCCACTAGCTTCAGGGCATAGAGCAACCTCAGAAAGCCCATGACTAGAAATAACTTCTTGTGTGGGCAAATTATCATATACTTCTCTTGAACTTTTCTGTGAATAATTTTCTGCTGGTTTCTGTCACAGATAGGATAGTAGCCTGCAGGGGTACTTTTTTTAGTATATTTGTAACTGCTGGGGTGTGTTAGTAAAGGTATGAGCTGTAATTTCAAAGACTGTTTCCAGGCCACTTTCACTGGCAGAAAAAACACAGCATGACAGATGAAGATACAGATCGACGGACATGTTTTTTCGGTCACTTGATTGTGTCTGAAACATAAGAGAAAAAATACTAAGTCTGTATATTGTGACTATGCTTCTTGTTTCATAGCAACCCAGTCTTCAGACCATCTCCTAGGTAAATTCTGTCCAATTTTGTATCTTGATCATCATCTATCTCCTGAACGTTGCCTGCATCACTATTGCTGTTTCTGCTGTAGTGAAGAAATCCAACCTTCTCTGCTGCCACCATGTTCCAGACATCTTAACCTTTGGACCTGTCAACATATGGGCAATGGAGTCTGGCATGTTGGTAGGTCCTATCTTTGCTCCCCCTGCTCTAGTTGTCAGCAGTTCTCCAGCACCCCTATTCTCACTACTGTGTCCATAGACTGATGTTTAGCCACTGCTTACCAATCTACTCCCTAAGACATTTCAAGTCCCCTCTTGCTGACTTGATCATTTGCCTCCCGGGGACACAATCCCATCAGCCTTATCCTGGCTGGTCTCCATGGCAGGTTTATCCTGGCCCTGATGGTGCCAGAGGTTGTGATGTTCACTGTCCCTACTTTGGCCATGTCCTGTAGTGACCTTCACTCCTCATGTGGTGCTACCTGCATGCAGACATTCCAAAAGATTAAGTCTCTTCTGCCCCAGCAAAGTGCCCAGCTGAGGGTGAAGTGAGCCACACAACTAAGACTGGTCTTCTCTCCCTGCTGGGCACGGTGTCACTTGCTGGCATAGATACATACACCCTTTGACACTCATCTGCTCTTGCAGTGAGCTGGATCATCCCTGTGTCTTTGGTGGGTCCTGAGAATTGTCACCGGGTCTCTCTGTCAGGTCAGTGGTCCAAGACTGACCAGGACTGACTGCACATTTGCCAAGAGGCAGATAGCAAGCCAAAGATTAAAAGTACTTGATCTGAAGGAGATCTAAAGTGATCTAAACAGGTGCCTGGAGTCCAGAAAGACTTCAAAAGGGTGTTTAATTTTCCCTGGTGATTCCATCCTTTAAAATGTTGAATGACAACTATGTATGTAGAAGAGAATGGTGATAATAATTCACAAAACTTTGGAGGATATAAATGTCAAGGAAGAAGGAGTAGTTGTGCTGGTACTAGTGTGATAGCCAGGAGGACCCAAGTGAATTTGAGAAAACTAAAAATTTGGCTCAATACAAGGAACAAAAATATAAACTAAATAAAGCGACCTAAAATAAGTAACTGTACAAAGCCTAAGAAACCAAACAAAACCTTTTCTCCAAGTAGTTATTTTGGAAGAGGAAAAGTACCAGATACTACATTGAGTTCTCTACGAGCTTCACTCTTGTTGTGGGTTTTTGTATGGAAGCCATTCAAAAAGTTATGGTGGTGTAGGCTGCCTAAAATGGAAAGAGCCAACAATAATCTCTGTTTGATTTGAAAAATCCCCAAAAGGGAGAGGCTGAAACCCCTCAGAAACAGTAAATTAAAACTGAGCAGAAACCTGGCACGTATAGTAAAATGACGCATACAGTGAATGGCACAATCTTCTGTTGGGCTCTGCACATAGAGGACAGACACATCATGATTTTCCAAGTCCAAAATAAAAAGCCTATAAAAAGTACTTCTTCCCATTATGGAGACAAATAAATTTGACAAGAGTGATTTGTATTCTTATTACAGAATTGATGCTTTTTTTTCTTTTTCTTTTTTTCTTTCCTCCTTTCCTTGGTGAGCTTTAAGTGCAGAGAAAAAAAAAAAGAAGGTATCTGATCTGGGTAAAAATCTGGCACAAATGAGGCTCCTGAAAGTGGGACAGTATTGCTGCTTTTCACATTGACAGTTCTCTCTCTCCACTGGAGTGTCCCTGGGGTTCAGAGGATGTGATAAAGTACATTCAGTCCAAGTGGAGGAAATGTTAAAACTTCAGACAAAAATAGACACAGTCTTTAAATTTAGACATTCTATTAGAAAATTGTAGCAGGAGCTAAACCAAGTGTTTAAGGATGTGGAAATTTAAAGTCAGGTTAATGGTCAAAAACAGAGATCAAAGTTGATCTTCCCAGACAGACTTTTTCTATTTTTTGATGAAGGGTTTTTTAAAATGGAGGCTAGAAATATCTGTGTACTGGTGGCTGCACTTTGATAGAAGAGTAGTAAAACAAGGCTGGTCACTGGATCAGTGGGACAGATGCTGCAAAGGAGAGCATCCTCTTGAGCTTTATGAAGCACTGACTCCTGCGCCAGCAGGGAGGCAAAGAGCTGCTGCACCATGTTCACAGTGCATTAACTGCTGGCATTTTCAGTGCATTCCAAACCCCAGATCAAATAACTCCACTGTTAGATCATGCTAAAGTGCTTGTTTCTCTCCATCACATCCCAGTTACCAGGCTGCAGGGGCACCGGTGAAAGCGGCATGTGGAAGTTTTAAACTATATAAACTTGGGTTCTTAAAACTAACAAATGTGCACTGAATGAGCACTCGTTGTTCCGTTGTTCTGTGTTTATGCTTTGGTGAAGAAGGCATAGGGAAAGTGGGATGACAAGTTTAAAAGGGCACGGGCACAGCACCAGGCAGCAAGTCCCCGCATCACCATGGCAGGGCCAGGCTGTGCAGAGCCATCACTCTGGTCCTTCCTGCTCCCCTGGTTCCTGTGACAAAGGCATCAGCTCAGTGCTCGCCTCCCTGCCATGCTTCAGGGCTGGGACAGCTAGTGCCTGCAGGAAGGAGGCAGGAGAGAGGAACCTGCCACCACCACAGCACTCTCCATTCCTCTCCATGTTTCTGAGCTTTCAGGCATTTTGTTTCAAGGGCAGTGCTCTCCGGATGTTTTCATTCTCGTGTATTTGCAGATGTGAGTCTCTGCCAAGTGATGTGCCTTTTTTTATCTGGGAAAATCCTTGGCACGTTTTACGAGACAGACGTATGAGGCCCAGGAACTACCAGCACGTACAAATGCCTAAAATCTTTCTTCAGACGAAGCCCGCAGGCCCAGTGCTTGTCATCCCATCCCATCCCATCCCATCCCATCCCATCCCATCCCATCCCATCCCATCCCATCCCATCCCATCCCATTCCATCCCATCCCATCCCATCCCATCCCAGGGAGCAGAAAGCAGTGCTCGAAGCGGCCCCTGGGTGTTGTTTGCAGGAGAGGCTCCCCAGCTGGCCCCTGGCCAGAGCCCACAGCCCGCCCCAGCCTTGGCGGCGAGGGAGACGTGCGGGCAGTGCTCTGCTCATTCTCTGCTCGGCACAGCAGCCCTGGCGTGACAGCACTGCTGATACGCTGGAGAAGGCTCTGGACTGCCTCAGCTGGAGCAGGGTGGGGGATGAACTGCATTGACCCCTCACATGGTAAAGCACACAGAGGCAGGTTTAAATCCTCTCTCTTGTTTTGCCAACAAGTCCTGCGATGCTGTCCCTCTGTTTTTATTTAAGGACTTGTAACCTCAACAGGCATGGAGAAGAGGGTGATAGACTAGCTTTATGTCTGAAGTCAGGGCATGGCTGTGTTAGATAATCTTAATGAAAGAGGATGTGGTTTTCTTTTTACACTAACAAACCTTGTTTCCCTTAGTCAGGTACAGAGAAATGACTGACTTGTTTTAGCTGAAATTTTCCTGAGACAGCACAGGCCAGGAACAGACACTCAATACAGAAGTTTTCTGCCCACACCACTTGTCAATGTTATCAGCAACTTTAAATAAGGGTTGGTATGAAGAAGGGTCAGGTAAACTCAGTTATTGGTATTTTCCTCCCTGTGCCTCTCCTTATCTCCTGGCTTTGTTCATCTTGCTGGGTCAGCAGTTTTATAGCTAGCTGAGGCACTGGAAGAGCCACATCCATGTACCTTTAGAAAGCTGCAGTATTTAGATATTGCATTTTTTTTGTGGCAGAGGAAGCAACGTAAAAGGACAAGGGATATCAAATAGGATGACTTGTGGTGTGGAGGAAGAACACCTGTGTGGTCTCTGAGCATCCACTTCCTGTATTGCTTCTAGTGATGGGTCTATCACACCAATGGTGGCATTTGTGCTTGCCACTGAAAATATGACCATGGAAGTAGCTGGACATAGCCTAAGTCAGAATCAGCAGGAAAAAATGCGACTGTCTTTTCTTGCAGTTCAGACATCCATATCCTGAAAAAACCATGCACTGTTCAAAATAGTCAAGGCACTCTTACATTTTCCAGCTCAAGATCAGTTTCATTAGTGATATCGGGGGAAAGTACAGATGTTAATGAGGTCAGGCTGTCTCAGTCCATGCTTATTTGTGTTTTGGATTTGCTATGAGCAGATTTCCATAACCCAGTGATGTGAACAGGGGGACATCCCTGGCAGCAGAGCCACCATGTTGAGGAAAGCCATGGCACTGGAGATCCTCAGGGAGCAAAGATCCAATCCTGATTTGGAAGTGATCCAGGCTAACACCCCAATATGGCAGGAGGAGAAGAGACCTAGATTTCTTTAGATGGGTGTTGCTACAAAAAACCCTTCGGGAAAATGCAGCCCTTGGGTTCACAGGGCTAGCCATGAGTATGAGCATTCCTCCCTGGTTTTGTGAGCATGGGATTCCCCTGGTCCTGTTGCTTTTCCCCAGCACAGCAGGTGGGTAGCAGGCACCAAACAGTCTGTGGCTGTACTGTACTTCCAGACATTCGGAAGCCTCCTCAGGGCTGGAAACCCCATACAAATGCCCACAGACCATCTGGATGATCATTTGATGTGGGAAAAGCAAATGTGCCAAAGGAAACCTGTCTGTGTGGTTGCCCTACTTGGATCCACTTGAATCCACAAGACCAATTGGGTCTGTTCCTGCACTCAGATGTTCTTCACATGGAAAAAAAAGGTGAGTGCATTTCTTTCCCCACTTTTTCTACTACTCAGTGATAATAAAAAAAAAAAAAGGTGGTTGGCACATTGCCCTTCTTACCTTCAAATTTTTCCTCTGTGTGAGAAATCCAGGTCTCAGCAAGCTGGCTTCCTGGATAGCTTCTGGTGATAAAGCAGGAACAGCTATGTGAATCACCAGCTGCAGCAACATTCAGGGGAAATCTGAGGGAGGGGAAATCAGTTCATTGAGACCACTGGGATCTCTGTGTGCCACTGAGAGGTCCAATGGGGCAGAAAGCAGCAATGAAAGGTAAAGTTTTCAGGAGCAACATGGAAATAGTCACTGCACAGGATTTCACTGGTAAATTCCCTTTGCAAACACAAAACCTCCCAGAAATGGATGTTATCCACAGTGCTACACCCTAATTAAACCTCTTCCTCAAACGACATGCACAGACCCCAGTTCTCCTTGCAATTTAGCTTCCTCTTACATGTTCTGGGCTTCCCAGCTCTGGCACAGCTGACAGCTACACCCATGTTCAGAGCCTCCTGCAGTCAGAGCTCTGCTTACACAGTTGGTGAAATGAAGTTGTTGTTTTGAAGTTCACCACACACTTCAGCCATGGCCCTGAAAGAGCTGCTCACACGTGGACAGGGGCTGAACCCCAGGCAGATATTGTTGCTAAATAGCCAGTGATAAGAGCTTAGTTAAAAAGCAGGAGGCATAGTAAAAGCATGAGTACAAGGTGAAAGGGAACAGTAAATTGAGCCTTAAGCACAACATGTCTTTCTTACACTTCATTTAACACTCACTCTGACAGCTCCTGGTGATGCAGACCTTTTATCTGCTGGCTGCATCCTCTCCCACAGCAGTGACTCAGCCAGCCCTTGCCTACAAGCCTTGTGTGAGCAGTAACCTGTCCAGGAGGCCCTAGTAGAGTTCAGCCCCCATGGCCCCAGACATTTCTGATTTCTCTAGGAATGACTGCATCAAGCAAAGCCCAGGAAGAGCTGGTCCCAGTCACTCACTGTTTGGGAAGGATAGAAGCACTCCTTCAGGCCTAAGCTCACTTGTGGCCAGAAAAACCTCCAGGCTATTGTTGTTTGTCCTCCCCATCCTGTGTCCCCTGTCCTTGCTGTTTTATTATTTTAGCAATACTTGAGGAATTGCATTTGCTACTCCATTTCTGTTGGATGGGGTCAGGGGAAAACAAAGCTGCAAAGGCTTGATTGTACTACCATCCATCAGTCTGCAGGTAGGAAGTTTGGTTGGTGATTTTGCATATATTTGCATTTCCTTCATAAAGTGGCTTTCCACGAAGTGTTGTGGTCCCCCAGCCTCCCCCTTCAGCAGGAGAGCTCTGCCATCGAGAGAAGCCGCCCTGCTGACCCTCATTTTGTCACCCATGGTGACATTGCTCTCTGATGCCACGGACAACCAATCTGAGTAGAGAGATTAGAAAAGTACAAAATAAAATTAAACAGAGCTTTAGAAAAAAACAAACAGGGAAGCTTTTTTACCAGATCTGCTCCCAGCGCTGGCTCATTAAATGCTGCAGGGAGGATTAAACCAGGGTGAGGATGCCCTCACTTACTCCTATCCTTGCATTGTCCTTGTCCTGGCCCTTGCCTGGCTGCTCTCCAGATGACACAAAGCACTCAAGCAGGAGATGCCAGATGCAAAATAAATCAGGTGGCATCTGGGAAGCAGGTTGCCTGTGAGCAGTTTGACCATGCAAATGCGTGGTACAGCCCGAAGAAGGGAATGAACAAGAGGAGAAAACAGGGAGATGCTGAGCTCGATTCCCCAGGACCTGGCAAAGTTTCCTGGACTGTTTGGGGTATTCCTTGCATTCTGCAGGACAAACAGCACTGCCTGCAGTCCCAAGGGTCAGGGACCTGAGAGAACATTTGCCCTTTTTCCTGAAGTGCTATGAATTAGTATTATAAAAAACACAACTTCTCTGCAACCTTTTGCCTGCATTCCTCCCATGGTCTGAAGCTGTTTTTCTCAGCCAGAGGGTTTTCCAGGGGAGGAAACAAATGTGATTGCAATGGATTGGCCAGCATGCCCTGCCTCCTCTAGCCATCACTGTTCCCTCACACAGCTGAAGGACTGCCAGTGAGGAGGTGTCCCACAGATGGTGAATCCCTCATGGCATCGCCTGCACCAGCACCCGGTGTGCACTGTGATGCACATGGCCAGGGTGTAAGAGCCAACAGGGTTAAGGCACCTCTGAAAGGAGCAGGCTGAAATTTGGTTGCCTGTAAAGCCAGCAAATTTCCCCACTGGCTGAAGCTCTGGCCACAGCAAGCGACATCTTCCCCAGAGCCACCAAGAGACCAGAGGGTCCCTAAGGTCCCTGCACCACACTGGGGACCAGGAAAAGCTCATGGAAAAAGCAAGATGCACAAGGGCTCAAAGAGAGAAAGCAACTCCAGAGGGCTGGTTGGAAGTGGTGCTCGCAGGACTGGGATGGCAGCTGGCAGTGCCTGAAGCTACACAGAGCATTTCAGGCTTAAGAGGTCAAGGAAAAACTGTCCAAGGACAAAGAGCCTAAGAGCAGGGATGGCCACTGACTGTTCAAAGTCGAGTCTGAAGCACACAGGAAGGTGAATTTAGGAGCAAAGGGAATTGAGATGACCCTCTGCAGCCACCCCAAGACACATGGTTGCCCTTATCACCCTGAGCAGGCACCCAGAGGCAGTTTTGGTCCTGAGTCAGCCACTTTGCTCCAAGCAGGAAACTAAGAAATGTGTTTATGTCTTCCTCAAGAGGAAAATAAAACAAAAACAGCAAAACTCTCCACTCAGGATTACAGGAATGAAAGATGGGCAATGGGAAAAACTCTTTCCAGTGCTGGGAAATGCAGTTGTTATGTCAACCAGCTGCTGCTGGCAGCCCCACATAGCATGATAAATGGGATTGGGCTTGATATGGAAGCCGGCTCAACTGTGCTGGTCAAATCCTTATGGGAAGAAATGAGAGCTTGAGAAAGTGTTTGTCCACACTTACACATGCCTTTGGAGAACATCAGCTGTCAGTGTCCCCAGTGTGCTGTGGGGTGGATGCTGTGAGCCATCAGCACCCCAAACACACCCACGTGGTTTGCCCTTGAGGACAGCGAGAGATTTCAAGGGAAAAGCTGTCGTGGTAACCTTTTCCTTTCACGTACTACAAAGCCAACATCCTGCTCAGCTCAGTCTGAGATATGGTCAGGGAGCCAAAAAAAGGGAAGCAAATGAGCTGAAAGGTGAGTGTCCTGAAAGCCCTGAGTGTGCTCTTGTACACTGGGAGTTTCCCTTCTCCTGACGCAAATGAAGAAAAGCCACTGAGAAACCACAAGGATCCCTTCACATCTAAACCAGCTACATGCCTGATGGAACCACTGCCTCATTAACCTCTGCCGGTGACTGAGGGCTAAAAACCCCAGTGGGCAACTCTGTTCAAAAACAAACATCATGAACACATTGGCTGTGACATTTTGTACCAGAAATAGTGAGGTCAGCAGGACCAGGGCAGTGATCATCTCTCCATACTCAGCACTGATGAGGCCCCACCTTGAATGCTGTGTTTAATTTTGGGCCCCTCAGTACAAGAAAGACACTGAGGGGCTGGAGTATGTCCAGAGAAGGGCAGTGGATCTGGTGCAGGGTCTGGAACACGTCTGATGAGGAGCAGCTGAGGGTGTTGGGGTTTTTTTACCTGAAGAAAATGAGGCTTAGGGGAGACCTTACCACTCTCTGCAACTACCTGAAAGGAGGCTGTAGCAAGGTGGGGATCAGCCTCTTCTCCCAGGTAACAAGGGACAGGACAAGAGGAAACAGCTTCAAGTTGTGCCAGGGGAGGTTTTGATGGGATATTTGAAAAAATTTCTTCATCAAAATGATTGTCCAGCAGTGTAACTGGTTGCCCAGGGAAGTGGTGGAGTCACCATCCCTGGAGGCATGTAAAAGAGGTGTAGATGTGGTACTTAGGGACATGGCTTTGTGGTGGACCTGGCAGTTAACCCCAGCTGGGTTAACAATTAGACTTTATAATCTAAAGGTATTTTCCAGCCTAAATGATTCTATGATTCCATAATTCTATTCTATCTTCGTAACCCAGAGAGCATATAGATGGGGACTCCCCTGTGACAGTGCCAGCAGCTCTGCAGGATGATGTACTGATTTCTGTACCACAGAGAAGCTTGGAAGAAGCCAAAACTGCAAGTTCTCTTGCCAAAGTAACCTTAAATAGTAAGACTCTTTCAGGAGCTTCACACACTATCGGAGGGGAAACTTTTTCTGCTTGTGTTGAAAAATCACTGTTTTCAGAGAGGTGAACAACCACTTTTCCCCTCAGTTTTAAATAGATTTTCTTAATAAAATTATGAGTTTGTCCCCATTTGGGGGGCTAGTTGGCACATTTGATTGCTCAGAATTGGACGGGAAGGATTCTCTGATGCACTGAAATCAAATATGCCAAGCAGAATGGGTTGAGAGCCAAAATAGCTACTTAGCCCCTTTCTAATGGTTGGTGACAGTATCCAATGCAGTGGTGATGATATGCCTTTAAAATTCAGAGGACAATTATTGTGTCCTGCACACACCTATGTTTGCAACCCAGCCCTTCCCATGAAACAGGGGAAAGGCAAAGCCCACGGCATCTGATTTACTGGCTTCTCTGCCCCGTATTTTTATCCTCTGCCTGTACAGATGGCATTTTGTTTTCATACTGCTGTATTCAATGCAAATTAATGATGTTTAAAAGGGATAGGAATATTGCTTTCAGATGTGCTAGATTTTGGCTCTCCCCATAAACCTCTAATTTCCACAGATTAAGTTGTTTAGAAATTTGGATGTAATTAATAACAGCAAAGGGAAGGAGTATTTAAGCAGAGAATGAAAGGGAAATTCTGTGTGAAATAAGCTTCATTTTTATTATTAAAAAGATGATTTAAACTAAAGTATTCAACTTCATCAGTGAAGCCATGGCTAAAATTATCAATAAATAAAATAAAGAACCCCGACAAACTCACTGTGGTATTGTCTAGCTGCTACAAGGAGTTTTTGCCATCCCATGGCAGCTGCCCTGGTACAGAAAAGACAAACTGGTTTTGGCCAGCAGGTCCCTCCAGCAACCCAGTCCATAGCTGCTCCCAGAGGAGGCAGGGCCTGACGGAGGGGGCAGAGGGAATGCCAAGGAGAGGCAGCTTGGCTCCTGGAGCACCTCGACCACCCCAGCCCTGGAGAAGAGAAGGCTCTGGGGAAACTTTATTGCAGCCTTTCAGTACTTGAAGTGAGCCTTTAAGAAAGAAGAGGACAAGCATTTTAGCAGGGCCTTGTTGTGAAAGAGTAAGGGGTAAACCAAAGGAGGGTCAATTTTGACTAGATATAAGGAAGAATTTTTTTACAGTGAGGGTGATGAAACACTGGAGAGTACATATTATCCAGAGAGGTGGTGAATGCCCCATTCCTGGAAACATTCAAGGTCAGGTTGGATGGGGCTCTGAGCAACCTGGTCTAGTTAAAAATGTCCCCACTCACTGCAGTGAGGTTGGACTAGATGGTCTTTAAAAGTCCCTTCCAACCTAAACCTTTCTGTGATTTGAACATTTCAGAGATTTTGGGTCACAGAGAAATCACGTTGCAGTACTCTCTTCCTGCAGGGACCCCCAAAGGAATGGATTCCAACACAGAGGCAGGCACAGCCACTGCTGCAGCCTGAGTTCCTAAGGATAGCTGAATCAGCACAAAATTAACTGAGGGAGAGGAAATATGGGAGTGACTGCAAAAACAAAGGCAAGATGAGAAGAGCAGAAGAGAAGCAATCCCTTTCACTGGTCCCACAGCACCTCCTCCCAAGGCTCTGTAGGCTCTTGCCCACTCGCCCTCACATGTGTACTCACAATGAAAAGTGATATGTTGTACAAAAACATGACTTAGTTTCCTTCTTTCCCATCACTAGCTCTTGGCACGCTGCCTCCGTCACAAGCAGCTTTTGTGCACAGAGGATGTCTGACACCTGCTACAGCAGAGCCAGACTTTTCTCTAAGCGCATCCCCCTTGCTGGCTCCAGGGCTGCTGGCACACTGAGGGGGTGAAGCTGCCAATTGCCCAAGAGTTGAACATTTCAGCACAAAGCAGAATTAGTGGGAAGGTGGGTTGGGATGGAGGCAGGAGGAAGCAAAGCTGTGTGGGTGTGAAATGCCAGGAGCACTGAATGACGGTTAGGATGGGTGAAGAGAGCTTTTGTTGTTAAGAACAGCTAAAAGAGAGTGGGCACCTGTCCCTGAACTTCACAGCCTGGAACAAAGACCCCATCCATTTGCAGCTGTGACTCATCTCTGCTTGCCGAGGCCACTGGTGGATGTGCACGTCCGTGGTGTCAGATTCCAAAACTGAAAATAACGGGAGCCACCAGTGTCGCCTGAGGGAGCAGCCAACCAGAGAGAAACACCGTGGGTGAGGGATGGGAGACTGGTGAGCACAGAGGAACAGGGAATTAATGACAACTGAATAGGCATGAAGTGAATGGAAAGACCTCCAGCAGCAAGGACAGGAAGGGAAGGATACCCATGCAGGACTCCAATAGAGTGTTTTTGAGGGCCAATTGCAAAACTGCTCTAGGAGGCAGGGATGCTCAGGGACCAGGTGCATGGGAAGGAAAAGTACTGAGGGCATTTGCCACAGGGTTTGTTGCATTTTACCAGCAGGTACTTTGCAGTACCTTTAGGTGGGAACCTGGCCATCTGAAAGTCTCTTGTTCCACATGCTGTGTGAAGGGAGAGAGTGACAATGATCACAGAATATGCTGAGTTGGAAGAGACCCACAAGGATCATCGAGTCCAATCCGTAGTCCTGCACAGGACCATCCCCAAGTGTCACACCATGTGCCTGAGAGTTTCATCCAAACACTTCCTGAACTCTGTCAGGCTTGGTGCTGTGACTGCTCCCCTGGGGAGCCTGCTCCAGTGCCCAAGCACCCTCTGGGTGAAGAGCCTAATATCCAGCCTAAACCTCCCCTGACACTTCAGGCCATTCCCTCAAGTCCTGTCACTGGTCACCACAGAGAATAGATCACTGCCTGCCCCTCTTCCTCTCACAAGGAAGTTGTAACTGCAATGAGGTCTCCCCTCAGTCTCCTCTTCTCCAGACTGAACAGACCAAGTGACTTTAGCCACTCCTCATATGGCTTCCCCTCAAGGCCCTTCACCATCTTCATTGCCCTCCTTTGGATGTTTTGTAACAGCTTAATATCTTTCTTACATTGTGGTGCCCAAAACCACACACAATATTCAAAGTGAGGCCACCCCAGTGCAGAGCAGAGTAGGACAATCCCCTCCCTTGACTGACTGGTGATGCTTTGCCTGATGCCCCCCAGGACAGGGTTGGCTCTCCTGGCTGCCAGGACACTGCTGACTCATATTCAACTTGCCATCGACCAGGACCCCCAGGTCCCTTCCATGGCACTGCTTTCCAGCACCTCATTCCCCATCTGTTCATATATACAGGACTGAGAGGAGTTAAAGAATAACGTGACTTCACCTGAACAGCACACGTGGGCTTGCCTGTTCCTGCAATTACACAGTCAGGAAATTAATTTTGATCAACTGCTCCTGAATACCTTCCTGTGCAAGCAAAACCTGGCAGGATTTATTTCCTCCTTTATCACTGGGGAATACCAAAGGGAATACTGAGAGGCCCTGAAAGTGCATTATGAAACCATCATGAGACACAGGAACTTTCACGTGAAGAACTGGATTCTTGCCCATCCCAGCTGAGAACCCTGGAGGCTGCTTTGTCTGGACAGGCTCATTGGGATGTAGTGACAGCTTCTCCCACCCTGCCTTGGTGAAGTGGTCTAGATTGTGAAGGGAGGGAGAAAGTGTATATATGTGACTTGCCAGTGAAATTATAAGAGTAATCTTACATTTCAAAAGTACTCAAATTGCCCATTGTGGATTTTGTATCAATGATCTAGACACACTGTTTAACACAAGGGTTTTTTTGTATCAGTGGCCTACACATACTATTTAATATGAGATGGGTAGCTGCTGTCTGATTTAAACTCAGAGACATCCCTGAGAATTGAACCAGAACAAGAGGTAAAAATCAACCCTAATCCCACAACTTTCCTCAATCAGCATCACAAACTGGAGCCATCCAGTACTTTTCACCAAACAGCCCAAATTTCACAGGACTAGCTCTCACTTCAGACAGGAGTCCCAACCTCTTTTGTGTGTTACAGAAGAAGCCACGGATTTATTTTCCTTTTGCTTTCTTATGCACATATGAAGTTTTAGAACCCAACCACTGCCCCCATGCTAATAGTTTTCAGATATTTCTGGCTGTGGCCCACCTTATGGGCAAGGCTTGCCCCACAGCAGTGGAAGGAGGCAGGGGAGATGATGATCCCCACCCTCCAGGACAGGGAGACACTCAACTCCCACCTGCAGGCCATCTCTACCACTCTACCACAGATTCCCCAGGTCACCCGCCCCATCTTAACAGCACATGAAACATGGGTAGTGAGTACAGGGAAGTGGCAGCTGGAAACTGTTCATCAGGTGCTTGTGTGAGTGTATAGAAGCAGCCTGAACTCGTTCTCTGGATGCATGTGGTGGGGTCTTTCCTTTGCCATCCTGGACTGTATGCTCTGGCCTTGGGCAAAGCAGGGAACACTCCATTGCTGAGTACTCCTGGCCAAAGTCGTCCCTTTGATCCATCCCACTTGGCTTATGAAAAATTCATCTACAATGCTGCAGCTCCCTTGAGTGCTGTGAAAGTCCGAATAAGGACAACCACAAAAAAATGTAGCATTTTAGCTCCCATCCCCTTTTTTTTTTTCTTTTATGTGGATCTACTATGAGAAAGAACAAAGGAAAAGATTACTCATTTTCTGCAAAATTACTAACTCTCTTCTGAAGAAAATTAGTTCAGCCAATTGACTCCCCTCTCCCCAACCTGCATCCTATGGCTGAAAAGCAGAGAGAAAAATAATGCCCCTGTTTTGCACAAATAACTCCAGCTATTGATAATGAAACTGTTTTCCCACTATGTTATTTTCTCCCTTTTTCCTCCTAGTATTAATCCAAGTAAAGTAAGACATGGAACCAGGAACTTCACATTTGCTTTTCATTGGAAAGTATTAAAGCGTAAGGTTCCCCTGTATTACCATGACGAGGGATTTTGTACAGTGAAGGTAGAAAGGGGAAAAGAGGCCCTTCCTTCCTTTTCTGTTTGCATTTTTTGAAATTATTAACACTAGAGAGCAGAACTATAAAATGATGGCTCGATACTGTTCTCATTCCTGTTAGATCTTTTCCTCAGTAAGAGCTAGTAAGGAAGATCTTTGATGTCTTCTGCATGACTAGCATGCCACTCACCCTTCCAGGATTCCTCTACTGAAAACAATTGTGAGTTCAAACCATACTTGCATTTCTTACACTTTTAACCTATATTCCATAGTAGCGATCACTGCAACAACAGATGGAAAATACAAACTCACCACAAGATGCAGCATCACGAAAAGGACAATCAGTAGGAGACCAGGAGGAAGGCAGATTTCATAGTCCTTGCACTTTTTGGTTTCTCTCACCAGACTTCTTGCAAGACAGGGCAGGAATAAACCATTACCAGTAGTAATAGTGGTGGTACAGTGTAGCTTCCTGTCCAGAAACAGCTGATTGCATCCAACAACTCAGCCTGGCTCATCAACGCAGACGTCAGAGGGGAATTCCTGAGCAGAGCTGTTGAGGTCCAGGTCTCCTAGAAGGTTTCCCACCAGCTGAGAGGTCTCTGCGCACTTTCCCAGCCACAAGTTGCGTTGTGGCCAAGAGAAGAAAGAGGTTGAACTTCCGTCCTGGGTTATTCAAAGGCTCTCCTGGCGATAACACTCCACTTTTCAAAGCACCTCTGCATGTGGTTAGAAGAAATAGGAGATACGTTGGGTTCACGTCTCTCACTATGTGCTCAGTGGACAAGGGGACTTTCTGCAGCTGCATCTAGATTGGAGCAATGCATTTTAAGTGAGCATCAAGCTGTCATCCCTGATTCAACTTATAGAACCATTTAGGTTGGAAAAGACCTCTAAGATCATTGAGTCTAGGCATTAACCCAGCACTGTCGAGGCCACCATTAAACCATGTCCCTAAGGACCACAGCCATATGTTTTTTGAACATTTCTAGGGATGGTGATTTCACCATTTCCCAGGGAAGCCTGTTCCAATGCTCAACCATCCTTTCAGTGAAGAAATTTTTCCTATATCTGGTCCAAACATGCCTTGGTGCAACTTGAGGACATTTCCTCTTGTCACTTGTTACCTGGGAGGAGAGGCTGACCGCCACCTGTATAAAACCTCCTTACAGGTAATTGTATCATCAGTAGTACCACTAAGGTAGACAGGGTGACAAAAGCAAACCTGTTCTGTAAGCTCTCAGAGACCTCAATTGCCTCACAACCTGCTCTGAACTTGATTTGGCCACATCTCTACAAGCTGATGCTGCTGTGTCAGCAGTGATCACTCCAAAAGTCAGCATTGAGTCAGCCTTACATTTCCAGCTTAAAAACAGGTCACAAGTGCATGGCATTTGCATTGATTCCAAAGCACTGAGCAAGGAAATTACTTCCTTGTAAGGTCTCTCCTCTCAGGAAGGGTTGGGGTCAGGTGCCATCCCCCTTTTACAAATCAGACAGACAGAAGGATCACAATTTGCTGCAAAATCAAGTACATTCCCTTTTCTACTCAGCATGAAACACCTGGGAAAGGTTTACAGCATGATCTAAACATCACCAAGACAGCTGGAGGATCACAGAGCTCACAGTAGCCCCCAGACCTTGAGGACCTACTCGTGGCCTCTTCACATGGAGCAAACTGCACTGTATGCCCTGTGCTCCATTTTGTATCACACGGCAGAGCCAGATGGATGTTGGACAATCCCTGAACCCACTTGGTCCAGCACGTGGCCAAGCTTGCACAAAGGCACTCATCATTACTGGGACCTGCCATCCTCACACCACAGGCCACAGCTTCACTTCTGCTTATAGAGCGGCCGAGGGGCTCCAGAGTCCCTCTGCAAAGAGGGCTGCAGCCAGGAAGCTGTAGAGATCAACTCATCCAGCCTGTGCCTGAGGGATGTCGGGGAAGGAGAGGTACCAGGGGGAAGCACAAGGTAGGAGAACTTGCTCTGGCCACAGCCATCCCTTTGGACACAGCTGGTGCCTCTGCTCCCGAGGACAGTTGGCTGAGCAGAGTCTGGGGAGGCTGTCACAGCGTTGCTGCTGCTGTCCCCTGCCAAGGGCACTCAGGTATCTTTTTGTGTGGTGCTGGAAAACTGAGCTTCATGCTCAGGCATCACATCATACATCACATTAGCTGCTCCAGCACTTAGGGAAGGACAGTCAAGATTTATTAACACTGTTTTAACATTAATTATGTTTGTAGAGCAGTGCTGCAAGGAGCCTTTTGACAAGCACATTCTTCCTTGGCTACCTCGTTTTTCCCTTCATCTTCCAGAACTGCACACATCTTTCCACCAACAGAAAAGGACAGAGCATTAAGATCTGTCAGGGCAGAATAAAGGAGCTCAAGGTCATTGTGCTGTCCACTTAACAGGTGACATTGGACTTTTCCTCCCCATTTCTTCCAGTGTATACAGTACTAGATAACTGCCCTCTGAAAACTGAACTGAATCCCCCCAGCTTCTGGAAAGCAACTGGAGAGGTGACTGCCTGGAACAGTTCTTGTTGCAGTCAGTTTTCTTTATACCACGCATTAACATTCTGACATGGCAACAAACAAATTTTTGCCTGTATTGAAACAAAGGCCTGAGGTTCACTTAGGGTTTTAATTTGCCAGAATGATATAATGATATCAAGGAAAAAGATTAACCCCCCCAGTGTGTACAAGCAGTGTTGGATGCACACAGCACAGTCCAAAAGGCAAGCACCCTCCCACCCAGCAAGGGGATGCAGCCTTTCTATGCACCCTATCTTCACTTCCAACTTCTGGTGTGCCCTCCCTCCAGGCTAAGGTTCCAAATCTTCCGATTGCAATTTGATTTCTTTTGGCTCACAGAAAAGTCCCTCTGCTTGGGTTCCTGGCAATGAGGGAGAGCAAGGAAGGGCAGCAGAACTTGGCTGCCACCTCCTGGCGTCTGGTCTCCGTCTGCTGGACAAACACCAAACCCATAGAAAACAGAATAGTCCAAAAATACAAACACTGGCACTGCCCTCTGGCTTCTTGGATTGAGCCCCTTCTAACTCAGCAGGAATAAAACAGACTCCTCAAGAAGAAAGGGTGTGAGACCAAGTTGCAGAGCTTAAGGCAGCTGAGTTTCATAAGTTAATATACTTTTTATGTACATTAATATGTTTATGGTTTGTAATAACATGAAAGCTTGTGGCACACTACAGGAGCTGTTAATATCTTGCAGATGGGAGCTACAAGGCTTCCAGAGTCAGTTTTCATTTCTTAAAGGTCAGTCAAACAAAATACACCTTCTCAAAAGTCAGGCCAATATGCCACTCCACTGCAGAAAGGCTTCCATGAATGTTTCTCCTTCAGCTTTAGATAAAACTTACATTTATTCCCTCCAGAGAAAAGCAACAAGGAAATAATTCTTATTAATTCTTTCTCCATTTCTTTGTCCTCTTCCCTGCTTATGAGGAAAAGAGAAATTTTTCTCACTTTGTCCTCTAAAAATGAAATATATCCACAGAACACAATATTTCAGTTTCCTTGTAATGTTCTGTTTTATGCTTGATAAATACTCTCAGAGTTTTGAAAACAGCATATGAAATCTCCAACTTGTATCTTTCAAGATATTACAGAAAGAGTAACATAAAAGGCTGCCTTATGAAAAAAATACAAAACCCTCATACGTTGCCTGCTGGAATCCTGGAACCTCAAAGCCAGAAAATTGTGGGGTCAAAGTATTCTAGATTCACAGCCACAAGCATAGGAGAAATAATTCAAAAGAAATGAAGACATGTATTTGTATGCAAAGGCTGACTCCGAGGCTTGGGACTGCATGGACATTTGCACGAGGAAAGATTATGAGAAAAATCCATCAAATTAGTTTTCTCACATCAGCATTCATGAAAGACAGCGCTCCGTAAAACCTTCCCATCAGCAAGTCACCACGGCTCCTCAAGGACCTTAAAAGAAAATAACCTTCCCAAAACAACAGGCGAAAGAGATTTTTTTTGTTCAAAGCAGCAGCTCTGGGTCTTGATGTACCATCACTCATTGGAAATAATGGAATATTTAAAGGGAGGTCCTATCATATTTGTAATCCACCCAGACATGCTGAAATCTGTCCATCACAGATGAAGATCAGAAAGGCCAACCCAAGAATTATAAAGTGACAATTTTCAGTAAGGAAGCCACAGCGAAGCCAGCCAAAGCCTGGGTGGCATTTGTCTCTAATTCCAAATAAATCCTATTGGGAAAAAACCCCAACCTCATGCTCCATATCTGGATGTAAGTGTACAGAAGAGATTAGCTGTTACTAAGAATAAGACCAACGTGCACTGTGACGACAGCTGGATAACAAGCACTAACAATTGCAGTTCTCCCAGTGTGAGCTGAGCACTGGCTGAAGTCAGAAAAATGTGTTTTCCTAAGGATAAATTGGGGCTGATTCCACTGCACCAGGCCCTTCTGTGTAGATATCCCCAAGCCCAGCACATGTGTATCAATCTGGTGTTTGGCATTAGAGATAGAGCTACAAAAACAACACTGTGAAGAGGATTTCCCTGTGGTTAAAATCTGCATCTCTGAGGTGCTGTTCCCAGTGTGACCAGTAACCGTGTCCCTTTCAAGTCCTTCCCAACTCTCTTACAATGCTCAGAGCAAATTCAAAGCACTGAGTAAGGGGGTATTCTGAAAGAAAAAAGCCCCTATCCAGACCATTCCAACTCCAAAAGAATATACATCCAATTTTTCAGTCAGGGATTGTAAAAGTGAAGACTCTCACTGCTAGTACAGCTGAGAGGATGACATGAACAGTGTACTTCATTAGTGCTGCGATAGCACCCCCATGAGCCAGGGCCCACTGTGCAAGTGCTATGTCAGGATCTCATAAAGTGCTGGAGAGGGAAGTCTGGGAACCTCTCAAAGACAGATTTTGGTGGTGTTGTCACTTGTACATCTCCATCACTGCAAGGTACGGGGGCAGATTGTTGCCTTGCTGGGCTTTCTGATCTAGACCACCACCAAATTGCTGCTCTTCCCTCTCCTGCAGTGGTACCAACCCAGCTGCAGGAGACACAGAAATAAATCCATCTTTGCACAAGCTTCTGCCCCTTACCTTGAAGTGGCTGTGCTGTCCTCCTGGCTGCTTTGACAGATTCACTACAGTGCTACAAACAGCAGAGAAAAATCTTGTCAGCCAAATAGAAATGTGGATAGATGTCTTTTTAGTTATGAATTTCCAGAAAGTTCTGGAGCCCATTTCTTTCAGGCACAAACCAAAGGAAGAGAAGTTAAAATAATCCTGTAGAAGGCAGTTTATTGCATGGTGTAGTGCCAGTTTAAAACAAGCTCCTTTGCTGTTGTTCATGGAATCCTAAAGTTATCCTATTTTATCTAGTGCTATCAAAACCTGAGCTATAAATATTATATCACTTATATACGATGCTACATACTAGTAAGGTTTTACACTGGGTCAGCATTCAGAGCCCCATGCAGACCACACGGTCCTGTGCAGCTTTATTTGTGCAAGAGATGGACATGTCCTCTCTCTGTACCAGGAAAATTTGCCTTGAAGAGGACTCTGAAGTCCACACGCATCATCAGACTGTGCTCTAAAACCTCTCTGTTTCTGTTGCACTAGACAACAACTACATGAGGCAGAAAGAGGTTTATAATGCCCACGAAGCAGCCTTTGCAGACAGAGTTCAGCCTTCTAGATTAGGTGATCAAACAATTATATAAAAATGACTGGTTTAGATATCCATCTTCTTCATCTAACTCTTTGCTTTCAAAGCCATATTGATTTAAAAAAAAAAAAAAGAAAAAAAAAATACATAAAACTCAACAAGGGGCATAAGCACTGCAGGTCTCCCAAACAACCTCCTCTCTCCCGTGGCCCTGTGCTCTCCTGCCCCATGCTCATCCACTGAGGAATGTTTTTGACATGTGTTGGAAAAATAATTCCATTGATGGCAATGAATACCTTTTTCAACAGACCACTGTGTGGGAATATCCCAGTCTTGAAAGCTCACGTGTTTTCCTCTGAAGGGACTGCATTTACCTGCCTTTACTACAAAAGTCCAGCAGGGCCGAGGGTGGATATTCCCCTCTTCCTTCCTCAGCAGATGAACAGTAAGGCATGTAATGGAAGGATTAAGCTGGACAAGAAGCTTTGCAGTGCAGCACTGCAGTGCCCTCTATTCCTCTTGGACAGACTGGAGGTAAATCTTGCTTTTCTTCACACACAGGGTATGCACCAGCTTTCAGGTTTTAGTAACTTCCTTCAGTGCAGCTGTAAAAGGAAAATGGTTTGTTGGAGAGACTCTTTCAGCAAAATACAGCCAGCTCTGGTAGCAGATACTGTTATTTTGCAGCACTCAGCAATTCAACATTATATAAGACAAAAGGAAAATGTTATACTCTATCAGGTGTCATACTCCTAACTGAGGCTTAGTGAGTAATATTTCTATGATATTACATGATATATATATATGCATGTGTGTGAATAATATTAGTGAATAAGTTAAAATGTGTTAAATACTGCCCTACTATAGAGGCAAACAGTCTATAACCATGAAAAACATGGTTTGGAATACAAATAGGAGCAGAATTTGTCCCAAACATCACAGATACCTGAGAAGTAACTTCCTCTGCAATCTTTAAGATGCCACAGGCATTTCCTACCTTCAGTCAAAGTGTGGGGCAGAGAAGAGAAAGAACAGCACAGGATTAAGTTTAAATCTCCTAAACTGAGCCAAGGACAGAATTATCCATGACAGAACTTGGCTAAGACGGACGATCCTCTCTGCTGCTGTCCTTTGTAATCATCTTTCCTTTCTCTCTTCCCTCAAAAATAGTATTAAAGAAAATATGGAGGTCTGTTTTTCACCTGGGGACAAAAATATTTTCTGTTAGGTTCTCTAGAAGGGAATTTTTTGAATGGAACAGCTATGTACTGACTACACAGCAGAAGTGCAGTGCACTGGCAACTGAAGCTGTCACTGGACATAGTTGTGCACAGAGCTGCTGCTGCCACACAATCTCCTACTCTGTCTCCATGTCTATTTCCAGCTTCAACTGCCACTACCATGTCCACTAGGAGTGGACATTTTACCTTTTGTGATGCTTGACAGGGAACTGTGTCATTAGTTCTCCTACAACTATATTTTTTTCCCAGTGAAATGACCAAACTATAGAGCCAGATTAGCTGAATCATGCCCTTACACTACCCCTTGAAGTTATACATTTGCTTGTGAGGAGGGACTAACAATTTACATAAATATATTTTAGCATACAGTAAAATGATTCTATTTCAGTTTTATTTCTGAACAGTATTTGTCTACCAAGGGTGACTTACAACTTCACTACCAAGACTAGAAACAGTCCTTCATAGTCTACTTTGATAAATTATGCTTTTGTAATCTCAAAGGTACTCAGCTGTGCCTCTGAAGCCTGAAATAATTTCAGGCATTCTAACAGAAATGTCATCATCTGTTCAAACTACATCTGAGAAAACTAATGCAGAGGTACCAACTGTAATATGAACATTTGCCTGCTGATTGAATGAATGACTAAAGAATTCCTCAGTCATCTGTGGTTTGGCTCAGTCACACAAGGCCAAGTAGTCCTTCAGTTATTTCAGACTAATATCTAAATCAATACCAGGGAATGCAGAAGCAAAGAAAGTTTTAAATGTCACAGGTCTTACCACTAAAAGGAGACTGGAGATGCCCCCAGCTTCAATAGCTCTTGCTTTCATTCCTTTATGAAACTGTTTCATTACAATTGGTCAGCAGAGTCAAGTAAAGAGTTTAGTGCAACATGCCTATTCCAGGCTTAATAGTAACACAGACACAGCCAAGGCCAGCACTCCTCTACATGGGGCTTCTATATTCAGCTTTTTTGCAAAAATGAGATAATTCTTTATCCCTTTGAATCCACATGGACAGGTAGACAGGTACTTTTGGCCAGTAAATGCTAGCAAGCATTTACTTTCTTCTTATAGAAACAGAACATAGAAATATTTCATCGGGAACTGCTCCTTTATGCCACTGACCAGGAAACCAAAAGGTGCTGAACTACAGCTTCCAGCAGCCACACAGATTTCAGCCAGAGTGGCATGAGAGCCACTTTGCTTCCCCTCAGTGATTCTGACAGCAGGAATTTTGAGGTGAGGTAGCTTATGAAGAGCCATACTACCAACTCCAAATTTCTATTAAAACACCAGAATGACAGCAGACTATCTATCCACAGGGCACCTCTTTTCGGTCAGAATATATTTTCATTGAAATTTTCAGAATTGTAATTCTTTCTTTTCCAGTGGTGAGGTCTCCAGTCTTTTATTAAGTTTCACCCTTCAACAAAACTCATCATGTTTTTTCATTCTTAATTGTCATATGTAAATCCTACTTGGACTGAAAATCATCCAGCATTGAACTAAGAGCATTTTTTCTTGTATAGATACTCTCAATGTCCTTAAAAAAAGCAGTTGGTGTAAAGGTTTGTATTCTTATTCAAAAGACAACATCTGCAGAATTGTTTTCCAATGTCATACTTAAAACTGAGATTCAAAAAAAAGATGCCATTTTGCAATTCAATAACATATTTCCTGCAGCACTTAAGTCTTTTCCCATATATTCTTGGTGCTAAACTGCAATGACATTTTTCAATACTTCAAATAGAAAACTGTTCTCCGGAATAATCTTACTGCAAACCTAACAATGGACACAGCAGGATTTAATTTGGATTTTATGGTCTAGGACTACTGACCAAAACTGTCCAAAAAGAACATACACATGTACATTAACTGGGACAACAGTTACGACCTTTATGCTTTACGGTCTGGGAAGACGAGTGGAAAAATAATTAAAGCACATTCCTGAAATGGCATAGCACTTCTGAGGCATAGGGCAGTGTCCCCTTTCTGCATGAGAACATGTGTGAATTCACATATTCTCACAACATACATCCTGTGCCACAAACATACTTGAAGGTGAAAGAAAACTGTACCAAAAATCTTATTCTTTATGAATTATTTTAATGAACCAAATATGAATTGACATGAACACAGGTCAAGGAAAACAACACAATTTTTTGGGGAATGTGTCTGAGTCATCCAAGGAAGATAACACAAAACCAGCCCCACCAGCTGCTGACAGAAGGTAAAGATACAAGAACAGTTGAGAACGACTCGAGGGAAAACAAGAAAGCATAGTGAGAGATTAATTCTTGCCAAGAATGTCAACCAAATCATATAATAGTTAAAATTTCATGTCAAGTGCTTAAATAAGGTCTCTGGTCTGTTTCTGAGCACAGTGAGTCCACAGAACAATAGGGAACGGGCTATCCCTGAATTTGTGGCAACAGGTCCTATAGAGCATATTCCAGATTTCTCCAAATACTGAAGATGGAGGTGGCCAAAAAGAGAAGTAGAGAAAGTGAGGACCCTTTGTTACCCAGCCTGGTCTCAGAAATGGAATGTATTTCCTAGACCCCATAATCTTTGGCATAGGCTCCTTTTTCAATGTTTTCGTGAGTGCTTTAATCCCATGACTGTGAAGGTTGCAGCAGTCAGTTTCTCATATACCAGAAACATAAGAGCAGCAGTAAGGACTGTCTGCAGGAGCTTTGCTTCAAGGCCTTTGTAGAGTCCCACTAATCCAAAACGCCTAAGGAGGAGAAGAAAAACCAAACAAGAAAACAACTGTGAATAGCTTTCTATAAGTAAATCAATACACTACAAAGAATTAACATCAGAAGTTAATGACAACTGTAGGAATCTTAAACCCATTCTTGATCTCCAGTGCTAGCTATGTTTAATAATATTTTAAACAGAAAATGCTGCATAAATGTAAGGTCTTTTGTGCAAGAAACCTGTTTCTTTTCAAGATGAGAGGTGGAATGAATTGGTATCCGGATGTATCCTTGATGCCACTTACTGTACAGGTACTTAGGAAAATTTGGGTTTGTGGACTTATTCTGCAATACATTACAAAATGAAGTTGGCTCAGATGGCAAGTTTAAGGGAGGCAAACAAACAAAATTCAGATCCAGCAACATTTTCACCATATAAGTAATACGCAAGTCTTCTGTATCATGGTAGGAGGAAAAAAATGGGAATGCTCACCTCACTCTCTGTTGGAGAAGGTAAAGAACGTTTCTAAGACTGCCCAGTGTTCGGTTCTCTGGGTTCAACCTGTGGCGTCCAAACTGAAAAAAAGCAAGAGCAATTTCTTGTACTATTTCCCTACAGTGTTTGGCAGAGAATGCAACACATACATGAAATCTGGAGAGCCTATTTTAAATCTCTAAACATTTTCAATATTATATGGCCATCAGTGTGGAACTGAGGCCAAAGCTCACACAGCAAGCATTAAAACTGTATAGGCTACAGTAATTTGGATTGGTTTTAAGATGGATTCTAACAAAGTGTTACACATGGCCATATTTTCTCTCTTTTGGTTGCTGTCAAGGGAACAAGTTTTCAAGATTTCAAAAGCATAATTTTCAGAGTCTTACTAGGGATATGACACTCAAAGCAAGTTCTTTCTGGCTTGCTCAGCTTTTACTTGACAAAGATTCAAACCCTCACACATCTGCAAACCATTATGACATTGTGACTGCATACCTGAACACTAAATTTATCTGCCCAGCAATGGTCTTAGAGCAAAACACTTCTGTGTGAACTGCTGTGGAAGAATCCAAAACTGTTTGAACCACCTGCCTGGCCTCAATACTATTTCTTTTACTCACTGCACTTGTTTATCCCCAAACTGGTTTTCAGTAGGCACGATAGCTGCTGCTGTAGTTTTGTGCCTCAGTTACACTCTATAGCAGTCTCAGCAACTCCTTTTCTAGCATACATTGATACTCTCATGTGATCCAGGTCGATAATACTGTCAGCAAGCTGTAACTATGAATTATTAATATAGAAGAGTTGGCAAACTTGTATTTAGAGCAGCACAGCCTAATAGCTTTTGAAGCCTGCATTAAGCTTCTGTGCTAAGAAAGGTGAACTTGAGCAACTGCACATGGACGAAAGTTTCCCACAACTTGCTCAAACAACTGCTACTTCTTAGATGTAAGAAATTACCATTGACAGTAGGTAAAGTGTGCAGGCTGATTTAAGAAGTTCAGAAATTTTAAGAAAATGCCACGATGATACAGGACCCTTTACTGTGTGTCGTAACAACTCAGATGGAAACAGCAGCAAAAGAATGCTAGTGGAAATCTCCCTTTGTTAGGTAAATAGGCACTCAAAATCCATGATGATCTCATCAGTAACTAATTCATTTTATATCAATTCATCAATGTTAACAATTACTGTCAAATACTCAGACAAACACAGCGCCCCCATAACTGCTAACTAGGTTCCAAGTTACAGTGTCAGTCACTGCCCAGATTACTCATAGGCTTCCAAACTACACCATGATTAGGTACTTCATTCTCCTTTTTTCTCCACCACTGAACAGGTTTTGTACTGCAAACAAAGATTCATCAAGAGAGAAAAAAAACTTTAATTTTTTGCTAGGATGTTAACACTTCAGTAGTTACTGCAGAAGATTTCCCAAAGGGATTGGCATTCTCTGTGACAGAGAAAAACCTTTGAAGAGAACTTTTCATCTGGGATCACTAAGAACATTAACAGTACGGCTATATCTCCAGAGGCAAATTTAATTTATCTGCTCTTTACTGACACGTAGGCTAAAGAACAGTTTCACTGCATAGTGAGTAAAATCAGTGTCATGTATGTCATGTGGCATCCTGGAAAGGGGACAGACATACCAAATGACAAGGCTGTCAATTACACAGGATAACTGTTCATTTTATAGAAGCAAGAAGAGTGCTGAACCAAAGAGTTGAAAGCAAAAGTGTAGAGACTTCACTACAAAGAACCCTGACTTTCAAACGAGTTAGTTTCTAAAAGTTGAAAAGAAAAGAAAAAAAAAAAGTCCTGTATTTCTACTTCGATGACAGAATTTAGTTATGATGTGTAAGTTTATATGAATTACACTGAGCTTGTGTTTGAGTTTCTGTGCAAATCTGCTAAAACTGTTTCAAAAATCCCCCCATAACTATATAAAGTACACGTCATGCAGAATGCTGTTTCTGAAAATATGAACTTTTTATTCATAACCTTCTTTAATATCACTTAGTGCAGGTGACAAAAACCTCATCAAACAGAAAAATGCTAGCTTTAGATTAGAAAATGCATCATGAAGCAGAGCAAGTCTGTGTGGACAGCACAGGTACCACAGATGCACGTTTCTGCTGTTCTCAACAGAGATGTTCAGGGTTCCTGGCTATTCTTTCACAGAGCAAAGGAACCAAAGTCCTGCCTAGTGACTGCAGATCTAGAGTGTTCCTCACCACCACAGGGAGAGGACAGACCTTGCATTGAGAAGTACCACACAGGCCACTTATTTCACAATGGGGCACAGAGCTGCCCTTTTTTTTCTTTTTTTTTAAAAATAACACTTGTCATCAAGAGACAGAAGAATTTTGTTCAAAAAGCTAAAAGGAGACAGATGAAACATAAAGCCACAAGACTGTAACCACTTCCATAGCAGCCATGCAAACAAACAAGGACTGAAGCTCTTATATGGATGTAACGCCTTGAAACCTGCACTGCTGTGCAATACTCAGGCTAAAACAGAGCACTCTGACTTTCCTTCCAGTTCTCCTTCACACCAGCAGAAAACGCATCACAAATTAAAAACATGATGTTGCATCTTATCTGAATAGAGCTATATTTGCTTAAATATTTTTCTGTATATGTCACTCCAGTAAAAGAAGTCTTGTTATTAGTTTGGTTCCTGAGAAGTGTTCATGCAGTTAAAACAGGATAAGAACTGAATGAAAGCATTAGCTCAGCTGATCAAAAATTATGAAAACTTCAGACAAGATGTATACTGACAAAATTGCACAGTAAATACATTCAAGTCCTGTTGCTTTGAAATATAGTATCATCTATATCATCCAAAGTATCTTTTTACAGGCTACGAAAAATCAAAATACATTTATTCCACTCTAATTAGAGAGAAGAATAACTCAAATAATTACAAAATTGCTTGAAAATTACTTCTTCCGATGTACAATTAATAAGAAAATTTCCCCATTAGAGAAGTCTGAAAGGTGATACCCTTTCCATGGAAGGCTTGTTTTCAATAATTCAGCTAATTCTCAGAACTTAGACAAGTTTTAGAACACAATGGCTTTACCATATATTCAAGTTAAGGCTTCTCCTTACTTAGGAAAATAGCATCATGTTTCATGTGGAAATGTTTATTAATATTTAACTGTTATAAAAACAGATTTAAAAGCACTGAAATTAAAGTGCAATATGCTTATGCATGGTCAGTCTCTTCCCTTCTTCCCCCTCCAAGTTTTGTCTTGTGTCACTATTACAACAATATTGGTACATTCTGAAGGCAGCAGTATTACTCAGAATACACATGAATTGCAAGAATAAATGCAAGTGTTACCATTACAACTACAATTAGCCTACACGGCCAGGCAAGTGGTTAAAGATATTATTTATGAGGGAGCTCAGATCTCCCCGATGAATCACATTCTGGACACTGACAAGGTCAGACCATCATCTGAACAGCAAAGCCTATGAATAGAACTTTTTTTTATTACCAGAGGTCATCTGGAAAAAGACTGGGTTTAGAAGATTTAATTTTAACTTCCCACTTGACGCATTCTCCTTTTATATTCAAAGAGGTAGATGTACATTCTTGTAGTGCCTAAAAGCAGCATGGTGCACCAGCTTCTGTGAGACACTCTACTGATGCATTACAGTGGCAATCCTACCAGCTACTTGAAACAAATGTGCACCTGTAACACCAAGTTCAATCACAATCCAAGAGGACAGACAGCCTAATCACTGGCCTGCACTTTGCAAAAACACCTCCCAAAATGATGGGTCTATTAATTCAAATAAAAACAAGCCATATGAACAAGGCTTGCATAATACAGAAAAAGTCAGAGGTAGAGTTACCCTGAAATGAAATTGTTACTTACCCTCAGAATTGACTGTACTGTCTGCAGAGGATAGGTGAGAGTGGTGGCAACTGCTTTGGCTATTGCACCAATGACAAAAGCATCCAAAGATGTGAGCTGTTCAATGGATAAAGAACATATTTATGTCCACATTGTACCAAAACAGCCAGTTACCCTTACATGTTTGGGGATTCTGTACTGGTACCTGCTACCAGCTTATCTAAGGATATTTGGCACGAAGATTTCACCAACTCTCTGGATCTTCTCACTTTAAAGAGTTATAGTTCAGCCAACTTACATTCCCACAACTAAAGTGTATTTATAACTTCTACCTGCTTTTGCGTTTCTCACTGTAACTAGGTTTCTAAACCACAGTTGATATAAGGCCATACAACTGGACCAATTTAAAGCAGCAAGAGCAGACAAAAGACAAGGAAGTATCATTTAAATGTACCATCAATGAATAAGCATTTCAGGGTTTGCAACATATGAACTAACAAATCACATGGTGCTTGTGAAAAAGTGACAGTGAAAGACTGTCATCACTCTGTAATTCTGAATTCCTCTGTAATTTGGAGACATAATCACTACACTCCTGCACAGAATTTTAGTCTTGATGACATAGGCTAAAATCTCATCCCCTGTTAGTTAAGAACACCTCCTGGAAGCCCATCCTCGCTGCCAAAGCACACACTGGTCCAGGATGCACTAAATACATTGTTATAACCTATACTGATTACAGTGCATCTCAGTCTAACAGTGTGAATTAATCAAGGAAAATAAGTAGGCGCCCATATCAAAACATGCTTGAAATTTCCAAAATATATTGATTGCAATCACAAATATGCTCACGCATGCACACCTTAAAAAGGTCAATCTGTTATATTTAAGACAATCAGGAAAAGACCAAATAGAAAGAAAAATGTTGTCCAAAATAAAAATTACCACTGCTAGGGAAAAAATGTATTTCCCCTCTCCACTGATCATGGATAAAGAAATGTCCTAATTTAAGGTGGAACTAAGTAATTTAAAAATAAAGCAAGCCAGCCACAAGAAATAAATACATAAATAAATGTCATTAGCTAACAGACAAATAACAAGGAAGAGGGAAGCTCAGCTCATCACTCAAAAAAATGTCCATAATGTAACTGGGTAGACCCATGAAGCACAAATGGAGTGTTACAGCTGCAGTATTAACTAAAGACAGTAAAAAAACAAAGCCTCATTGATGATGCAAAATCTCACATGAAAATAATCTCACTATGTCTTGAGAAAAAAACAAGATGGTTTTGTAACATACTGATATGACCTAATGCATCCTAAAATCAAAAATTAAAAGCAAAGCATCATAACTTAAACATATATTATGACGTTACCTGAAAATGTAACACAAATGCTTTTCAGTTTGCCAGAACACAAAAGGAACGTGACTGCAGCTGAGCTGCCACATCTGATATAGTGAAATAAAACAGAATAAAGACTATAAAGCAGGGACAGAAAAATGGTTATGGCTCTATTTAGAGAATAAGGGAGGTATGGTTGCAATATGGGTCAATCTAGTGTCCATCCGTGGAAAAATTACATTGAAAAGTTGAGCACTTCGAGATAAAAAGATATTAAAATGACAGGGCCCAGAACAAATCTGTGATGCTTCAAAGGCTCTAAATACTTGATTTACTGGAAAAAGGGCTAAAAGCAGACATTGAAACAGTCTGTATGTAACTACTTATAAAAGATAGGTTAGAACTTAAATCTCTACTTTAAATTAAGACCTGTGTACAAATGTAAACAAATCTGGACAAGAGGTGCAATTTTATTTTTACAGGTAGAGGAATTCATCACAGGAATATCTTCCCTAGGGACATGAAAGATTCACATCTCACTTCATGATGCTGGATCCTAACCCAAGAAATCCCTCCAAAATACAAAAAACAAAACCAAAGCTACATTTCTGAATTTGTTCAAGTGATGCATATCAAAGAATCTGTCTTATAACAGAGCATGTTCACCATCTGGCCCCAAAACATACTCACTTGCAGCTGCTTTTTCAAAAGCTTTCGTTTAAAGCCTTCATAAAACATAAACTGTATGGCAGGGTTGAAGACCAGCAGCAAGGATGGGAAAGTACCATTCCACAGAGCTAAGACTCCTTCATCTCGTATTATCTGATGAAAGGCATCTGAGACAAAAGGTGGGGGGAAAAATCATTAAAATTTTCAGTGCAAAATGTTTACTGTAAAATATAAATGAAGTTACACTTAAAGCCTAAAACTCAAAATGTGTAAAAATTCATTCCAGTCTTTTATGCAACTATTTTTATCTTCCATTTTAATCTGGAAGTTAACGGAAAGGCAGTAACAAAGGAGGTTCTTGCTCACATTACCATTAACATAAACAAAGCTTATCATCTGCACAGAAACCCTGCTCTTTTTAATACAAATGTGGTATCAATATTAAGGTCTTCTGAGCCTTCTTCAAAATTACAACAATATGTATTTGGTTGTTTGTTTTTAAAAGGAAGGCAGCCTGATTATGTGAGTGATTAAGAGATTAAGGTGAGTGAAGTTTAATTTACAGATTGTCTGTCCAAACTCAGACTCCCAGCTACCAACCTCACTAGGCTCAATATTGCTCAAGTATCTGCATGATAACTAAAATACTTTTTGCAAAGGTAGGTATGTTACAGGGCTGCATACTGCAAACTCTTAATTACCATCACATATAACCAAGTCCAGTTTCTTGTAAAACCCAGTGACTGCAACGTGATGGAAGCATAGACATCACAGGGTAGCACAGAGATTACAGGGTGAAATCAGTTATATGAGCAAAAGTCTTCAAGGTCCTTAACACATTTCATTTCATGCACTTTGGTTGAAGGCAACAACAGGTGCTTACCTATTATGCCTCTGTAATTGGTTGGTACAATGTCTTCATTTCTGAATTTTGCTCCCTGCAGCTTCAGACGTGTGTTCACTACCCAAAGAGGAGTTGTCAAGAGTACATTCACTACACCTAAAGCAACACACAGCACAAAGAAAATCAGCAAGAACCAGAAGATTTAAAATGTTTTCTTATTCCCTTTTCTTCCCGATTCAAATGATACTGAAATTTCTGGTAGGAAGAAGGAAAAAAATTAACACAGCATATGGAAAAATAAATGATAATTTGTAATGAGCTACTTCAGGTATCCCCCCCCCACAGCTCCACTGTGAATTAGTTGTCATCAAACACTGATTAAAGAATGAGAGTGTCTAGCTTCTAGATTCGCTGAGTACACTTAAGGTGGAAAACATGGGATTCTGCAAATATTATAAATAAAGCTTAGATGTGACGAGAGATTGCACACAAAAACCCCAATGATAAATCTTGAAAGCTGAGTATCAGAAATTAGGACGGGAAGAGAAAGATACAAGCATAGATATGGCTGCAACAAAGATATATTACAAAATACCAATCTAAACTAAGAGGGAGAAGGATTAGGTGGCATTATTTCTGCAATCAATTGGTATAGGCAGTCACTTTCAAGTAACTACATAAAAACAAACTTCTGATCTTTCTTATTATTTCTGCATCACAGAAATTAGCAATTGTTTCTACACTGGTTGCTTCAGTAGGAGTGAAAGACTGAATTATTTCATGTTGAGATGGACACACTATGTCTTTATCAAGAGCAGTAAATCTGAAAAAGCTGAAAATTTAATACCTACTCTGTGCCTGTCGTTCCTTTTCTTTTCCTTTAAGAGGGTTCAGAAAAGTGGAATATAAATATAAGAATATTTTTGTATCCTTCATAAGGACTACAGTCAGCTCTCAAAAGAACTTTTGAGCAAAACCAAGCACTAGACAAGGCAAGTTACATTAATTTCTCTTAACCAAAGTCAATGTGATTACATTAAGGAGCAACAGGTCTATTTGTAATTGTTCATCCAGACTAAGTTAAAGTCATAATTCTTTATTTTCCAGATCAGAAAGGAATTTTTTCAAATTTATTTTTCCAATGTAAATTTGCTACCAGTAGTAGGAATGAGGGATGGGTAGGGAAAATTAGCAAACGCTAAAAGTGAATTTTTTTAAGTTTCCACCAGATATTATTTCATTATAAGGATATAAACTATGGACACTGAAGGAGAGCTAATCTTTAACTGGCAAGCTGTCACCCTGGTTCCTGTAGCCTTCGTTCAAAAATGTAATTACATGGGATTTTACAACAGTGATATAGCCAACTCAAGAATTTCCTTACTTACTTCCACCAGCTATTCAGCCAGTCATTGAGCCCACACTGAAAGCACAAGAAAATATCAACTACCCACTCCCCTCCCACAAAAAAATCCCCCAAACCAAAATCAAAACCCACAGAGCTTTTTTGCAGGATTTTTTTTTTTAAATCAGCTTGTTTCTGTGTGGTTACATGAGCAATTGTTCCTGAAGAATACTACTGGCAAACATGGGCACAGAGTGGTAATTTTTCATACTGGATTTTCTAGAAAAGTCACTAATGTTATCATCCCTTCAAAGAAGCCACTGTACCATCCACACAGGAGGATGGAATGAAAAAAAAGAGCATATGGTCCCACTAGGGACTTCCTGTCACTTTCAGGTGACAACCCAAAAACAAGTCTGAAAACTGACATCCAACTGAAAGTATTTCAGAATTGGCATATATCTTTTTCTCTAAAAAAAAGGCAACTATTACCTTTCCCTACCATTCATCTTCAACATCTAAGTGATGATGCTTAGATACGTGGTAAACACCACATCAGACACAAATACTGCAACAGACTACAACAGTGTTGTGCTTTTGCCAGAATTCACAATAGGAATGGTTTATGCATCTCTTTAAGAGGTAGGGAAGACACAGAGGAGCAATCAGAGAGAAGCAGATCAGCAGTGGGAGGTGTGAGCACTCGGTGTGAGCTCCAGAGGACTTCATAAAGAAATACATGAGATAGCATATACCAAAAATACATTTTTGACAAAATGGTGATTTTCAAATATTACCTGCAACAACCCCAAGAACCAAGTCTTTTCCAGTGGTTGAATGCTGACCTTTGACCCAGAGGGCTTTAAGACTATTAAATGTATAAAAATAAACAAAATTGGAGCAGCAAAGGCTGGAGATAACAGGGAACCATCCTCGATAGGGTGCCAACCTAATGGAGAGCAAAAAGTCAAAGTAAGGATCAGCAAAGTATTTATGTGATCTGATTGATTTTACATGTCAGTGGAGATACAATACTGTATAGTACATAAAGTACTAAATAGATATGTCTTTATCATCAATGCTAACAAACCAGACTAAATTCCACAATAAGGAAAAAAGTAGTCTCACATAAAATTTAAAAATGGAAGACTAATTACTGAATATACTCCACCAAAGAGAGTTTTGCAAAGGATACAACCCGGGGCCCAAGATATGCAGGTGGGAGGAATTTCTAACAAATGCCTTGCAGTAAATTCTGGAGCAAATTAGTCAGATCAACAAGAAAAAGGCATTACCTAGTTAAATTTAACTAGATTAATCACAGTTGAAAACCCAATATCATCTAAATCTGTCCTGATTTAAGAATGACTTTTTAATAGCTGACAAAGCTCTCTTCTCTGACAGGCCTGATGAGCCTGTAAAACAGGGACACCTCAACAGCTGCCCTACATTCCCAGCATGTTCTACAACACATCCAAAAAAAGATACTGAAACACACCTTCACTGAAGTTGCACAGAACAGGTAGAGAACTGGTATCATGCCACAAGCATAATAAATCTCCTCAATAGCAGTAATTAAGGAGGCTCTTCAGTATTCATTAAAATATTGGGAATGTATAGAATATACAGATCTCCAAGGAGACTGTAAAAGATGCAAGGCTGGTAAACACAGCATCTGACTACTTTTAGAGTGTGAATGGTAGTTTTCATCTCAAATCCATCAAGTGCTTCTCCCTCCCACATAGCTGGGATTACACCACATTATTAAGACTGTTTCTAAAGTTACAGGCTTAGCTAACCATACAGTTACAATTACAGATTAAATGACTGTACAGTTATTCATAAGTCACAAATTAAAACAATTTTTATATTACCTATCTCTTCTGTGCTGGAAAAGAAAGGAAGAAACATCCTCTGGGGACCATATCCTCTGACTGACTGTTAGTTTGGTTTTGCTTGATTTATTAAGAACAATTTCTGATGATTTTCAAATGAAACATCTTGCAGTACAAAACATGAAATTAAAACAAAACCCATGAGTTTATTTTAATTACTTAAGTTGTCAGTGGTAGCATCTGTGATTCACATACAAATATTTCTGCACACAAATAAAACCTAAGTTTGCGTTCCAAACTGCAACCTTGAGAAAAACCTTTCAGAACATCTAGAAAAAGATGGAAGTGCAAGTAAGAAAGCAAAGCTCTTTGATAAACTTCTGCAGAAAGTCCATTAGCTAAACCTATTTGCTTTATCTAGATTAGAAAAGCAGTCTCACAAAAGTATGAGACAAGACTCTAAAGCTAATGTGAACAAGATGTTTATGACCTCACATCACGTTTCAGTTTTGCTGTTCCTTGGGGTTTTTTTGCTACTCCAAACATATCTCTAAAATTAGTTCCATTGCTTAGCCAGGCCTTCCCAATACCTTTGGAAGAAGTAATGTCCCTCTCTTGCCAGAGTTACTGATTTTTCTGTTTCACAGTCTCGCCACCTCAGTTAGCTTCTTAACTTTCAACTTGTTGTCTTTCCCCCTTTTTTTTAATTGGAGTTTACTTGCCACCTTCACGTGACAAAAGCGATGCAGGAATGTGAACAAGAGAGATCACCAACTGGCAAAGAACTCCTCATGCATACAACTGCCCAAGTTCAAAGGTGGCAAAACATTATGGGCCGAGTTAAACTTTTGTCAGCTTTAATGTCCTAGAAGTTCTGGTCTACTTAGGAAAACACTTCTAACAAGGACAGACATACATCTGTTTTCCCCAACCAGCTCAGCTCAGACTGTGACAAGCACTAAAGCACAGTACAGCCGAAAGTTAACTGCTTTTACATAGCTCTTGAATCCCTCCAGCATAAAGAATAATGTGTTGTTTATTTCTACACACTTAGCAGAAAAAAACATTCCACCTGGGAAACATGTCTCAGTTCTCCATTTGAAAGTGGTTCAGCTGCCCGGGAGTTTCATCTGGATTATGAGAAATGGGCACACCCAAGAATCCAGTCAGACAGAGCTGGTTGATCAGGTAGATGAAGGTAAGTTTGCATTTCTGAGGAGGCACAGCTACCTCACTAATGAAGGCACAGTTACATCACTGAACAGATCAATTGCATAAGGTGCTTAAGAAAGTTAATCCTAATTAGCTAAAGATGAACACATAAGATTATGCAAGTCATATCACACTTAACTGGAGCCATTTCGATTCAGAACAAAAATCTGTCCACACAGATATGAGCTAACTATTCCACTTTAAAAGCAAATTCAAATTAGTTTTGGAGTTTGTCTACATGAAGACAAGCAGAAAATCCGTATCTACTTACAGGCCTTCTTCTTTGATTATTTCCAAAAGGACTGCTGGTGTTGTCTTAGACTTCCGCTTCTCATCAACTGGAAAACAGAAGAATCAAGACTTCTACATTATTCCAATTTTTAGCACTATTTTTAAGTCCTTATTCATGCTATTCTGAATATAGCCCAGAAGCACATGTTTCTTCTTCCTCATAAAGGATAGATGCTCCCTATTTCTGCAGCAATTCTGCCCCTGTCTTTTGACTTGTTCTCAGCAGCCAAAAATAACAACACAAATACAATCCTGTGCAATTCCACATCTTTGTTTTTCTCCTTCATCTTAGATAACCATTTAAAACATGTCTGGCCACAGATCACACAGCCTTTTCAGCTAATTAAAAGACTGCCCAATACTTTCAAAAAAGAATAATTACCTTCAACTGGAAAAATGGTGTTAGTGTTAGACACGTAAGATTCCTGTTCATGTAAAACATCCCCCTACAACCACCCTTACAAGTGCCCATGCCAAGATGAACAGAAATGCCATCATACAAAGAAACTAGAGTTTGACACTTACCCTGAAGTCTAAGCCTAGCTGTATCCAAAGGAAAAAATACAGTCATTGCAGTCATACTGCCCTGAAAAACAAAATAAACTGGCTATATGGTGTATCACTGCTTGTATTGTGCCTCCTAGACTCTTTGTAGCCCTTCACTTCATACCCAGAAACCAGAGCAAGTTTAAAAAGGGGATAAACTCCATACAGAACAACAACTATTTGAAGTGGGGTTTGGTCCCATACTTACAAATCAGGGGGTTTTTCTCTTGCATAAGGTCAAGCTATAATGAAAACCATTAAAAGCTTTTTGCCAAAGGAGAAAGTTTTTGAAGTCTAAGAGCTGATGAAGTGAGCACCAGGAGACACATTGAACTTTCTCTACCTCCCATTATTCTCAATACCGACTTTCTAGTTTAAAAAACCAAAAAAGGTTGACTTAAACAACATTGTGTTACAATAAGCTTGTTTTGACATAAGAAAACAATGACCAAACAGAAATTTCTACTCATTAAAAAAATGATAGTACTTATTTTTCAGGACTTAACTTAGCTTTGTACTAAATTCCAGTTTAGGCAATAAAGATCAGCTACTAAGGCACCACCCATGGCATGAATTAAATATTTTTAAATAAATAAATTGTGACCTAGATGTCACCAGATTCATTTTTGTGAATCAAATGCCCTCTTCACTTCCTGTATGATCCAACCATTAAAATCTCTAAACAGAAAAGCTATCACACACCATCCTGTACAAATGGGTTAAATACTGTATTTGCAAATGCTCATACCTACCATAAAAGCAGCTGTTCCCTCTCTCTCCCTGCCATCACTCACCTTTCTAATTTTTTTAATACTCTAGCAGTAATATTGCACAGCATTTGGAAAAGATATCTAACAAAAAAAAGGTGGCCCTGGTTTGGTGTAAACCTGCTTTCCATGCATCAAGGGACTGCTCAGGCTGTCAGTCTGCAGCCATGCAAACTGTTTAAATGATGGGAAGGTCTGGGATACAGCAAGTTACACCAGTGCTGTGTTTAAAGCACAGTGCACAGTGTGACTTGAGCTCCTCTACAGTTGTGTTATGCTATACATTTGAGTGAGCTTTGCCTCTGGAAACACTTCAGCTCCTGAGCAGGCTGCTTGGATATAGCTCTACAAACAGCAACAGAGGATTATTTTTCAGGTGGTGTTTCCTCACTAACACAACTCTTGACTGAAGTCTTAATCAGATTTAAGTGTCTCCAGTTTTCATAACACCAGGCAGCAGATGAAGGGAAACCCTTGGCCACAATTAACTTGTTCTTTTAACCCATTTATTTTGGGCTCTTGCCAAAACGATTGGTTCTGCTTTCCCATGTATTTTTGTCCTGTGCTGCTCATTCTCCATACCTACTATGTACCCTGCTGGACAGCAAGTAGGATTAACAAACCCAACCAATTGAAAATTTACAAAATACATATTTCAGTTAGGTTAGTGCCAGCACAAAAAAGTGTCAGAAAGAGCCAAAATACACCTCTTAATGACAGCTATGTTACCATAATTTTGAAGCCACGTCAACATGCAGGTACACACACCTGTGCACAAAACAAGACTGCATAGTCACTGCAACTTCCAGCCTTCTCTTGCTCAGTTTATCCTGCTTCCATCCTCCCAAAGTGAGACTTATCTTGAATCCTACTCTTAGTGCAATCCAGCAGAGAGCAGCAATACACACACATGCTTGCAATCAAAATTAGAAAATGGGAATGGGGAAATAGTTGGGCTAGTGTCACACGGGGCAAATGGGTGGACACAAGGCACAGAATAGACTGTATCAGTGGAAAGGTACCTACAATGATCGTATAGCCCAGCTGCCAGACTGCTTCAGGGCTGTCCAAAAGCTAAAGCACGCTGTTAAGTGCATTTTCCAAATGCCTCTTAAACACTGACAGACTTGAGGCATTGACCACCTCTTGAGGAAGCCTGTTCCAGTGTTTGACTGTCACACTGGCTTAAAATTTATAAGAAGCTATAGTTCAAGAGAATGTCATAAGATAACTAAGCTGACCTAACAGATCACTGCAAATAAAAGACAATTTGTACCCTCTCTCCTCCTTTTGCTAAACTGAGGGAAATAAACGCAGAAAAGCCAAGTTACTTTTCTCCTGGGTTTACAAACGTAACAAGTGATCTAAGTGACGAGGAGGTTGCCAGAAGCATCATATGAAAGAGACAGGATTTCACAGCTAGAAGGAAGGAAAAGGAGAGGGATGAGCAGGACCAGTTCCTTCCACAGCAACAAAAGCCCTTGAGATGGGCTCAGATTCCTTGCAGAATTGCACTTGAGACCAGCAGGGAAAGTAAGTCATAGTACTGATGGCAGGAACAGATGCAGACATGTATGACCCTGCACTGCTGGAGAGGTGAGGCTTTGCAGTCAGCCTTCCCACCACCTCCCTGTCAGCCCTGAATCTCCGCGGTTTGCCAAGTCAAATCATGTTCCCGCTGAATAATCACTAGGACAGGTACAGACTGGTTTATGTAATCCCAGGCTCTTGGTCAACTGTATTTGCACCTCTGCCTCCTCCAGTCTGGCAGCATAACTTTTCAGACACCCACATGACGATGCAGACAAAGAAACTAATCTGGCTGAAAATCAACTTTTTCTGCAGGGCTACTTCTTCAGGCAGATCAGTTCACTGATCAATCACAGCAACAGACAAAACAATTGTGCAGTAGCCAAGAGGCGGCCAGAACAAATGGCCTAAGGTGACTGCTGCCAAGAAAAGCTGTGCAGACCACAGCCTGCAGTATGGCTTTCTAAAAAAGAGTAATAACAAAAAAAAAATTTAAATATTAAAAAATTAAATACTATATTTCAGCCAACATTGAGAGTCAAATAAAGCAGCCTGTCTACCGCTATAATGCTCATGTAAAATTCTCATCCCTACAGGTTTTGCAACAGGAAGGTTACATTTTAGCCACATGCAGAGTTAAAGAATACTTATGTAATTCAATTAAAATTCACAGGAAATCAAACCCTGATTTTTTTTTTTTTTTTTACTGCTCATGAAACTATTCCTTTGTCTCAAGTTCAACTAAGTAGCCGTATGCAAACTTTCAGTATATTAAAAGATAAACAAAATTTATCATGCTGTGATCTGACATGTGCTTCTGACTCAGTACCTCAGCACAGCTCTGTGTTTATAGTTGTATTTATGAGTTTGGTTCACACTACAAACTTCATTCAGGGGCACAGCCTGACTGCAGCAATGTGTGTTTGAGAGTGAGAAGCTCACAGTGAGGGCTGGAAAGTATTACTGACTTCTGGAGAAGCTGGCAAAAGTTGAGTGAGTAGCATTTCAATAGCAAAAATATTTGAGATAGTTCCATTTTTTTGAAAGCGGAAACAAAATCTCCATTGCCTTTGATGCTTAAACAAGCAGACTTAAAACAATTTCAAGAGCAGACAAAAATCTTGTGTTTGTTTATAATAAAAGCAAAACATCCTTTAGTCTCTTTTTCCTTTTAGAATCAGCCTTTATCAGAGAACCACAGGATGGTTAGGGCTGGAATGGACCTCTGGAGATTGTCCAGTCCAATCCCCCTGCCAAGGCAGGGTCACCTGGAGCGGGTTATCCATCCAGGTGGGGTTTGAGTGTCTCCAGAGAGGGAGACTCCACGATCCCCCCGGGCAGCCTGTTTCAGTGCTTATCCTTCAATAACACTTAGTGCCTTTCATCCCACAGAAGACATCGAGAGATCAGTCTGCCCACTCCAACACGCTACATACACTGAAATGCTTAATCTGTTGGAAGCAGAAGACTGATTTGCTATTAGGAGCCAGCATTCTGCAAACAAAAAAATCAAGGGCTGGGCATACTAGGAAATCTACAGAAATTAAACGCTGCTTTGTAATTTACAACTGGTATCCAAATAAAAATAAAAATTAATTCATGAAATGGTACAAACCTGCTCAGGCTGCGCTGCACTGGCTTTAAAGGTGTTGGTTAACACCTGTGTGAGCTGCCTCACCCCCAAGCAGTGCTGAGGCCGCGCAGGACGGCGATGCTGTGGGGGGAGCAGGGGGCACAGCCCCCCTCCCTGGCTGCCTGAGCTCCTGGGGGGCGCAGCGGGCACCGCTGCCCGCATCCAGGTGTGCCCCCCGGCTGGCCCAGGTGGGCCCCCCGCCTGCCCCGGGTGTGCCCCCCGGCTGTCCCGGGTGTGCCCCACAGTTTGCCCCAGGTGTGCCCCCTGCCTGTCCCCCCCGGCTGTCCCGGGTGTCCCCCCCGGCTGTCCCGGCTGTCCCCCCCGCCTGGCCCAGGTGTGCCCCACAGTTTGTCCCAGGTGTGTCCCACAGTTTATCCCAGGTGTGCCCCCCCGCCTGTCCCAGGTGTGCCCCCCGCCTGGCCCAGGTGTGTCCCACAGTTTGTCCCAGGTGTGCCCCCCCCGCCTATCCCAGGTGTGTCCCACAGTTTGTCCCAGGTGTGTCCCCCCCGCCTGTCCCAGGTGTGTCCCACAGTTTGTCCCAGGTG
>JAWWEE010000040.1:49523632-49577317 GCA_035221455.1 Xenops minutus | reverse complement strand
ACAAGGATTTTTGTTTTGTTTTGTTTTAAAGAAAAGGATACAAGAAAAGATGGAAGACTACAGAATGCAGTGAAAAAAGAGTCATCACCTCTAAAGAGACAGCAGGACTTTGACCAAGAAATTTTAGTCAGTAAGTATATAAGGACTCAAACCAACTCAGAACCCAGAGCTGCAATTTTGCTGGGTATTCTCCCCTTCACCAATTTATAACTCTGCATGTACATGTTCTGGATGGCTTGCATTTAGTGGGACAGAGGTAGTGATGGGAACAAGATTCCTTCCCTAAAGTTTCCAAATAGATGCAACCTGGTAAGCATGGCCCCGAGGAAGGGTGAGTGCAACCAGTGGAGAACCTGCCAACTGGGAAGGGACAAGAGCACAAGCAAAGACAGTGAGCTGCTCTCCCATACCCAGACTGATAAATAAAATGTTACGTCAAGGTGCTGGACAAGAACTGAACGAGAAACAAAACCTCTGTGGCCTCTGCAATATGTATTTCGTGCCAGGTTGTGCAAAGGATAGGACTGTCTTTGCTGTACAGTTGTGGTGATCAAAATGATACAGTATTTGCAGTACTGCCAGAAGTTCCAGTGTGTAACTAGCTAGCATGATTATACTGGTAATAGCTATATGGAGTCAGTCACTCATTTAAAAAAAAAGAAAAAAAATTGTATTTGCAGACAATTCCTTTATACAGTTAATTCTTTAGACTTGTCCCACACCTTTGCTATTTGTGACTAGGCCAACTTTTCTGTTCAAAGGGGATTAAGAGAGACTGCAATTGTTAAAGTTCTTTCCTCTTTGCTCAGTGAGAGCAATTAATAAAAATCCATATTAGAAAAAAAAAATCATGTTTTTCTCTTACACTCCTGAAATATTACACTTTCTTACAGGAGCATTCATTCAGAGGAATCTGTCTGTAACACTTATAATAAAAGGTTGCAGCTCTTGGACAAGAAGGGATTGAAAGGGTTGAAACTAGGTCATCTGAATGTAATTTGGGTTTTTATAAACCAATCACTGAATAAAGTCAATACTTGGGGCTAGAGAGCAGTTCTCCTTAGAACTTTCTCTTCTTAAGAAGATCAGAGGTAAAATGGTTTGTTTTATTGCAACACTGGTTAGCCAAATCCAATCCTTCCCATTCAGATATGATTTTTAAGAACCAGGGATTTTATGGTTTACTGCCAAATTTGGCAGACAATTTACTGATGAGATTCATGACCTTGGGATTGCTCTGATACTTGGACATATTTGCTGGGTTCTGGGCAACATCTTGGAATGCAACCATAACTTCTGGATCCTGCAGGACAAAAAGCAAAAAAAAAAAAGATTAGAACACTTGTAAAACAAGTCTACAAAACTTAGTGGTTATGTGGTTCCACATGAATCTAATTTGTTCAACTTTTAACATGGTAAGACTACATTAGACTCTAGGCAAGAAGTCCCTAAGACGCACCTTGTTAAGCTGTGTCAGTAAATACTAGATTCATCACTGAACTTGTTACTGTAATAGCTCACTGTGTGAGAAGTAGGGATAAGAGTTCTGTTTCTCCAGACCACCCAGGAGCTATCAAACACAGCCACACCTACTGCATTATTTCTGTTCAGGCATCTTTCAAATGCATTTTGAAGAAGACAGGAGTTTGATGCGTGTAGCATGTGTGACAGGATAACCCTCCTCTGAGAAACAGCTGCTACTCATCCTTTTCCTCCCTTTTCATTCTAGCAGCAGATGCTTGAAATCTGCTGAGTTGCAAGCACATGATGTGGCAAGGTTTGGCTTTTAAAAATGCATCTAATTCCCAGTCATCCCCCATATCCTGAGAAATCACAATTGGAAGAGAACCTTGTTATCTCTCATCACACTACTGTGTTGCAGTAGATAAATATATTCACATATTCATTAAAGGCAGTTGCCAAAACAGTAACATCTTTTCTATTTAGTCCAAGAAGCATTAAAATTTTTTTCTCATGCTTCCAGTATACCTTTGGCCTCCATTGAAACAGAACTGGTTTTACTCAATCTACATGTGTACGTTTTGAACAGTGCCCTTTAATAAATCCCTATGTATCTATTTTACATCTCAGCCTGAAAAAATGTTTTCCCTATAAAAACTTTTGTAAAGATTCCAGTTTTCTTTAATTCAGCTAAAGGGCAAGCAGTTTATGATGTCCAACAAACCACTTGCATTAGCTGTAATTTCATCTGCTGTTCTTTCTAGCACATTTTCAACGAAACATACACTGCTCCTTAGACTTCTAATCCATTGCAATGGCAGGTGTGTTCTTTGGAAACCATCAGAATCCAACTGACATCAGAGCTCTCTGTTACAATAACATCATCCTGTATCTATTCTAGCCTGAGATCCAGACCAAAGCTGTTTATCAAGTCTGATCCTAAACTACATTTGGTAGTTGTGGACTCCCCTGAAATCACCCACACGCTTCAGGCATATTTTATGCATGGTAGGAACCAAGAGTTCAGTCTTCCTGGAGGAGTTACAAGTGTGTTGTTTCCCTCACAAAAGACCATTTGCAAGGTCTATGAAAAATAGAATGCTAGAGTTCAGAAAACAGGGACTAGATATATTTTCCCCACTTTACTGTATTCCCATGCAAGGAAAAAAAGGAAGACTTTCCAACCTCAAACTTCTTGAATTGATTTCAAAATAGGGCATATGATTATAAAGATCATGTCATGTTGTTAAACCTGACTTCACCTATATATGAATCTGAACAAAAGCTGAGTAAGCTTAGTCACTAGTTTGTGTGAAAGCACACCTAAATGAAAGTGAATTATCCATTTTTATGCTACGTGTTTCACAGTCCTATAAATTCACAGCAGGTAAATGATTCTGTACTTGGGCAACTCCCTGGAAGCTCTCAACTTTAGACAGTGTTTATAAGAATGTTATACACATCCAGAGTTTCACATTGATGAGCAATATGATCAAAATAAAGTTTAAGATTGAGGATATCAACATTTCCATAGGGAAGTGTTTAGTACACAAGGTGGAATGGCAACCATTCTATAAATGGCTCTAGGGAGACATTCAGTTTTCTAATGTTTTCCTAATGCCCTAGTGTTTAGTTGCAGAGGGATGAAAAACACTCGTAAGAAAAAAATTAGCACTATTCTTCTGTTTCCAACACACACATTTTGGTGGAAGTCTGGGTCTAACATACAGCTACAGGTCAAATAAGGAACCCATGGGTTCATCTCACTCATCACTTCTTATGAAAAGAATTTCTATTTCACTCTAAGACACAAATGTCAGGTTGTGCCTAGAGAAAACAGTTGCACATGCACGATAGGAAGTACTAGAGAACCCTCCAGACAGGCAAAACAGTAAAATAAGAGAAACACACTACAATTTCAGTGAGTTCTTCTGGAGACTAAAAAGCTTAGGGGCAAATGAGCTAGAATTACATGCATTAGAAGTCACTGCAAACAGTTACAACTTGCTACCATTAGAAACTGAAAAGAAATGCAAAATAAGGTTTTGCTGCTTTGAGTCTTTAGTGCTTAGGTGGCCAAGATCAGCAACAAAAAATTAAAAAAAGAAACATCCTGAAGAAACAGATCTTCTGGACATATCTAGTCCAAGCCCCATGCCAAAGTAGGGTCAGCTAGTGCACGTAAGACTCTTATCTTTATGCCAATGATGAGCGATAACTTCCCTAAACGTCCATAGGCAGCCATATCTGGTTCTCTGGTTGCTTCTACAGATGACAAGATGAAGTTGACAGCATAACCAGTTTAATTAAGCTCGTGTTCAGGCACACACAGTTGTCAGGCTTACTGAGATGTTAACAGACTCAGGTATATTTCAGTGTTAACTCAAAGAGAACAGTCTCAAAGATGATGAGATAACAGTAAGTCTAAAAAGACTGCGGTGGTGGTCTTTAGTCTCAGAATACTCCAGTTTCAGCACTAACTCCCCACTATGAAAAGCCTCTACGTGCTATCAGTTAAAACAGCAATTTGGCAGTGACTTGTGTGATTCAGTATCTTCAGACTTTTTTGTAACACCTCAGATAACAGACATAAGAGCTGCCAGCTAACATTACCCATCAACGTATTCTATAGCTGCACTGAGCAGGAGCAAAGCAGTAGAAACTACTGTCTTTTAAGCCTAGAGCTTACATTGCCAGTTCAGAGAAGACCAGAACATAGAGTTGGACACTTTAGGAAAAGGTGGCAGGGTAGGCATAGGTTAAATAAATCATATCTAGATGTAAAGTTTGTACAAAAAAGTCAGCAAGAGACTCAAGGCCTTGCTGACAGGTTGTACAAGTTAAAGCCTGCCTGCATTATCAGAAAACACTGTCAACACACATTCTTGCAACAGCATCCTACCCTGTGTTGGGATATATATGATCAGCATGCAATGGAGTCTTCTTAAAGGCATGTGGCAAGTGCTTAATATTTAGATGCATCTCTAAACTCTGTCTTCAGCAACTCAAATTGCAAACTCCTGTACCACAGTATAAATTAACCAGGTAAGGAACACAGCTCCAAGTCAGGGGTCTTTTTTGGATTGTTTGCATGCAAGTCAACATTGCCGACTGGGGCAGACTAAGAAAAGGTGTGTTTCCCAACATCAGCAAGCATTAAGGGAATCCATGAACTTCTGCACGGAAAGTGATGATTTTTTTTTTGATTCAAGGGCATATTGAATAAGGTTCACTTGCAATGCCATTATTTCAATGAGCTGAGAACAACATGTAAGTCCATTTTAACCACAGCAATACAGAAAAAGAAATAAGACATACTTGATTATATTAGCATGCAAATACAACTACACAGCTCTGTTTTTTCCTAGCCCACCTGCCCTTAAAACTGATGATGTCAGATATGTTCCATGTAATCTGCTGAAATACTTTCCTTGAGTAGAACTAGTCATGATATTGAGCAATTAATGAATTCAGCAATTAATGAAGCCCCCTGGAGAAGTAAGCTTTCTCAACATGAATTCAGAAAATGCCAGGTACAGAACTCTTCTGATACTACTGTCTCTTGAGAAAAATATACACTTAATCCCCTAAGAGAAAGGCACTCCTCATCTCAACATTACTGCAATATATTATGTTACAACGATGATTTGTTTATGAATAATTATCTGTCTACAAAGCGTGTGCAGTCAAAAAAGCAGCAAGTGAATGAAAATGACCATTTGAGATACTTTTTCAAAAGACATGACAAATTGTAAATAGCACATAGTTTTGCCTATCATAGACCAAGGTGCATGTGTGCGTCATCTTTAATTAAGCTCCCACTGGTTTGAAAAATAGCTAATATTGAATCCAGACAGTTTGGTGTCACATACACAAGGAAGGATTTTTACTACAGAAACAAGCAAGCCTCCCAGAAGGTCACAAGTTCCTCTTCCCCGTAAGCTCATAGGTGCTGTTCCTCTCTCCTTCAGAACATGTAGCTTTGATTTTAACAAATACTCACCTGCATGGCCGCAAGAACTTCTGGATCACTGAGAATCTCATTGAGACCTGGCATACCAGCCATTCCTGGCATAGCCCCAGGAAATCCACCTGAAAACCCAAGACAAGAAGAATGCATGATGAAAACCATTTAATTCATGTATACAAGAAGCTCACTGAGATCAAGACATACTGCCCTTGCCATATCTCTAAAGCCATGTCTTCCATAAGGCTACAGCAGGTCCACTGAATGGAAAGCAGGGTCTTCAACTTCTCTTTCTATGAAGACCTACATCTTATTTCATCTATGTTTTTAACCCAATTAAAAAGGATGCTTGTGATGACTGCAGTTATTTTTCTGGTCTACTTATATCAGGTGGATCTCAAGCCCAGGAAAATAAGGAGTTTGAATGCCTGGAGTGAACAATTTGGGCAAAAGTAGATCAGTAGTAGTATATCCCAGCACACTCCACATTTGGGGGCAACTTTAGGTTTGAAAAAATTATACCACCAAAGGGGAAAACAAACAAAAAAACCCCTAAAACAAAACACCAAGACCCCTGAAGCAAAATACTTGAGGTTGTCTGACTGAATCCTTAATCAGCAGCTTCCCCAGCTGTGCTGAGCATGGTACATATCGTCTCTTTGGCTGCTAATCCAGTTGGTGCACGCACAGAGCCTACCTCAACTATATCTTAGTCTTCAAGAGCATTAGTACCTACTCTTGTTTCTCCCAGTTCATTGTACCAAAAAACAACATAGAAAGCCTGATTTTTGTGGAACTGTCAAGAACAACTTTTCTATAAGGTAATCAGCACTACCTCCTTTGAGAAACTCTTCTGTTCAACAATAGCTTGCAACCAGCACAGATTTCCCCAATATTCAATCCAAATTTTCACCTTTAAAGCTAGTGTTCTTAAGCAGAATGGGTAATTAAGAAAACATTTTTATTCTAGATTTTCAACACATTATCAAGCAAATCCTGCTTCGTTTTGCCAGACCTAAATCCTTTCATTCTGTTATGCATCAGTTATTGATTTGTCTTCCCTCTACTTGTTACACAGTACCAATCCTCTTTAAAAGAAAGAATCCCATCCCTCTTCCCACTAGTGCTCAAAGAGTTATTTGAAGACAAGTTCTAAACTTCATAAAATATTGTCTTGAGAACAAATGCTATAAAAACTGTAGTTACAATACTCCACATGGAAACAACAGCCACCTCTGCCTCAAGTATTGGTGTTTAAAAATAAAATACCTGGGAAGCCACCTGGGAAGCCACCAAACTGAGCTCCTCCTGCCTGTCGTCTTGCTTCTTCCTCCTGCAGATGAAAGCACATCATTCCACACAAAACAATGGAACTGCAGCCTGTTTTCTACTGCTCAACTGGGTTCAGGAGAAAAAAAATAGCCAAGACTGTTTCAGGCAGGTAGGCTACCACAATAAACAAAGCACTTTACTATGAACAAAATCACTGACAAGAAATAGCTGTCTGCTCTTCCTGTTGTATGTTATTGCACGTAAGTTATACAGAGAATGTTTTTACTGACTATAAACTGTACAATTTGTTTTAGCTTCTCAACTGTATTTTTAGTGCTCCCATCCCCAACATATTAAAATAGATCATTAAAGCACAAAGAAAAAGCAAGCAAGCAGCATCAGGAATTGAGGAGGAGAAGCAGAGTATTATCCTAAATTTAAAACCTCCCACTTTGGGATATATAAGTACTTTATGTGAAAACTATCCTGGGACAGTCATACAATAACTGACTTTTTTGAAATACAGCTTGGGCAGAGATTCCAGAGACTGTTTCTGTCACAAGCAAGAAAAACAGATGCAGTACAATGCCCTCTTCTTCAGATTTCATTACTCATCAAGTAATAGAGACAGAAATCAACTCTCTAAAATTTAAGACTTTAATTTTTTTCTCTGCAAATCATTTTAACCAAAATAACTATGACACTCTCCAAATTATTAAGAAATATTAAAGCCTAAATATTCACCCTTTGTGCTTTCTCATGCTCCTCTCGTGCCTTCTTCACTCTCTCCATTCTTTCTTTGATTTCCTTTTCTTCACGCTTCCGCTCATATTTTCGTCGATGTTCTGCAATTTTCTGAGCCTGTTACAGTAGAATACCAAAATTTCGTATTCATTTCTAGCATATCATGCAACATATTTCAATATAAAATACATGCATTTCTGCTTTTACCAGAAAATTAATATCTGATTTCACAAGTTAAAAGCCTTTGTTTTAGGAGCCATTTGCTACTTTCTCCCTATGGCAATCAGTTATTCATGTCTACTCAGCCTCGACTGCATTCACCAGAACATGCACACTAGTATGCCTTTTTTGCAATACTTTTGGGCCTTGCACCAAAGTTAGAAATTAAACATGTTACCATTCCACATCCCTTCATGCTTTTATGCTGAAATATTTATTTCTCCAGGGCTAAAACCAGCAACTGCACTAGAAAAGGGCACAACTGGAAGTATAATTCTCCCTGTGCACACACTTCTAAGATTGTGTTACTGCTGTTTCAAATGCCTCTACAGCATGTACAGCTAGACACAAGCAGACCAAAGAATTCCTCAACCAATCCAGGAAAGGGCTAGTGGGGAGGAAGTTTGCCTCCTATTACTAACTTTTTCTAAGTGTATCAAGTTTACAGCCCCAGCAAATGAGAGGAGTTAGCAATGAACTCCCCAAGGCTCCTTACTGAGGGCTCATTTAACAACAGAAATAACTGCAGCACTGCTTTCCTTAAAACAGATTGTATCCTTATAGATCACTACAAAAAATAGTTCATGATTTCACAAACTGTAAGAGGGTTACTCTCTAACACTCCTGTAACAAAAACACACATAGCAAAATCACATTGCAAGAACAGAGATACTACTATAACAGTGGATACTCCCGGATTCTTTCAGAATACTCTAAAGGAAGAACTTAAAAGTAGCAAAGCTTTGATATAACTTATTTTAGCTGGGAGATACTCATTCCATTATTCCTGAAGTACATCTGCCAAAGAAAGCACACTGCAGGCAGCAGGACTGACAGAGAATGCAGTTCATGCTACCAGAACCTGATGTCACTGCCATTCAATGGCTCATTAAGAGAGAGGCAAGTGTTCTATTTTCTTTTTAATGAAGCATGAAGAGTTTCAAAAGTTTAGATTTTCATTATTTCTAAGTATGTATCAAAATGAATTAAATATTTTAAAAATTTGACTCAGACTTTTAGCTGAAAGTGCTATAAAGTAAAAAGTTCTACAAAAGCTTGAAGCCAATAAATTAGATGAATAAGTCATCTCTACTTTTCAAAGATTTTGAAAATCACCCATGGAAAGGTCACACATTTTCTCTTGAGCTACATACACAAATTCCCATGCAGCTGGCAACTGCACATCAATGTATCACAGATACACTGCTGTTTCTGTGCATGAGCAGATTAACTGGGAAACAGAAGGTTCCCCCTCAGCCAAGCATAATGGAAACCTTTGAAGAAAAAAAAAGGGTTGAGACACAAGACCTAATTACATTAAGCACAAATCAATAATCTCCAACACAGAAGACTAATAGGTTGTAAAATGGTTTCCATTGTCATTTTGCTGGGGACAGCATCTTCTACAAAGGCATGGCAGAAAAATGGAAAGCTTAAGTCATTAGACAGAGGAATGTTTATGCATGCGGTGGGTTAAGTTTGGCTGGCTGCCAGATGCTCACTAAACCACTCTCTCACTCCCCCTCCTCAACAGGACAGTGAGAGAAAACAAGATGGAGAGGCTCCTGGCTTGAGATAAAGACAGGGAGATCACTCGCCCAGTACCATCATGGGCAAAACAGAGCCAACATGGAGAAGATTAATTTATTGCAAATTAAAACTAGTCAGACAATGAAAAACAACAACAAAACCAAAACCACCTTCTTCCCAAAGGTCAGTGTCACCACTTCATTCCCTGCTCTTTCACCTCCTCCCCCAACCCTGAAGAGCACAGCGGGATGAGGGCTGTGGGCAGTTCATAACATTGCACCTCTGCCACTTCTTCCTCCTCACACTTTTTTCCAGTCTCAGCTTGTGGTCACTCCACAGGATACTGTCCTTCTCAAACTGCTCCAGCATGGGTCCTCCCCACACAGTATCATCCTTAAACAACAGACTGTTCCAGCATGGGTCCCCCAGGAGCTACAGCTTCTGCCAGAAAACCAGCTTCTGTGCAGGCTCCTCTCCACAGGCTGCAGTTTCCACCAGGAGCCTGCTCCAGTGCCGACTCTCCATGAGCTGCAGCTTCCTTCAGGGCACATCATCTCACTCTGGCATGGGATCCTCCATGGGCTGCAGGGTGGATATGTGCTCCACTGTGAGTTCAAGTGGGACAACCTGCTTAACCATGGCCTTCTCCAAGGGCTGCAGGGAAATCTATGCTCCCATGCTTAACACACCTCTTTCCCTTCCTTCTTCACTGATCTTGGTGTCTGTAGGGTTGCTTCTCTCATATTTTGTTTCTTTATTCCTCTCTCTCACAGCTGTCGTGCTGCATTTTTTAACCCTTTCTTACATATGTTATTACAGAAGCACCACCAGTGTTGCTGACTGGCTCAGCTTTGGCTAGCAGTGAGTCAGTTCAGAAGCCAGCTGGAATTAGTTCCATCTGATAATGGCAGCCTCATATCTCTTCTTACAAGAGGCCAGCCCTGCAGTCTCCACCTTCCCCCAAACTTCCCATGTAAACCCAATACAATGCAACAGCTGCCATCCGTGGTCTGTCAACAGCTTCAAAGGAACAGGCAGAAACAGATGAAAAAGAAAGCCTGCTATCAAAAGCGTTACACTGGTTACGCAGAACTTCTTCCTTAGAACACTGGAGTCAGCCACAGGAGAACACTGAAAACAAGTCGTGCAGAGCTGAGGCTGCCCTCATGGGGCAGACTAATGAAAGTACAAACCACAGTAAAATTCTTCCTTTGGAAAACACGCTTAGGACAAAGCTTTGATCAATTCAGAAACATCTTGGAAAAAATCCATTATTAGTGTTATGCCGCTCTTCTGAATGTTTTTAAACTATATTCTAAAATACCTGGCAAACTTCAACAGCTTCAGATTCTTCTGTTAAAATTTTAAAAGGGAACGTATTTCGTATTTCAGCTACGTGCCCAGCCCCACAGACTCAGTTTCTCTACACACAGTCATAAACAGCTGTGATGGAAGACAGAAGAATTTACAACTCAGTTTGAAGTGTCAGATGACACATGAACACATTTCCACAAGGCAGTGCATATTGGAAGAATGTGAAGGCAGCAATGTCATGCAGAAAAATACAGGAGAGACCTCCAGCATTCTTCCCCACTTACTCTTGGTTGCACCTCCTTCAGCATGGCACTAGCATCTTCATCATAATCCAGTTTACAAGCTAATGCAAGATCATGAGCAGCCTCCTCCCAGTGGCCAAGAAGTCTGAAATTCACAAGACATCAACATTTAGAAGGAAAAAGCTCTTCACGATATTTAATCATGCAGCACTCAGAATAGAGCTACAAGGACTTATAGAAATCATGGTTTCCTCTGAGCTGCACACTACAATATCATTAGAGGATTCTTATTTGCTTGTTTCATAGCCTTACAGTAACTTTGAAGTGACAATGAGTAAAAAACCTTGTGAGTTGGTGTCTTTGTTTGCTGTAAACAAGAAGGATCTAACAGGGAGAAGGTACCCTACCTAAACAGGTGAAACAAGCTAACATATTCAGTGTAGAACTACACATAAGCTACTGTGCACACTTCTTTACTATTAATTAATACAAACTCTCAATAATCAAAAAATTAAGCAAATAGTGGTATTACTAAATGTTCAAAGCACTTCTGCTCACAGACAGAGGTATTAATTCAAACTACACTTCAGTCTTCTCACTCTTAGGGTCCACACTGTATATTAAAATTGTAGACATTAACATACCATTCTCTGAACACTTGTTTTCTTTTTTTAAGTTCTATTAGCATTTATTTCGTCCACTTTTAAACAGACCATAAGGAATGTCTCCTTTTTTTCTGATTTATTGTCATTTTAAAAAAAAAAGTTGAACTATAGTTGGAGGGGATGACTAATGTAATTTTAAATAATTACACTGTTTGCTTAACACTGCTCCTCAATTGCAACAAATGGTTCCTTAATAACTAGGCAATTTACTAGGTAAAAGAGCTCTAGCATCCACAGAATAAGGACGGCAGAGAGATGTCTAAGAACTATAGGTTAGAAAAAAACCCAAACTGAACCAAGTGAAAAAAAAAAGACATCCAAACTAATAAAACACACAGTCCTAGATTTCGTAATCTTTAGTAAATAATTAGAAAATGTTATTCAGAAAAGCAGTAAGCCATTAGAAGATATGTTTTAAAAAGAGAGAGGGAGAGAAAGACAGTGCCAGGAGGACTTTTCATAAATTGCCATTAATAAATCACCATCGCCCTTTCTTTCCTCTAAGCCATATACTCAGCACAATTGTTTCCTGGCTCAAGGCTACTGCTCTCAGGTACAAGACAGACAGTTCAGAGACGCAGAGGAGAGAATGTATAAAGAAAATTGTTCCCCTCAAGTAAGTGAATATCAAGTGTAGATGCAATTCATTACCTATGTGCTTTCCCCCTCCATTTGTAGGTCTGTGCAGAGTCAGGATTAATCTTGATGGCTCTGTCACAATCTCTAATGGCAGCATTTGGTTTCTGTAGTTTCACAAAAACACTGTGGGAACAAGAACATTTATTGTACATATTGAAATACCAAGTTACTAACTTAAGCTGGAAACAATTTTGGATGACTAACAGGCAAGTTAGTGAGATAATGCATTTGAAGAGCTGAGTTCAAAAAGATTTCGTAGTGGTAACCAAGTCATCAAAATTTAGTCTCACCCTCACAGAATTGCAGGTGAATCATTAGCAAGAGCTGAAACCATTTGTTGCTCAGACTCAAGGCTTGCCAGCATGAATAACTTTAGTGCAAAAGGAAAGGATATATAAATGCAAAAGACAGTTCAGCTCCATGGTGTGTGGAGTCTATAGCCAATGGAAACTAGCAATTTGAACAACAATAATATGCATGGTATATTACAGTCTTTAACAGAGTAACACAAAGAAATCATAAGGAGTTATACAGGCTACAAGGATCAACAGCTAAAGTCATGAGGAAAAGGAGATGACTCATCAAAACTAAAAGCAGCAAAAACACTAAAAAACGTTCCTGAACAAAAGTATACAATATTCAATGTACTCCAAGTCAGAACTTCTGTCCTTTTACATCTACTTGAAAACAATTTATCAACAATTACAATGCCTGTAAGTAACTTCGTCATTAAGGCTTGTTATAAAGCAAGCACAGTCACACATTCTCTCTTCTAGAAACAAACATGTAGACAAAGTGTCTGTGTTCCAAAGCTACATCTCACCAATGACAGACATTCCAATGCTGCTGGCTGCACAAATCCCCTAGAATTGAAATCCACGGGGTGGATTACTCATAGCACTTGATCAGCATGGCAAGTCTTACAATATCCCAATATATTGTTCATTTCTTTCTACAACAGCCCAAACTGTGGTAACTTTTAAACTTCTCCTAACATTCTTATTTTTCATTACTAAACCTTGAGAAGATATGACACTAAGCGACTTTAAAAATACTGTTATGATGGCAAAAACAACAGTGTATTAAGGTCCACAAGTGGTGCTATATGCAAAAACTTTGATCTAGAAAGCAAAAAAAGAGGAAGACTGATACCAGTTAAGGTATACTAAAATGGAACAGTTAAAGAACATTAATTAATTTCACGGTAGTCATCAGAAGTTGAACATTTATTTGAATTATACTTTGCTATGGAAAAGTTCTAGTAAACTATCAAACCATCCATGGCTAGTACTTTTTTGTGTAAAAAGAGAAAAATCCCCAGACTTCTGCTTCTGCAACCCATATTTGCACAGCCATCCTCAAGAATTAGGAAAATAAAGATGTTTGTGCATTATGAAGTTAGAGGTACCACACAACAAATCTGACAAAGTTCCTAATGTGTCATGTGCAGTCTGGTGGATGCAATGAGATATAAGGTGGGTAGTCAATGGGTTGAAATATAGATGTGTCCTGTTCAAACATAAGACTGTTGAATAGAACCAGGTCTACTTCACAGTGAACAAATACATTTAGCAAGTAAGACAGGGAGAGAATTCACAGGATTCATAATTAAGTTTGCATTTAAACAGGATATCATTTCAATCATCATCTTTATCCCAGAATAAACTGTTTGTTACCCAGCATTATTCCATCTCAACACACTCAAATCCGTATTGTTGAGGAATGTATTTAGTGCAGGTGGCTCCATATGCAACTGCAGATTGAGCTCTGGGTGGCAGGAGCCCCAGGCAAGAGCCAGTGAGCTGGTGCCACCCTTTGTACAACAAAGGGCTCAGGGACCTGTGGCCCAGCCAGGGGACTGGACACTCAGGCAGCGCAGGAGCCGAAAACTCCAGAACTTTTTTACGCAGACTGTGAGGGTGTAAAAACCCAGGGGCTTCCTTTGTTCAGGGTCCCTCCTTGGAGCCTCCTGCTTGAGCTGCTATTTTGTTATTGCACCATTATTAAATTATTTTAAGGATCCAGGTGTCTGAGACTCTGCTATGGGAAACCCAGGGTCAAGACAGTAAGGAAACCTGGTCTGACTGTGTGAGTGTGGGGCATGTAGCTGCGAAGGCACTTAAGTCCCACAATCAGGTAGTACAAGTGTGACTGCCAGAATGACTACTGGAAGGTCAGGCAGGAAAGTTTCCTTAACAATATTACCACAATGCATTTTGGAACATCATTCTGTATTTAGTCTGTTATAGAGATTCTTTATATGGCTGCTTCAGCAAATCTGATGAATCACGTATCAGAGAAAATGCATGAAATGAACTTTTCTCTTTCCCTCATGTGGTTTAAGTTTACATAGATCCTCACGTTGCCATTATATTTAGATGCCTTAAGGGAAATAAAAGAACAGGAAGAAACATACATCACTAGTTTATGACTCACCTTGCCCTCTTGGCATACAAGATGGCCAAACAAGGATTCAGCTTGATAGCATCTGTGAACAAGTCAACAGCCTTCTGAAGTTCACCTAAATATAAGCAGTGGTGAAGTTTCAATCCATTGTGCCATGAAATTACATCCAAATTCCCAAACCTGCCTTACAGGGTGTTATGTACCTAAGCTCTTCTTAGACAGAACATTATCAACAAAGGAAAATCAATTTCTCCCTCTTGCTGTGTTACTGAAGTACAAACTCCAAAATTAATGCTGGGAGAAGAGAGACTTATCCCTGTTAAATCTGTACATTTAACTCTGAATGCAACCAAACAGGATGTCACATCTTTATTATACAGCTTTTCACTGCATTAGGACAAACCTCTAGAGACACTAATCATAATATGCACGGAAGCACTATAATAATCAATTTGTAATTAAGATGCTGCAGTATCTCGTTCCCCTCTCTTGCCTTTCCTAAAACTATACTTACATTAGGAAAACAGTACTTAAAAGAAGCTTTTGTGTCCCAGATAGTTTTGAATATTGCACAAGAAGTGGGCTTTCTCTTCCTTGAAAGCATGCAAAATGCTCCAAGACTTATCTCCTTTTTAAAAAAAGAACAAAACCTAGTGTCCTTGAATATGTACTAAAAAACAACTCATCACCTTCACTTAGAGCATTTATCGCTTCAATCTTCTTTTCATTAGCTTGATCCGCCATCTCTTCAGTTACCTAACAAAATAAAATGAAAAACACACAAAACCCAGAAACCGTAAATTCCCAGCCAGAATTACCATGCTAAGACTGTACCAAAGGAAAGAGCTTCAGTTCCATCTTGATTTTAATTTGCATTGAAATCATAGTTCAAAAAAAGCCACAAAACCTTTGTTGTCAGCTTGAAGACATTAACCACCATTATTTTTGGCTAAAAAATTATCAAAACCAAAGTCTGATAATGGTAGAATTCTACATAACTAGTTTTCATGGGTGTTTTGATAAGCTTCTTTGGTGTTTTCAGACCTGATCATCCTCATGGAATGTTTTGATTGACTCTAACCTTGAAGAAGAAAAACTGTGGTTCTAAGCCAGTAAGTTTTCTGTTTAGAACAAAAAGAGCCAAAGTAACAGCTGGCTAGGCAGATAATATAGTACTCATACCCCCTCAGTTGCTATCCTTGATTAAGTCCAAAACCTCTCCCTATCTTCCCTACTGCCACACTGAAAATATTGTGCTTACCTCCAAATTTTCATCACCCATTTCTTGAGGGTCATCATTGTCTGGTTCAATCACTCCCTCGTTGTCAATTTCTGGGGGAAAAACAAAAGGCAAGACTAAGCCCCACCTGCAGAGCGGAGATTTTCAGGATAATTTCACTTCGGCAAAATGCAACAAAGTCATCTATTTTCCCCACCTAAGTCACTCTCTTCACTTTCTGGTTCAGGTGATTTAACCGGCTCCTCTGGCTGCTCCTCTGCTTTGCCCTGAGAGAGAAATGTAATTGTAAGCATACATTGTATCTGACTGACACTCTATTTCCACTCTCATAAATAACAATGCATTAGAAAAATCAGATCGCTCTATGGCTGAACCATTTTATTTTAAAGATACTAATCTCCTTTTTCCTCCTCTCAGATTAAGTCCATCATGTATGCAAATATTTCAGAGCCCAAATCTTGACTCATGAACTTCTGTTATTGGCAAAGCCTGTCCTTCAAATTGTGTAAATCAATAATCAAAACTAAATAATCCAAACACCTCCCAATTCAGACCAGTTTTGCAACGATTACTAACCAACTTTTCCAATCTTCCTGCTTTCCCTCACACATTCTCTGAATCAAAAATTCTCTAAATCTAATACTATTAAGCTAAGGTCCTTTAGCAAGGAGCTGATGACAATGACTTAAATGTTGTTTCCATTTGCTAAGGTCAGAGTAAATTTCATCTGAATCCCATAACTTAGCACATCCTGATTTACCAGAGGCATAAGCAGCTTGTCTTCATACTCAGTGTCACATATTATATTCAGTACATATACACAATCCCTCCATAAAGCTCTAACTAGCCAGTAATTCCAGCATCCACAGTCTTGTTAAATAAAAAAGAAAAATTTCATTTTTCCCAAAAGAATTTCATGCTTGGAAAACTCCTGACGTAAATACCTACAAGGCAAATTTATTATCTCCCTTAAAATGAACAAAAACGAGGGAAAATCTCTTCCGTAATACTGCCTTAAAAATTGATAGTTAACTGTTCACTTCATTACTTATCACGCTCGTTAATATTTCTTCTCATGAGAAGATTACAATTTAATCCACTAATGACTGGAGAAGAGGTTCATAAACAGACAGTGAGAACATAAAAAAGAGAAACCACTACTCTGCTTGGCCTTTGCATTGCGGAGAACATCAGGCAGGCATTCAGGATTAGGGAAATGGAGCATGATAACACTTGAAATAAACTAGGAAGCCATCTGTAACAAGTTATCTACAGCACACAATGGGCAGGCTTCAGACTGAACTGTCACACTCACCCACCCTGTCTGAGTGAAAACTGAAAGAAATTTTGCCCCTTTTGCTGCTCAGTAGTTTCTGCAGCATGCAAATGATAATTTTCAGTGATAAATCTTTCATATCTCACCTTACTTGTCTCCTCTGTGGAGGTATTGGCTGGAGCAGGTGGTATTCTGCCTCCCATACTTTTCAGTAAAACAGAGAAAAGAAAAACAAAACAGTAAGACCATCAAAACAATGCCATGTATTTTATTGATTCAAATCCTGATAATCTCAGCTTTTTGTTGTAATACAAAACATGATCCAATTCACTGTCAAACCAGCAACCAGAGCCCACACGCCCCATGCTTTTCTCAGTGCAGCACAAAGCACACTGTCTGTTGTACAACTCCACCGAGACTTGTACTCATGCGTGTCACCCTTCACCCACCCACCCCTTCTCACCAAGAAAAGCTACCTCCTTGGCTCAAATGGATTCTGTCCTTTAAATGTAATTTATGTTTGAATCAAAACTAAATATCAGAATTACAGATATTACTAAAATTAGAATTATTTTTGGAGCAGAGGTCAAAAAAGTAAAGAGAACGGCCTAAAATGCTTACATAATTAAAAAAATTGCTGCCCAGGAGAAAAAATAATTTCTCTTATGTATTGCAATATTCATGCCTTTCCTTTGCTATAATTAAGGAACACTCTTTGTAGAGACAGTATTCTGTCAATATAGAATAAACTACATGATATCGACCTTGGTCAGCAGCCAGAAATAAGTATAGGCTGAATTCTGCAGCTGTTCCAGAGAACATCTAATCATACCTAATGGCAGCACATCACAAAGACTACCATTCCCATCCGTCCTCTGCCCTGCATTCCCATCTACTGATGGTTTTCTATAGAAATGTTTCTCTTGACTCAATAGGCACAACCAACTCCTTAGGGCCCCACACAACTGGGTGGATGGGATGCAGGGCAGAGGAGAAGGACATGGGAGAACAGGTGGGCAGGAGGAACTGGAAGGGTGCAGGACTATCTGCTTCCAGGAATTAGTGCAACATAAAACTATATCCTAAGAATAAGAAGTTGTAGCTTCTTAAGTCAGCTACAGCAATCCATTCTCCTCTCCTTTCAGCAGCACTATCTCACAGCCAGGCCCCAAACTGGCTGGAAACAAACCCACATGAGGTGGGACAGGACAAGGACAGGGATGAATTGGGTTAGAAAGGGTAGAAGCATGAAGAGGAGGGGCAGGCTTGACAGGTCCTGGCACAAGGCCCTGCAGCAAAAGGCAAGCAAATAGCACTAAACTACTTGTTTACAAGGAAAAACCGCCAAAAAAACCCACAAAAAAACAAGTGACAAACCCCAGCATGTTCTGAAGCTATTGCAAAAATATAGATTTGTCCCTGGAATGTTGACATTGCTTAATCTAAGTTATACTGCAAGGACTAAACAACTGTAGCCTGAGAAATCATTATAGAGCTTGGGAGAAAACACAGAACATGTAGTAACTGTTCCTCCCAAATTCTTACCCTCGTAGGCTCACAATAGAACATGTAACTTTCTACTAGTCAGTAAAAAGCAGAGACTTCTCTAGGACTGCAGTGATCATCTAGTGAAGCCTTGAAACTTTTCTTCTGCACAAAGAAAACTACAAATTATGAAGAATTTTAGCAATGCTAATAGCTAATATCCAGGTTTTAAGCCTGGCACCTGGAATCACCTCAAGACAGAACAACTTAAGTCTCCTCTGTCCCCTTCACATTCCCCCCCTAAACTATCCAAACTTAGTTAAACTTATCTCAAAACTCTTCTAATATACATGCACATTTTATAATATGCTTTCATTAACTGCCAAGGCTTAACAGTTTCATTCAGTCCTTGAAAAGGTTTTTGCTATGCTGTTATTCTCTATTTGAGCTATGTACAATCCCAAAACAATTCAAAAGCAATTAGTCTAAAATCCTTTAACCCAGTATTTGATTACAACTTGATTACAGCAAGAATACCTGTAAAGCTTGCAATGTATTTAACCTCAAGAGTATAAGGATACACAAGACACTTGTAAGAAAAAGCAAGTACTGAGCTGTATAAAAAACACATACAGACATATACATACGCACAAACAGATTTTGTTAAACCTTTGTTTAATTCAAAACCATAATAAACTAAATAATAATACATAATAAACTAAAACAGAGTTGTGCAATGCCAGTAACAACTCCTGGGAGTTGTCAGGAGTCTGTTGCAACAATGACTGCATTCTTCCACTCATCACAGCCACAAGAAGTGTGGTGTTTATGACTTTTAGGAAGAACTGCAACTGTTATTTCTGCATTCACTTTTATCACTGATAGCAAAATTATCCTTAGAGGGAAACTGGATTACCATGAATTCAAAGGGGTCAAAACCTATTTGAAGAAAACAAAAGAAAAAAGGCAAAAACCCCTGTTCATCAATTAGGAATTCTGTGCTTTACTTATAAGGACTGCTATTGTTTCTTTGTTCAATTGCAAGGTTTTGAAACACATTTCCTTTAATGACTCACTTCATAATAATTCAAGTAAAACATTTGTATTTTTATGCAATTATGAAAAAGCGGGTATGACTAAAAGGGATGTCAAAACACTTTCCAAACATGCTCACACACTACCATACACTTGCTCTATGAAGAGCATGGAGAAATTAAATACAACAGCTAGACAGAATAAGCGTTAGAAGATAGTAAGTGGATGAAAACAGGTAAGACTTCAGGTTTCTGATGCAATATTAACAATTAGTCAGAAATAAAGCATCCCACTCTGGTTCTATGAGCAACTAACGTAATCTAAGTTTGAAACAATAAAATAAAAAGTCAAAGCAATCAGCAGAATTTTAGTTGAAATTTCAATGATGTATTTTAGTGTCATTCAGTCATTATTCTGTAATCACTCATAACATTACCTTGGGGACCAAACCTGAGCCTTTCAGATTAAGATAGGTAAGCCAGACAGAGATATAAGAGTTATCCAGTTTATTTCCACCTGAAGCCAGGCCATGCTGTTTCCAAAGAATTAGAAAGCTCTATAAAAGCACTTAATAGTCCTACTGCAAACAGCACTATTACGGAAGAGAAGAGGGAAACCCACCAGATTTCCAGACAGTTTTACATGAAAAGTAATTTGGCTACCACTATCACCATCCACGTGTATAACTTAGCAAAATATTTAGCTCAAATATGTGAAGAAAACTTCAGAGAGTTGTAGGAGGTTCTATTTTGGAGATAAAAAACATCCAGTGAAGATTTTACATGAAAACACATTCCACAGCTCCAAAACCTAAGTTTTATACTTAAAAGCACCAAATACAACTCTAAAAATTAATCTGAAAATTAGAGCCTTCCCCAATAACATGGAGAAAGTTAGATAGTCAGCTTTCCATTCTTTCAGGCTTTCCTTAGCCAAAAGAAGTTATTGTTCTTCCTCTCTCAAAGTACTCTGTCCACACCTTCAGAATCAGGCAACAGAAGTAATGGAAGAAACATAGGGCAAGGCACTGAAGTCTTTTATGCAGTAGCAAAAAAGACCTTCAGTAGAGTAAGAAAAACACTCTTCTTCTTCTTCGGCATAGGTGCAGCTACTAACAGTACTGCAAAGTCAAGTTAAGTTAAATCGGAGTGGTTTTACAACCACACTAGTATTCAGACTGTAAAGAGACACTACTAAATAGCTCACTGTAGACATTTTCATTATAGGACATATTGTAAAACAACAGCATTAACTTTTAGAGATATATACATACATATCCACACAAAGCCCTGCTGTTTTTTCAACTAATTATAAATACTAAACAGCAGAAAATACAGTTAAAATACTTTCAAATTCAAGTCAATTTTCTAAACCAAGTCCCACTTGGTCACTAGATAAAAACCCTTCAGCCTCCCCTTGCATAAAATGTGCACCTGCAAGAACTTTCCTCACTTCTCAGAGTTCTTTAGCAGCCATAAAAGCCGAGGAGAGGTACCGTGTGGGCCCCGTGTGGGTTCTCTGCCAGCAGCAAAGGACCTCAGCCAGCCCTTGCAGGCTGGTGTTCCAGGGTGGAGCCCCAACACTTCCCATGGAGAGGCGTGTGCCACGCCAGGCCCCGCACAGGGGCTCCGTGCGGTGCGGACAGCAGAGGTCTGCGGCGGAGCAGAGCCCTGGGATACCCGATACACGGAACTTCCAGGAGCAGACCGCGCTGCGGGGAGGTGACTGTACGTGCTCTGGGGCAGCAGGGTGTAAACCGGCGGCACTGCCCTCCCCGCACACTCGGCTCCTTTTGAAGACAGGCCAGCCAACTCTGCTGCGTAATGCGAGAATCAGCTCGCTAAGTGTTACTCCGGGGCTTTCCGGCCGGGAACGCCGAGCCCTTGGGATGGCCGGGGGCAAGGCTTTTTGCAAGGGGAACAGCCAGCGCTACCGAAATCAACCACACCGACAACACCCGGCTTTCTTCCCGCGCCGGGGGCCGGGCCGGGCCGGGCCGGGGAGGCCTCAGGGCCGGCCCGGGCGGGACCCGCGGGGCGCCCCCGGCCCCGGCCATGCGGCGGGGCCGCGCCGAGGGAACACACCCCCCCTTCCCCTCACAGCGCGCCCCGTCCCTCCCGGCCGCCCCTCCGCGGCCCGGCACCGACCTCTCCACCCACTCGCGGAGGAAGGCGAGCTCCGGGCTGTGCAGCAGGCCCGGGTTCTGCTTGCACAGGCGGACGAAGGCCCGCAGCTCGCTCAGCTTGCGCGCGTCCATGGCGGAGCGGCGGCACCCGCGGCCCAGGCGCGCTGCTTTGCTTGGCTTGGCTGTGCGCTCCTCCCCTCCGCTCCCCGCCCCGCCGCCGAACCTTCTGGCCCGCCCCGCCTCGGGACGCGCCCCCTCACTGCATGGCCACGCCCACTCATATAAGGCCGTGCCGCTCCGCCCCGGTCACGCCCACCCCGGCCTGGCCACGCCCACACACAACGGCCACGCCCACTCCCGACCGGGCATATCCACATGGCCGAGGCCACGCCCTCCCCGGTACGACCACGCCCACGACGGCCGCGTGGCGCCGTGGAACTTTCCAGCGCGCCCCGCCCCCGCCCGCCGGCCCCGTCCCGCTCTCCGCGCCGCGGCGGCGATGGCGGCGGGATCGTTCGGGCCGCGCCCGGCCGCGCTCCCCGCTCGGTGTGTCCGCCCGCCAGCCCCGTGTCCCCCGCCCGCCCGCGATCGCGTTCCCGTTCCCGTGCGGCGCAGGCGGCCTCCGCGGGCGCCTAAGCGTGCGCGGCGCGCTGATTGGCGGGGCCGGCCGTCGCGCGGCGATGGTGTCAGCGCGGCGCGGCGGCGCGGGAGGCCCCGCCATGCGGCCCCGCCATGCCGCGCCTGCCGGGCCCCGCGCTCGCCGTGGCGCTGAGCGGCTGGCGCGGCCCCGCAGGTCAGACACCCCTCCGGCCCCGCACCGACACCCCCTGGCCCGCGCTCAGACACCCCTCCGGCCCCGCACCGACACCCCTTGCTCCCCCGTGACAGCAGCCGCGCACCGCCCCGCGTTCGCCCCCCCGGGCCCGCTGAGGGCGCCGCCTTCAGAGCGTGGCTTTATTTAATGCCCGCTGTGTCCTCTGGCCTCGTAGCGAGCTCTCTGGTTGCGTGCTGTGTACGCGGAGAGGAGCAGTGGGAACACTGGTTTTGAGCGGAACTGCCCAGAAAGCCGCGGTGCTGTTCCGCCGCCTGGGGCTGCAGTCAGGTGTCACGTAGGGAACGCTTCGTGCCGTGACAAAGTGTTGTCGTGCATAAGTGACCCTCAGTTGGAGGGTAATCATGCAGGCTCCCCCCGTTAAGCCGCGGTCTGGAGGTTCTGCTGTAACTTCTCCAGTCTCGGCTCCCTGAAAGGCAGCTGGCTTGCTTGTGTTACCCTTGCTAATTATAGGGAAGGGCTAATTACTGTTTCTTCTAAGAATCCACTGCCATGCTATGGCAGCACTAGTGTGTTTTGTAGTAGGTACGTGGTAAGTGACCTAAAAGACAAGCAGTTTCCAAGACATCAGGTAGATGTTTACCCTTTGATTACCTTCTCCTTCCACGTGCCTTGATGATTTGTGCCTAGGCTCAAGCAGTTCAGCTGCAAAAGGCTGTGACAATTCTAAAGTTCGTAAAGCTTCCGACAATTCATGTTTCATTTTAGCTTTTGTCTTACCTGGCCCCCGCCCCATCTCCCAGATGCATGCTTGTAATTAGCTTTTTAAACTTGCCTGCTTTGGCTGTGTGTGCATTTGGAAGTGGGATACATAACTATTCAGTTATGTGGTTAAAGCCACTGTCAAGTAGCTTGAATACATAAACAGGGACTTGAGTATCTTTCATACAAGAAAAAAAAGTCACACTGCTGTATAAACTTGTGTTATTTGATGGTTTCTATTAATAAAAAAACAGAAGTGAAAAAGCCTTGAAAAATATATAGTTGTTCCAGATGAGTGATATTTTTTGAAGCCATAGTCAAGGAGAGACAACATACAGGGGATGTGCTTGGAGCCCTGTGGTGTTTGAGGGAAGCAAGGGTGGGAGAGCATCGAGTACCTCCGGGACACCAGGTGTATGAATTGGGATGTGCAAACTGGGTTTGCTTGCTGGATTGTCAGGTTTAGCACACGTTCATTTCTCTCAATCTGTTTTATGAATGTTTGATCGTTAGTTGAGCTGTGCGCACGTTGTTTCATAAACTATTGTGGTACACAAGAAATCAAGAAGTTAGGGAGGAATATTTATGTCATATCAGTGAATGAATGCTACCAAAAGTCTGATGATTGTAGTAGAATTCTGCCATTTTCTAGTTGGAAAGGGTTTTTTCACCCTGATGTAATGCATTTCTTTTCCTCTAGTTTGCAAGTCATGTACTCTCCGAAGATTTTCCATCCAGCCTGCCCAGCAGAAGAAGATTCCAAACCGGTATTTGGGCCAGCCCAGCCCTTTCACACACCCACATCTGCTCAAACCAGGTACGGTTTGGGCCCTGTATGAGCTGGTCATTGGTATTCATTCTTGTCTCTGCTTTTCTGAGTGTATGGATTTGTTGCATCATACAGTTGTCTGGTTTCAGCTGTTTATGATTACCTTCGTTAGGCAGTGATTATATTTAGGAGCTAAGTTCCTTGTCTGAGCTGATACTGATCCCAAAAATAGGCTTCACGTGTTTGCTTTTTACCTTTTTCTCATGGTGTGCCGGGGTCGCTCACTTGGGTGCTGTAGATCTTTTGTGGCAGTGGCATTTTGGGAGCTCATTGTCCTGAAAATACATATGATTTTTATTAAAAGTGAGTCTTTTGTGCAAGCTGAACTGCCAGAATGCTTTATATAAAGGTGCCATTCAGAAAAAGTGATTGGGGAGGGACACTGATAGATGGACACCACTTGTCCAAAGAATATGCCCCTTCAGAGGGGATTCAATGTGAGGAACAGGATACAAAGAGGATTGTGACTATGAAATTCAACAGCAGCGATGAAAGAGAAGCTGAGGTTGTGCATTTTTTTGAGATTAATAAAAATAGGTGGCACACAGGTATGAGAAGATCACAAATGTAAAAAATTAACAACAAAAAAAATTCAAAAATATGTCCAGGAGAAAATTCTGTTCTCTGTTCTTCTTCCATAGGTGGGTATACAGTGAGAACAGGTGACTATATAACCATATACTTCTATATTAATTGTAGAACAGTTCAGGTCAAAAGGAACCTCACAGGTTAGCTCAAAGCTGGGCTGACTTCAGTATTAGATCAGGTTGTTTAGGGCACTAATTGACAGCTCACAGTAAGTGAGGCAGACTCTTTAAAACTAGTCACAGCTGAAACATTCGAAGTGAATTCTAGCTGCTCAGAGTATTTTTCCTTTTAATAAAGGAGAGCTTTTCTTCCTTAAAATAATATCACATTGTTTTATTGCAATTATTGTTTTAAAAAGCAAATGCCTGTAAAGCAAAGAGAATTTCCAGGCTTTGCCATTGGAAGACAGTTGGGATTCCCATGTTCCACCCTATTGCAGCTTCTAAAATTCACTGGACTGTGGCAGTCAGAAAGCTGACTGGAATGCTGTGAAACATGGGAGATTTTCAGTATAATATTGCAGAACTGTGAGGGCAGATTGCATTACAACAGTTTCTGTGTTCTCTGTAATTTCTACATCTATAGGGTAAAAAATATGGTGGTTTTATTTCTTTTTTGTTTTGGGTTTTTTTAAGGCCTTTTACACGTAATAGGTGTGGAGAATGTAAGTTTTTGATAAAGTCTAAAATTTAACACTAGTGCAACATACATAGTTTTCTTAAACTCTTTTGACAAGGAAAAAACACTTTGGATAGAACTTTCCCCTCCCGCTGCAGCTATGCAAGAATCCACTTACCGTACAGGTCAAGTGTAAATTTTTATTCTAGAATTAACACTGTGTCATACATTAAAGAGGAAGAAAAGATTACTAAAGAAGAAAGTTAACAGTATCAAAATTCAATCTATGTTAAAGATATTAAAGCCAAAGTATTGATTAAGGCTTTTATATTCATTTAGATCATAGTTAGGGAGCCTCACACTTTTAAAAATGCGTACTTGAGCTGTTGCTAGTTGTCCTTTCATCTTCAGTCTGTTTTTGTTGAGTATCTTGGTTGCTGTACTTCATATCTTTTGTGACTGGAGCAGTTTAGAGTTCTTTCATCTAACCGATAATTTGTCATTAGGAATATAGTATTTAACTTTGGAAAAATCTGAATTGTTAAATAGTGAGAAAAGCTACATCTGCCCTGGAGAATATCCTTTCTCTTACTTGGAGTCTGATGCCAGCCTGCAGTCCGTGGTTTGTTGCTGCCTGGAATCTTGTGACTGGTTAGACTCTGCAACCTCTGTGTCTCTGCCTGATCTCCCAGAATCTGTAACACTCAATCTGCCCCTTATGGTTTAGAACTAGTCATTTTATGAGTTGACTTAGTGTGTATTTGAACAGACATTCTAGCTTTATCTGAGGGAATTAATGCTCAGCCTCAGGAGGCAAAATTCTGTTCAATGTCCAGATGCTGTAAAACCCATTGGTTTTTAGCAGTCAAAGTTCAGTTTGCTTCCCCCCTTCCTTGGTTTTTTTTTAATGTCTCTCTCCTGTCTTTTGGATGTTTGTCTAAATCTACTTGGTATTGTGATTTCTGCCTTTGCACAGAAACACGCAACACAAAATCCAATTGGCTAAAATAAATTTCTGTCTTTGCATGACGGAGAAGCAGTTTGAGTGAGGATGTGCTAGAGGGATGGAAGCTGAAGAGGTGCACAGGAAAGCAATGGAAAGGCTTGTGAGAGACTACAACAAAGCCATGCACATGTAAGGCACCAGGGAGTAGGCAGGAATCAGGTTTTGACTAATGAAATATCCTGAATGCCTTGAATTTCTTATCCGGTTTGTTTTGCGTTCACAGGAGAGGTAACCCCAGGATTGTCACAGGTGGAATATGCTCTTCGCCGACACAAACTGATGGTGTCGATCCAGAAGGAAGCCCATGGCTGGGATGGATTGGACCACACAGTGATTCTGCTATCCAACCCCACCTATTACATGAGCAATGACATCCCCTATGTTTTCCACCAGGACACTAACTTCCTCTACCTCTGTGGGTTTCAGGAGCCTGACAGCATCCTGGTGCTGCAGAGCATTCCTGGCAAAGCTCTGCCATCCCACAAATCCATACTTTTTGTGCCCCGGAGAGATCCAAAGCGAGAGCTGTGGGACGGGCCCAGATCAGGCCCAGATGGGGCCATTGCTCTCACAGGAGTAGATGAAGCTTACACCATCGAGGAGTTCAGGCACTTGGTGGCCAAGCTGAAAGGTAACAAGAAATAAAGGGGTAATGAAAGGAGATGTGGTTTGCAGAGTCTGAATGGTTTGGTTTTGGAGGTGGTATGTGACATCAATTCAAGACTATAATGAACTCAGAGAGGTGCAGAGGTATTACTGTGACAAAGGCAGTTGGAACTTCATGTTAGTTTGTTGAGGACCACCAATGGAAATACAGTTTTCACAGAATCACAGAATATGCTGAATTGGAAGGGACCTACAAGGATCATCAAGTCCAACTCTTAGTCCTGCACAGGACAGCCCCAAGATTCACACTATGTGCCTGAGAGCTTTCTGAAAATAAGAGTTTTTTCTCCCCTCTGAATTTCATGTGCATCCATGTGCATGCCAGTCTGCATATCTGTGAAGTGTTAAGGAACAGGATAAGCAAGACCACGTTAGTGTTCTAGTCATATCTCTTTGTTGACAGAGCCAGAACCAGATGAAGTACAGGAAACTAGAAGGTATTCTATTCATAGTAGTCTTGGAAAATGACCCATACAGGGAGTTTGTTAGTCCACTCACATTTTTTTATCTAGATGACTTGTTCTTGAAATATGAATACTGTTCTTGTTTAGAAATACTCTTCTGCATCTAACATCATAGTGTAGCCTCAATACTTATAATCCAGGGTGGACTTAAGTACATTATAAAATGAAGCTGAAGGTTTATAATAATATAATAAGGGCAAGTGCTTGAGGGGTCAGACAACTAGAAAGAGTGACTTCTATAGTCTTATGGAATCTAGTTACTTTGTTTCAAAAAAGGAGATATTGAAAATAGATAAGTCACAGGAAGGGCAACAAGGATGATCAAATGTACGGAGTGTATGTGAGATACCTGCTGGACAAACCTATTCAGCCTGGAAAAGAGAAAACAGAAGCCAAGGTATGAGATGTGTATGGTTGTGGAAAGCACAGAGAGGATGAGTAGAAACAATTAGTTGCTGCTTTTCCTAATTTAAAAACGAAGGGAACATTCACATGGCAAGTTTTGGCACCTTCTAAGTTGTAGATCATAGAAGGTTTGGAATGCCAAAAGTAAAATGGAGTCAAAAGTTTTTAATTCTCCAGGGAAAAGATCCATGAAATACAGTAAATCAGTGTTACAAAGAAATGGAGAAACTAGAGGGGGATTCTGGGGAGGATGTGCTAAGGGAAATACTCTTTCATAAATGCCCGGTTTCTTAGCCACGTTCTGTAAGCACCTGCTAACGGTTGCTGTCACCAAAGGAGGTGGACATCACCTGTCACTCAGCATGGCTTTTCTACTCATTTCAGTTTAAAATGTTCCTGTGGGGAGAATGTGGGTGCTAACTCTGATGTTCTAAGTAAATGTCCACATAGGTAAATGTGTTTGTCCTCAGTTGGTTTGTCTCAGAATGGCTGAAGTAAGCAGTTGTTGCCCAGAGTGTTCTGAAGCATATTTGATCATGACCTGATTTCATGCAATGGTTAAAAAGGTAAATTGCCTTATATTGGTGGGGACAGGCTAGATGGCAGAACAGTTCAGAATGTGCATCACTGCAGTGCAATGCCTACTTAGATTGCACAAGGGCAATTTTGACAAGATGTATCTATTCAGCAATGGTCATAAACCTCATTATTTACCCAGAAGTGGTGATTTGTCAAATTTACATGCTATGGTGGTCTGCTAATGCAGATTCTGAGGAAATTATTTTTCTCAAATATAGCAACAGGTCTAATTTAGGAGGAGTGAGTTTGTTCAGTGTGAGCAGGATATTTGTACCTTTATTTTCGTCTGTGTCAGCTTTTGTTTTGTATTCCAGGTGAGTCAAATGTTGTTTGGTATGACTTGACAAAACCAGTGCATACAGAGCTGCACTCTGACTACATGCAGCCCCTGGCTGAGGTAAAAGCTCGGAGCAAAAATCGCATCCAGGGCATCCGACATCTCGTGCAAAACCTTCGACTGATCAAATCCCCTGCAGAGATTGAGAGGATGAAGACAGCCGGACGGGTCACAGCAGAGGTAATGGGCTGATGTGCTCTCCAGATGAACCAGTGCATTCTGTTAATGGGGTGTCATGGGTTGGAAGGATACCTCTGGTCTAATCTGTTACTGAGCTGCTGTTCATTGCCTGGGCTTCGTTCTCTCCACATGACAGAGAGAAACAGGAAGACTGCTTGGACTACCAGCTCTTTTCAGTCAGGGTGACTCAGGCAAAGACAAGCCAGCAGCTGTTAGACTTTGTTTAAAAGCAGCATCTGTTCAGGGGTAGCCTTTTCTCTCTCTTACCAGCTTCCCCTCTGCGTCTCCTAGACATTTGCTTTCCCATCTATTCTGTTTATTTTGAGGAAACAGAATTCTTGTGAAGGCATTGCCTGTGTATGTCTCTGTATTCCCACTTTTCCCTCAAATACCTTTTGAACTCATTGGCCAGTTTAAACCTGACAGATAACTCAAATGCAATTATGTTTTTGTAACTATTATCAAAATAGATAGACAAACAGAAAAGAGAGACACAGCTTGTACTTCTGTGAAGGAAAAGCTGCGTAAGGCACTCATACGTGAAGTAATCCATAGGTGAGACAACTCCTAAAATGCCAACCCATGGGATCAGCCTCAATCATCTAACCCTTCCTTTCAAAAACTAGAATCAATCAGTCCCTAAATACAGTTTCATGGGGAACAGACTTTAAATGGTTCTAGTCTTGACAGCAGCTTGCACTTTCAGCTGCCTCTGGTGTTCTGGGCCAGCTGATCTCAGGCCTTCCTCAAAAGACAACAGGTTAAAAAAAAATTCCCTCAAATTCAGGCTCTTTTGCTAACTGAAAGGCTCTTCTCTTTCCTAGGCTTTCACAGAAACAATGTTTGCCAGCAAATCCCCAGTGGATGAAGCCTTTCTGTATGCAAAGGTAAGTACTTCATAGCTGAAGGTGAGATAGAAGGGCTGGATGTTGGCTATTCTTCCAGGAAACCAGAAATGTCAGATCTCTTTATGATATATCTCCCACTGTAGCACATTTATTATTCAACCAAATCTTGGACTTTAACAAAAATCAGTGTGAGGAATTCTTCAGTGGTACTGCCTGTAACCTTACTGAAGGAGTGTAGTGGTTGTCTAAATTTATCTGCTATTGATATCTTTTTCTACTATATTTAAATACCAAACCTACTAAACAGTCAGAGATATAGTTATTATCTTACCCTATGATACAGTTCTGTTGCACAGAATTTTAATTAAACACCTATTGGTTATAACACCTGCTTCTCTTGCCCCTAGCCTCTTACTACGTCAGATTACCACAGCTATCTTGAAGCAATTTAGATGCCTCTCTGTTACAAAATAAGGACTAATCAGCCTGCACATTAGGAACTTTGTAAGGAATTGCAGTGAAATGGCTGTTTGAAAAACATCAGCAGGATTTGGGCCTCTGTTATGACATAGATGAGCCTATGCTAACACGGCACTGAGCTGTAAAAGTAGTTTTCCAGATCAATTTTTCACTCTAGATCAGGATTGTAAAACCTACTTTGCTCCATGTAGGCACCCTGGAGTGTTTTGTCCCAAGGGGTTTTGGTAATTAAAGAAAAGACATGCTGTTAATATATTGAGGGTCTTTACAGATCTAAGTTTATTTGTTTCCATGCTTTCATCAGCTTCATCATTCAAGAAAGGTAAAGATCTTGAGGCTTATGGTGCCTTTTTCTTATATCCTCTCAGACATTGAGGTAGTGCATGTTTTCAAACCTTCTTTGTTCAACAGTCATGAAAATAGATACTGCTGTAAATATGCTCGTACTTTGTAAATTTAAAAGACAGCAACAAAACCTGATTGTTGTCATTCTGACATTTAGGATCTTTGAAAATTCACAAAGTTACATGGCAAATGATCATCACTTCACATAAGAATAAATCCTCACCTGGGTGTATGGCAACGTAATGAATGTTTGAGATGGTATTGAACAACTTCTACCAGGAAAAGCTTCCGTGAGGTTGGATGCAGGCATAAAACACTCATGAAAAGTGGATTGTTCTGTATTTTTTTCTCCAGTTCTTGGAAAACATTCAAGGCTTCTTTCATGTAGTAAACTCGCTTTCCAGTTTCACTTTGTGTTGTACAAATTAAGAAAACAGTTGTAGGACATGAATTAATATAGCCCCAGGGCAGTTAATCCCCTGAATCAGCACTAATGGTCCCCTTCTCTCTGAATTGTCGTTCCAGTTTGAGTTTGAGTGCCGGGCTCGTGGTGCTGACATCCTGGCATACCCTCCGGTTGTTGCTGGTGGCAACAGATCAAACACTTTGCACTATGTGAAGAACAATCAACTCATCAAGGTAACCCATATGCTGTCCAGTAGCTTGAAATGCAGTGCTGTGACACACACGTGCCCTAGCTGCTTTTTGTTTTGACTGACCAGGTCAAAGCACTTAAAGTGAGCAAGGGAAAGGAATCCTGCCCTTGTTATACTGTCAGTGGCAGACTATCCTCTCTTTCTCTCCTCTGCACTTGCTGCAGTATCTTCTGAGCTGTGGAAGGACTCACAAACAAGGTTGCAAGCAATTTAGCAAGTATATCTGCTCTCACACAATGTGCAGCAGGGTGCAGTGCTGGGTGGGTGGTTGTCCTCACAAAACAGGAGCCACTGCAGAGCAAAAGCACCCTGGGGCTCTTCTGCTGTCATTTGCATTGCTTGGTCTTACTTTGCAACATAAGGGGCAGTAGCGCATTTCTCCTCTAGTAAAGCTGAAAAGCATTTTAGTCTCCATGTAGGCCACCAAAGCAGAGAAGGGAAACAAGGAGAAAAAGGATCAGCATTAAATATCAAGTAGTGGATTATATGGCTTTAGGTAAATTAATGAGTTTTGTCTTATTTTGAAGACTCTCCATATTGATTTGAACTCTCCCCAGTTTTCTTGACAATAGACCTTTAGATTCAGATAAGTATTTTCAGGAGCAGTATTCCCCCGTTGCTCTGCTCACTATTCACTTTTCAGAGGAGCATATTTTTCCTCTGTCTTAATGCAGGGTGAACCTTTCCCACTAGCATTGTCTTTTCTTGAAGCTGGCATGTAGCAGACCTTGAAATGATCTGCAGAGACAAATGTACAAAAGATATGACAGGCTGCTTTTGGCAGAAAGAAGCCTCCTTTGTTGTTCTGTCATCCAAGGTCAGGCATGCTGATGTTAATTCCAGTTGCTTCTGTTAAAGTTGTTCAGTTAAATGACTGTCACTTGTTTTTCTTCAAAACTATTAAGTAGGAGGTTAAACCTATAAAGCCATAAACTTTCTTTGCCTTTGTGTGCTGTTTCCTACAGCTCTTGTTTCCAAATAGGCTAACAAAGTGTCTAATTTGGGAGGAATCTGAATGTTTCATTCAGTTCACTACTCAGTGGGCTCAGCTTTAAAGGAAGAGGACAAGAAGCACAACATAAGGCACTTACTGGACAATCAAACCACAAGCAGAATTCCCTTAGACAATAAATTGCTACTTAGCTTGTTTAATTGCTTGGAAGATGGCAGGTGATATAATTTTGGATTTTCCTTAATGGATTGAACCAGCTATTCTGTAAAAGCTAAATTGCATGTTTATTCAGTGGGGTAGTGAGATCTGCTCACTGGTGGTTTATCTCCTTGTGTATCTGTTCGTGGCACTTAGCTGTACACAGTGATAGTAGCTAGAACTGGAAGTAGTGCTAGCAATTCCACATCATGGTTGCTGGCACAGTCAGGGATCTGTGCAGTGAATCTCTGAAATAAATCTCTAGATTACAAGTAGGTTAAATCTGTAGAGAATTTAATCCAAACTTTTCACAGGTTTCATGACTCTATTTGTTGTTAAACCCTCTAAGGAGGGAAAGCAAAGCAGTGGTATTGTTCCTGGCCCTTTGTCTTCTGTATGACTTTTTTGGAGAGGTGTAGTCAGGGATTTAATTGGCATGGAATAGTTTTGCTGAAGTGAATTGGAGGTTCACATCTCCACATTTCTTCATCACCAGATAGATTCAGAAAGATATCTTAGAGCAGTCAAGAAAGTCCTAGAAAAGGACAGGGAAGATTGCTCAAGCTATTCAATAGTGAATTTACAGCAGTGATACACTGTCAGAGAAGTGATTTTGCTGGGTCCTCCTATCCTATGACAAGCCTAAATCTGTAGCTGTTAATGATCTTGTGGGTAGCTTAGAAATAAATGGGTGTTTTTGCAAAACCCTTCTGTCTCAGTCACTAGCAGAGAACTTCTAGTGAAAGGAGTCACTCATGTAGTTCACTGGAGTAAGCAATCCAGGTGTGAATAAGACTCTTGTTTCAGAGAGCAGAATAGTTCAAGGCAAATGGCTTTTTTTACTCCAAAATGTTTGAAAATCAGCATATTAAGAGTTCAGAAAGTAGGTATGCATAGCAATCAGAGACTACCTTGCAGAGAAACAATCCAACTGGAATAGTCTATGTAGGAACTGTGACATCTGGGGTGTTACTCTGCAAAAGGAATTCACACCTTTGCAGCTGCTTTGCAAAAATAAATGCATAACTTCCTTTCTTGCTCTCTGACAGAAAAATCAATTCAATTAATAGCTGGACTGACCCAAAGAGCATTTTTTCCTGTTATTCTCCAGGATGGTGAACTGGTCTTGCTAGATGGTGGATGTGAATTTTCCTGCTATGTCAGTGACATCACACGTACCTGGCCTGTCAATGGAAGGTATGCTGCAATAAGGTTTTTTAAAGAACTTGGAGAAGGTCTTAAGTAATTGATGGTTTGAGTGTATGTGTGTTTCATCTCTGTGTCAGTCGTTTTAACGTGTCCCATTCTGTGGTTCTTCAGAGTAATCAAATTATTTAAACTAATTTTTCAGTATAAGAAGCTGTATTCCCCACTGCCTCATTAATTACTGCATGAATATATGTGATTATTGCTATTTTCATCTATTACAGCATGCTTAAAGTGCAGAGAGAGCTTTTTTGTACAGCTGTGGCTGACTCCAGTTGTCTGTGAGAAAACAGGAGTTTTAGTTGTTGTGTACATAGCTCTGCCAGTTGTGAAATTGCTGGTCCAGTATCACTGTGTTTGTGTGTTTGTTTCCTGTATTTTGTTTTTCCTGCAGTAGCTTTGCCTTGCTTTGCTTGGCGATCAGGTTCTCAGCTGAGAAACCCTGCCTCTACAAAGTGTATTGAAGGGCACGTTGCAGTGATGCTTTGTCTGGCCTTTCATATAAGGAGGCAGTTGCTTTGTTTTCTAACTTCCCCTGCTCCAACATTGAACTGAATCTGTCCCCAAAATATGGTCTGAGTAGCGGTTTAATTGTGAGTTATGTCCTTTGTTCCTTCTCAATGGTCTTCAGGTTCACCAAACCCCAAGCAGAACTATACCAAGCTGTCCTGGATATCCAGAAGTCCTGCTTGAGCCTCTGTTCCCCAGGCATGAGTCTGGAAAATATCTACAGCCTCATGCTGAGCCTTATTGGACAGAAACTGAAAGAATTGGGTGTCCTAGAGAGCAGCATCACTGACAGTCATTTCTTCAAGGTACTTGAAGTTTTTTTACTCCAGTTTACCCTTACTAAGCCTGATTGTTTAGTGGTTTTAGTTTGGGTCAGGAATGTGTTTTTGAGATATCTCTTCTAATTGTTGCCACACTGCTTTAATTCGTGTTGTGGGCTGGTCTCTGCACAGGACTGGATTTCTCTCAAGACAGGGCTAAACTTGAAGTTTAGCTGTTTAGTTTAGCTTCTGTTTAGTTTAGCTATTTAACTGTTTAGTGCACATTTTGGTCTGCAGTAGCCCCCACATGTGTTATATGCACATGGTGTGAATATTTGTTCCTTGACTCTTGCAGTTTCACTCTGCAGATTCATCCCCTTTGCTCTGCACTTTTTGCCAGTGCAGATGCAGCTTTAGAGCACAGTCTGAAGGGAATGATAGGGATGTGGGCACTAACACAGAATTCTGTGTCCAGGGCAGTTATTCGTAGTTTTGTGATCTGTTTACCATTGCATAAATCTGCGCTGCCACCAAAGGTGCAGCCTGTGCTTCCCAGTCGTTCCACCTGCTGCCTCTTCTGCACCATTTTGTGTCAGTATTGGGATTCACAGAGCTACCTGGTGAACAAGGCTGGGAAACTTGCGTGCCTTAGAGCCGAACCTGCGGATAGGTAGGATTGGTTTGCAGTTCGATAAGTTTATCCGGTCACACCCACTGCACACCTGCACGATTGCTGATGCCAGGAGAGGAAAGATGGCCGAAGCAGGTGGCTGCAGTGCCGCCTTTGGCAGGCGGACAGGTTGCTGCCGGATTTAATTGTGCTGCGCTGGCAGTGCTGGGTTCCCTCTGCAGGTGGCAGCACAGCCAGGCGGGAGCAGCGCCTGCAGCTCTGGCCCCTGGGAATGAGGAGCGTGGGGCAGGGGGGAATTAGCTCTTTGGCTGCCCCTCTGGTGCAGGGGCAGGCGGTGTCTGTGCCATGGAGAGGGGCATTAAAATCGTGCCGTGGCTGCTGAGTGAAACCGGCACAGCCCTGGCTCTGCCGTGGGTAGGACAGTGCTCTGCCAGAGCACGGAGCAGCTGTATCCACTTCTGCCACTGTCAGGGCCTGCTGGGGGAGCCATGCAGGCCTTGGATGCTTAAAGCATGGATGGGGTTGGGGCAGCAAAGCTCAGCGAGCTGAAAATTGCCATCTTTGCTGACATGCTGAGATGGTGATGGGCTTGGGCTGTTCTTTTCAGTGAGGGAGAAAGACAATCTGCGGTGTGCTCATAATAGGCAGTGGGTATTGGTGGGTTTTGGGGGCCATCCGGTTCTGGTAAATGGAAGGCAGCCCCTGGTGACCTAATCGTGTCAGCAGGACTGCTAGTTAAGCATGCAAGTATTCTGTCTTTTCTGCCTGTCTTTTGTGTTGCAGTGATTTGGGCTGTGCTGAACTGCCTCTGTGACACTTGTTCTGTTTTCTGCTAGGCTGTTCGAAAGTACTGCCCACATCATGTGGGCCATTACTTGGGCATGGATGTTCACGATACCCCAGATATATCCCGATCACTCCCGTTCCAGCCAGGCATGGTGATAACCATTGAACCAGGTAAAAAGACATGCAGTCAGTGGTGGACAAAATCATGCAACACTAGGATAACGGTGTTGCGTTCAGTATTTAGTCAGTCCATCAAACCAAAGCATTCAGGTTCTTTCTGGTGAAACTGAAAATTATTACAGTATTAGAAAGCCTTGAGTTATTTCCCTCCCAAAGTCATTATGGTATTAAAAAACCCTATTTCCTTCACAAACGTAGCCAAGGTAACACATTGTGGGAGTAAACTCAGGAAGCAGAGTAGCGTGGAGCTGAGGCTGTGAGCACAGGTGCAGGAAAACAGGATTGGTTTGCTTGTGCTGTGTTCTGTGTTCCTGCAGCTGAACCTCTACCAGGCATTGGTAGTGTAAGTCTCGAGCATTGCAGTCTGCAAGTACAGGCATTCACAACTTAGCTTTGCAAATTAGGCATACTGCAATGAATCTTTCTTTCTACTTGTCACTGGATTTGGAGCTGTCAGCTGAAGACTGATACTTAGTGCTTGGCTCTTCTTTCTCTCTATTTAGGACATTGTTAAAATCATCATTGTAAATGTAACACTGAGAGCAAGAAGTGCAGAAAGGCCAGGTGTAATTGGGGAAGTGTTTATTAATGTGCTAGTGCCTGTGGGCATGGAGGGACACTTTCCTTTCTTTGCCCACCAACAGCCATTTGTGAGGGGAACTAGTAACTTGCTGTATTAAGAATTTTCAGGATCAAACTCGTTATGTTGCTGAAAATCGAACCCCACTTCCCTGGTGGTGCAGTAAGGGAAAGGTCTTGTTCTGGAGAGTGTTGTGTGTTTTAATTCCCTTTCTTCTTTCAGGCATTTATATCCCTGAGGATGACATGAGTGCTCCAGAGAGGTTTCGTGGCATTGGTGTGCGCATCGAGGACGATGTTGTGATAACAGAGGATGCACCTCTTGTCTTGTCTGCTGACTGTCCCAAGGAGATCTACCACATTGAGCAGATCTGTGGCCGCAGCTCATGATGCCCCTTCTCTGCCTTTTTCATCTTCCTCAGGATACGCAGCCCTCCAGGGATGCAGATCCCTGTATCTGACTGTAGTTGTCCAGTGATGGGGGGTGGCAACCCTTGATGGCTGTTTCTGGGACTGGGGCTGAACAGTGGAATGCAAAATGCTTGGGTACTGAGGGATAAAAAAGCAAAGCAACCTTTTCTATGTGCATTTTTCCTTTGATTTTTGCTAATATTGAGCTGTAGTAGGACTTGGGGTGGATTCATCTCTCTGCCATGTGCATCCATATGCTCTGGTCCTGTTGGGGGTTTGAATTTTGTCAGTGCCAGCAGCAGGGCTTCTGACTGGTCCCTTTCCAGATGCATAGGTAAAACTGCTGAGACCAGAGCCCCATTTTTTCCCGTTCAGCAGTAGTTTCATAACAGGCAGATTCTAAAAATGAAGATTTGATAAATGCTGTTTTGGGATAATAAAGTGTGTCAGACAGATTTGATTTTTATAGAGCCGTATAAGGAGGGATTTGGTAATCAGGAAGATGGGTTTGGTGGAGAGGTGATTTTATCTGCAGCCTCTGGAGAATGCTTCTAGTATTTTAAGGATAAGAATGTGTTTGGGCCTTGTTCAGGCATATGCAAAATACGCCTGCAGCAGGGAAAAACACCTTGTCTGGTCTTTTAGCTTATTGGAGTGTTTGGTAATTTCAGAAAGGACAAATAAGGCTCAGAAGGTTGGACATACCCATTCTTACTGTCTTCCACATTCCCTTCTTTTTGTCACAAAGGTCCCTTTCTCTCTCCTGAGTCCCTCTCTACCGTAGGAAGCAGGGCCATGTTGGCTGTGCTGGACTCCACTGGTGAACTGCCAGTTGTCACCCGGATGTGAAGTTTCCATTCCTGGGACAGTCACAGCACCTTTCTGGTTTATGCTTACTGTATGCTATAAGTGCCCACAACTTCAGCAGTGTGTTCTTGAAGACTCTGTCCTATGGCAAATGTCAAGTCTTTACATGGCTTTTAAATAGAATTTAATGAATTTTAAGTAATCCTCCTTTTCAGAACTCTGAGGGCATGATCACAGCTGCCTTTTGCCAATTGCTTTGTGATAATATTTTTGAGGCAGCTGCTAATGTGGTTAGGGACTGGACTGGATGAGGATTAAAGGGAAGAGTTGTCTCCCTTCAACATCAGCCTACTGCCCAGGCCATTGTACGCTGTAGTAAATACACCTACTAGAGGCAAGCATGGCATCTCTGTATTTACTGAAAGTATTTTGACAATCAGTTTACTTCCTTTCTGATGGTAGCTTTCAGTGTTTTTCATCTGTTACTCTGAATTTTCTTTTTCTCTTCTCTTCCTAGATTGCCTGTTTTCGGCCACTGTAGTGTCACTGGTTCCTAATCCATTTTGCTTTCTTATCAACATCTCTGCCTCTTCCCCAGTTTGCTCTAATTGTCTACAGCGAATGTAGTTAGAAGCATGTGGGGAAGGTGGTCAGGGTTCTAGAGGTTCACCTCTGGCTCTGATGCTGTGTAATCCCTAGCGAAATCTGTAATTTGTTATGTTTTGTTTTGTTCTTTTCTGTGTTTAATTTCACTTAGTGAAGGCCAAATGGACAGTGTCTTGCATCTCTCATTGCAGTTTAATGGGAACGGGGTTTACGCACTGGGGTTTAAATTTTGGCACCTGAAAGGCCACCAAGACATGCCATAATTTTATCTTCTAAACAATGACAAAATGAAATGCTTTCACAGGGTTTAGTGTATCAAGTTTCACCTAGTTAAGAGGATTTGCTAATCTTTGATGTGGCAGCATTTGCTAAATAGTCAGGTGTTGCAGTGATAGTACAGTGTAAATTGTTAGGAGGGCTTGCTAAGTGTGGACACAGACCTTGATGATGTTCTGATCTATCACACATTTGTTGTTCCAGTTACACCTGTTAGAGCCATACCAACTGGGCCAAATCTTGGGGATTTTGAAACTATGTAAGCAGCTTAAAATAACATTAATTTGAGAGCTATATGTGTGTGTTGATCTGCACATCTGCCTGTGTACCTAACAGACCTAATAATTGTACTTACTGTAAATAATCCTTTAAAATACATATTTAAAAATGTTATTTTTAAAATAAAACCATTTGTAGAAAGTAATTTCTCAGGCCATCAAGTTTCATGGCTGTTGAATAGGTATAAGCACCTCCAGAAAAAGTGTTATTTTTCAGGGAGATTTATAAATTACCTGCAACTTGTCTTGGACTTGAAATAATGTTGTCAAATACAGGCACACACAAATTCCTACTACTCTCAGGAAAATCCTGCAACCAGTAGATCTTAGGAATGCTGTGGATGAATGTTTCTGTCAGTAAAGAGGTGTGTGTGACTGCTGAGCGGGAAGTAATGGATCTGCTATGGCTGCTGTGCCTCACCATGCTAAATGTGTCTGATTTAGGCCGTGCATATTCTGTAATTCTTCCTTCTGTATCATAATCTGTAATTCTTCTGCTGTGTTCAGCCACTTCTGCTGTTTTGAAGCTATTGTTCCGTGTAAAGAGCGCATTTTGCAGGTGTTAAATCTGCATCCTATGAACCTATATTTCTGAAGCCCTTTTCTCACTTGTTGCAGAGATGAGTAATCTGGGACCTACAAATATGCTTCAGTGTGCCTTGAAAACAACCAAACCCTTGAACACTTTACGTGACCTTCATCAAGAAACCCTAAAGAACCCCTTCTCTGGCTGCAGACAAGGCACATACCTGTGGTGTATCTCCCCTGTCACCAATTTCATTCTGCCAGACTTACTGTCTGCCTCTGCCACAGGAGAGATTCCTCACTCCAGCCACTTGGGTGCAGGAGCAACTCTCAGTGGTGGCACAAGTCGACAGCTCCTTGATGAGGGTGTTGGTGAGATCACTGTTTCAGCTGTGGCACAGGTCTTAAGGGCATCAGAGTATGAGAGAAAATGAGAGCCAGCCATCCCTATGGAGAAGCTGCTTTGCTTCCAGAGGAAGCCCGAGAGGTTTCTGGCTTTCCCATTTCGCCACCTACCAGGAGACTGCTTTGCCTTGCAGAGAACTAGTAAAGTCCTGTTGTTAAAGTACAGTTTGAGCAGAGGTACCGATTTGCAGATATGCTTCTGTCATCAGAGTGGAAAGAAATTTTGGCATTTAACACAAATTGGCATCCTGTCTTTGTTAGATGTGGAAAAATAAAATGTCTTTCCTAAAATTGCATTCATTACTTTGCACAGCAACCTGATGGTGTAGGAAGTAGCAAACTGAGGGAGCACAGAAAAGAGAATGGAGATGGAGGTTTTGGGGAATGTACAATGCAATAAGAGAAGAATCAGGAGAAGGCTGTGATGTGGAGTTGTGGGTATGTGTGCAGGGGATGGGAGAGCAAGGAGAGAACAAAAGGGCATAAAATAGCTCTTCAGTATTTGTCAGTGGTGCAATAGCTCCAGAAAACTGGGTATGCTGTTTCATAACCCTGATTGATTTGTCCTACTGAGTAGGGAGGAACAAAGGAGTCAGATTGTATTGATGAACTTGGTCTTAACAGTCAGTTTAATTATTTCTTTTAAAAATCAATAGGATTATCATATGAGAAAGTTTTCTGCAGTTTCATGTTATTGACCATGTGTCATATTTTAAATAATGTGAAGGGAAAAAAGTATGTTTTGAGGCAAAATCTTCATTATGATGGAGGGAGCAAGGCTGAGGTTACATGCTCTTATGCTACTCAGATTACTGCTCTGGAAATTGAGTAATTACTCCCAGGAGAATTACCATAAAGCAAAAAGTGTTAAGGTTAAACTTAGAAAAAAATCTATATGAGATAAATGACAAAAACGTTTTAATTATGATGAGATGTTTAATACTTTGTGAAATTGGATAACAAAACTCTGCCCTGCAGTAAACGGACATTTTTTAATTTCTTTTAAACTGAGTTGTGCAGAAGCCTATACAGGCATCTCTTCATTAGTATGCAGATCTAAACTGCATTTAAGTTTATAATTCTGACATCATTACAACACCTCTGTTAAACATGCTCCCTGCATGTGTGCTCAGCCTCCACTTGATTAAAAATTGTTTGGACACTGTCACAGGGCTGGGTCTAGGAGTGGGTCTGACTTATAAAATTCATTGTATTTCAGAGGTATAACAATAAGTTACATTTTAAAGCAGAATTCTTAGTTGAAATGGACACTGAGGCTCCATGAGCTCAATGACACTCAATCTCTCCTCTCAGCACCTTTCCCCTTCTCAGAGTTTGTTTTGCTGCCTTATCTGCTGCCAGCTCTGAGCCTTCAGCAGAGCAATGAACCTCTTGTCTTCCTGGGGCAGCTTGCACCTTGGCCCACCTGGTTGTTTCTCGGAAGCACCACCCGGTATTTGGCTAACCAAAACCAGGCTCTTCAGAGGACAGGCAGAAAGGAACAAGGAACAATTAACTCCCAGGTCCTGCGTGTATGTTACCTTCACTTGCTGACTCATAGCACCTACGCCTTTTTAACTACCATGACAGAGTTATCTATTAACAACAGCAAAGGAAACAAATCATTCCTGTCTGGGTAAGCCTGACGATGAGGTTTTTGAAGAGAAAGTTAACAAGCAAGTTGCTTGTAGACCTGGGAGTAAGAATGGCTATTACTGGCTTCAATATGTTCCTTCCAAGGATGTTGAGGAATGTTGGGGAAACAGCACTGCAGGAACAATGTGCAGTCTCAGTTTGGAAGCTTTTTGCAAATGCTGGTCTCAGGCATGCTGTGGTGGGCCAGAACAGCAGTTAAAGCTCTGTATTGTTTTTTTTTCCTCTCAAGACCATGAAGATCTTGTGGCTTTTTAAAGGTTTTTCATGAGCCAAGCATGAATATCATGGCAGCAGAAGTTGAGAGGACAGCCTGGGGTTCAACTAGAAGTTGGCATTCCTGCAAAAATTGATAGGCAGCTCTTTCCAGGGAAATAGGCTCACTGCATTTGTCTTTGGTGAGTAAATCAGACCAATACATGTGAGAGGGAGAAAGGCTCAGCTTCTTTTTATTCCCAGCAGAGCAAGGCTTCTGCCTCTGTGCACCTTTGGGAGATTAATGCAAAATGGGATAGGTCACTGATCCAAGTTAAGATTAAGCGTTCTGACTCTTGTACCAGGAAATAGTGGATGTCAGGTAATCTCTTATCATGTGAATATTTTACTCAGAGAAGTAGTACTGTAAGTCTGGGGATAATATACTTTGCTTTTTTAATCTAATGTGCACACAGAGTGTAACATGTAACTTCAGTTTTGCCTGTGGAAGCTACAACCAACACCTCTGTAATTAATAGTATCACATCTCAGTCATATAGGTGTAGCAAATACAGTCATTCAGAGAAAGCACAGCTGTTAATGGCACAGCAGGGGTTGGGGTTTAAGCTTTCTAGTCTTCTTTCAGGCTACAAAACCTGGTGTTCTTGGTACTGCCTATGAATGCTCTTTCTTCCTCTTGGTGGACCAACCATTTCTATTTGAGCGGCCTCTGTGAAGTTTGTAATCTGTGTTGGCATTTCTGTGCTGTTGTCCTACTGTGTCATCAGGGTCTGCATAACATTGCTTCTTGGGTAGACAAGGTTTGCTGTGGCATCAGGGATTAGGAGAGTTCTGCTGTGGAGCTGGGTATGGCACTGTGTGTGTGTGCTCCATCAGCCCAGTCACACGTGTCTCATTCTCTGATGGACAGAGAGGCACATCCCTAGTCATGGCTCAGGAATCTCCAGTCCTCGTGTCCCCATGCAGCTGCACCTGTCATGGAGGCCTTAAATCTTCACCTGTCCTGCTGCTGTTCCCCCTCTGGACTTGTAGAGGTACCAGTCTGCAGCTGAAAGCCGTAGCCTCTGCTGTGCTTGTTGCACTGACCTGTTGTCACACTCCATGAGGTGCTGCTGAGGTTCCTGTGATGCATTGCAGATAGCTGGTATGTATATTGCTTTCTAATTTATGCTTTACCCTGTTCTTTTTTTTCCAGAAGAGGAGCTAGTTAACAGCTACATGGGTGTTACTGTGGTGACTGTAACCAGGCAAAAACATGCTGTTCGTATTGAGGTAGCTCTACATTTGTGGACTTGGATATGATTAAGAGATTTTTAAAGGCTTGCTGTATTCTTTGCTCTTCCCTGCAGAACAGAGAGAGAGGTTTCTCATGAACTTTCAGTTACACACCATGAAGCAGAAAGGTATAATTCATCTTCAAAAGCATGTCTATGTTAATATCTGTAAACAAACACCACATATTAGGCAAACAGATGTTGTGACTTCTAGCTAGTTTGAGATTTAGAAGATATTTTCTCCAAGCATAATTAAGATTGTTTAGATATTTGACTCTTAATTTCTTTGTGCTTTAATTGGATTTCCTGTTAAATTTAATTTCACCCTAGAATTTTCAGGGTTTGTAATTCTTGGGGTTTGAATAATTGCATTATGTCTGTAATATATTTTACTGTAAATCACTGCTATGTAGCCTTAACTTTGCCTCCATCTGCAGGTTTTGGGGTTGGTTTTTTTTTTGCTTTTATAATGTAATTTTCCTGCAATATGAGGTCTTTTTGAGGAGACAGCATTCTGTGATTCTTACCTGAGAAGTGCCTTTCCAAAAGAAGGTGCAAATGTGCTATCTGAAAGATGTGATTATTACTCTTGAAATTTAAACCTGTAAACTGTGTGAGTTTTGAACCCAAATGCATCATTCTAGTTTAGATTCTCAGAGAAATAAAATAGTACAAGTGTAGCAATTAATGGAAAGGAGGGTTGTACTGCAAACGTAAATTCCTAATATACTGATAACTGTAAATTAATCTCAGCAATTAGATATGAAAGCTATTTCCCTCCAGTGTGCAACTTACTCTGAAATTTAAGTGAATGTTAATAATAAATTAGAATGTTAGTAATAAATTAAAAGACCAATAAGCTGTTTCTCTAAGCTCGTTTGAGACAAGAAATGCACCAAATGCCACATTTCTTAAGGACTCCGTTTTTAATGAGTCACAAGCTAATAGAGGACTGAGTTGAAAATCCTCTAGAATATTGCCTGTATTCTGTTAATAGAGTCAGTGAATGAAAAGGTAGGAGGGAAGACCCCTTCAATCAAGTAGTTTGAGCACCTTCCTATTACAGCCATTGTATTTCACCGGCTCAGTTTAGCACTGAGCCTGGTAGCTTGTGTGTGACAGCAACAGATCCCTCAGTAAGGCATCAAGCCTTGATCTAAAGGCTGAGGGAGGGAGAAGGATGAGGTGGAGAATGGTTTCTTTCTGTCATTTGCTCCAGCTGTTAAGCACCCCATCATCAAATATCTATGTACTTTTTTTCCCCTACCCCCCCAACAGGCATTATAGGGAGAATAAGGAGCAACTTTAATGAAGAACTTGGATACCTGCTCTGAGTTCACTTTAGCCTTGACAGAGGAACTGTGACTGTATTTCAATAAAAATATCTACAACTCAAATTCATTCTCCTTTCTCAGTGTTTCCAGAGCTGCACAACAGGGCCATTCACAGTTTGGCAAGGAAAGCAAACCCAGGACAAAGAACCAGAGAGGAAAGGAAGAAAATAAACAATGAAGAGACATATGTCTTGCATGGCTCTTCTATGGTAGAAAAGATTTTGGACTTGAACATACACACAAAAGAAAATCAAGTCTTCTAGTAAATAGTGCCATCTCCTTTTCATTCTTTTCTTTTCCCTAGTACTTAACATAATATTTGTGTGTTTAAAAAAATTAAATACAATGATACAAAAGGGTCTGCAAAGTGACTCCTTTGGACTTGGATCCATATAAGATTGGGACCTGCCCCACCTGCCTCTCATTCTGCCATCATGTTTGTTCCTTTAAAATAAGGAATCGTGCAGGGCATGAGCATAGTCCAGACATTATCTAAGTCTTCATTTATTCCCTGAATCTCCTGGCTTGGCAGATCTCAGACTGCTCATGACTGTGCAAATTGGTGTTGCCTGTTGGGTGACATTCTGGATTCAGGATCTGGTGTTTCAGAAAAGACCCGTCCTTCTCTGTGTTCACCTCATGTTTGATCACTTTAACCACCTCAACAGCAAAGGTCTTCCCTTAAAATCCCCAGCATCTGGTTTGTTTTTCTTGCTTCACATTTGAAATCTAACAGGCACAATACAAATTTTGTGTACCTCCAACTTTCTTCCATCCCACTTGGTATATTTGTATTGATTCAGCTACAATATATTTAACAGGTAACAAACACGCTGTGGCAGAGATGTTTTTGTCCTGTCACCTGATATTTTCAGAATACTTCCACTGGAAAGCTTGCTCCAGTTCATACACTGGTACATATGAATGAATGTAGTTAAAAGGAGTGATGTTTTATGGGATCCATAACCTGGATTTGCTCTGGAAAAATTTTGGGGAAGGTCTGGAGAAGACTTGACATGGACAGCCTGCCCCAACTCCAAGCACTAACCAGGAGGATGTATCAGTGAGAACTTTATTCCATGCCTGGAGGAGAAGGGTTGTGAGCCTGTGTACCCCCACCATGTGCTTTTCTGCACACTTCCCTTTTCAGTTCCAACAGGGGTAAGTACATACACCCTTATTTTTCTCTCCTCAGTAATTAATCCAAGAGAAGTACCTGTATCACACACCAGTTGCAAACTGAGCACACAATGATGGACAGTCTCTATTGCTTGTTTGGAATTCATTATTTCCTCTATCATTTTAAGTCAGTCATGTTATTATTTTGCTCTCAGTGTGCCTCACTCCATTTTGAATTTTTCTCTTCAGTCTTTTCCATTCAGTCTCTCGTAACCTGCTTGCACATAAATAATTATTTAATTTTATCTAGAGGTGACTGATGATAATATTTAATCTGTTTCAGGAAGTTTTTAGAGATCACCAGCATCAAGGAACAACAATTTGCCTTAGGCCATTTTTTAAATGTATTGTTTTTTCAGTACAGTATTATTTTACTGCAAAATAGAAGTATTCTTGAAATTTACGCTTGTTGCAGACATTGTATCCCCTTCCCCAACTTTGAAATAGTTACATAAACCAGAAAATTAAAAACACTTTTTGTGATAAAAATCTGGACAAGGAAGAAGTTGATTCTTTATTTCTGGATTTTTTATTCAGTAGACACATTTAAAAGAAACAGCATTCTAAGCGTATGAACTGATTTACAAAAGTTAACAATATGATTTGCAATTGATTTTTTTTAACTAATATATAAAATTTTTTAGCCATCATTTTCCCTGCTTCCAGGTGTAAAACCTCCTAAACAAGTAGTTGAGATTAGACTGGTCTTGAACTGGCATGTTTCAGTCTCTGACTGAAACTGTGATTTCTGTACAGGCTGCTATTGCACATCATCCCCTCAGCTGATCTTCATGAAGAGGCCAGCCGAGGTATTGCTGAGCCTGTGAAACAGGAACAAGTGTTTCCAGTGTTTTCCCAGCAATGTTTTAGTTTTTAGGAAAGAACTTTTGCTCCTATAAATTCCAGTCTTGAAGGAAGTGGCTGATGTTCTCTGTCATACTCTAATGAGTATTTCAAACATTAAGTATTAATGATGCATTCAAATCATGGGGAAAAAAATTCTCTCAGCTGATCTGGCCACTGCTTTACTTGAAGGGATCACTCTCTGTGGGGCTGTGGCTGTGCCGGTTGGGTGCAAGAGGGCAACAGGATCTCTGTGAGCTCTTTAATTCCCTTTTCAATTAAAAGGCCCAATGTTACAATAAAAAATTCTTGCTTCACTTATTCTGCAATTTTAGTTAAAATAACTAGAGTTTAGTCTAATGCATGCAGTGTTCACGGAGAAATGCTTCATCCTTTTGTTGGGCAGGTTGTATCTTCTTGGGAGAAAAGAAAGATTTGACCCTTGACTGCTTTCCATCAGTTTTCTGTGCCTCATGGTAAATTAAAAACAAAAAAAAAAAACCTGGTTGCCTCTTTTATGTAGTCTTTCCCTGACAGTTCAGAGATTGAAACGTCCTCAGTGTAAATTCAAAGCCAACACACATGTACATACTGTACCTTGCACACCTGGTCTTTTCAATATGATTTGAATAAAGCATTCAAAATACTGCTAGAATCATCTGTTAAAAAGTACATGCCTTTGTTCACAGCCAGTCTATAGGCATCCTTGTGAGCACTCCACTGCATAGCCATAATGTTTAGAGGATGGAAAAGCAGTGGTACTACTCATGTTCAGGTTCCCTGAACTTAAACTCAGAGGCAGTTTATACCAGCTGGAACAGAGGGCTCACTTTCATCTCAAAGAAACATATCCTTCAAAATTATATGTATGTTTTGGTGACATATGCCTGTGAATCCAGAGAGAAAAACTTTGAACTTTGCAAATTTGTATCCATCTATTATTTCTTGGAAATAATTTGATTATTTTTTTTTTAATATAGTTTTAAATTTGCAGAGGGATGGTTTCTGCAGAGTTCCCTGGTGTTAGTTACATTAGTATTTTATAGGCTGCTAATGTAAACTCCTGAGCTTTCATGGCTCCCAGTATTAGCTTTTTAATATAACACAGTTCATGTTGGCTCTTACTGCTGTTTAATTTAGGTTGTGGTTTTTATGTGGCTCCTCAGCTGCAAGGAACGTGGCCTGCACTTTTTTGAAACTTTTCTTGTCTGTGTAAACCTGCCATTTCCTTTTTTTTCTTGCATATTGCAACACTCTAAGAGATCAACTTGCTTGTATTTGTCATGAAGATCCATTATTCTGCATAGCAAACCCAGATCTCATATTACAGGTGGGAACCCAGAACTTTAAGATAGCAAATGGAAGTCTCTTCTACCTTTGTATTATTATTTTGGTTGTTCCACAGATATAGAAATCCATAGCTGAATTGTCTCAATAAATTATTTTAGCATATAACGCTCCTTATTCAAAGGACAGATGTAAATAATTCCCAGCCAAATGTTAGTTATTGGCTTCTAAGTTAATGCATTTTTTGAAGTGATCCCAATATCACTCTTCTCTTTTGGGCATCTGAAATTGTTTAAAGCAACACGTGGTTTCTCACCCTTCTATAAGACATAGGCAATTTCTACATAGGGTAAAGAAAAATGTCATTTAAAGAAAAGTGTATTTTATTTTTTATATTAATGTCTATGACAGCAGCTTTCCTGAACGCAGAGAGAATTTTAAACCTAAAAAGACTTTTTTTTAATAGTTATTTTAGATAGATTTCTATGAACAATTCAGATAGTTTTTAAAAAGTCTGTGTAAGATACTGAAAGGAGCAAAGTTTATGTTTTCACAAGTCTTATGAAGAAAGGATGTTCTCTCTTGTGCATTAATGTGTTTCATCAGAATTCCTGGGAATCTGTCCAGCTATACATAGTAAATATTTCACACACCAATAAAGTGATTCCCCAGCAATTCAATCACTCAGCACAAATGAGCTTTAATTTATGATTAATATCTGCACCTGTTTAACAGTGAAATAGGCTCCTGATATAAATGATCCTTTCATGCTGCTATTTATCTAAATTTTTTAAAAGGTCCTATCTTTCTAGATTCTAATATTTCAAAGGTCATGATTTCAAAAACATTCCCAGGCCTGAATTTTGAAATTTCATATTGAAGAAGGAATATATGTGATTCTGAGCTAAACTGTATATGTGTAGGGTTAAGATCAACAACTTTAAGCGAAGGCATAAAATGTGCCTATTACTGAATTAGGCATTTGTTTTGTGTATCTAATGATAAAATCAATATGTAGCTCCATCAGAGAGAGATCCATCAGCCTCTATCTTGCTACCATTCAATCAAGAGATTGAATTTGCAAACTTCAAGGGGAAGAAATGTTCCTCCATCTTTTGACAATCCATATTACACTAATTTGGACAGCTTTTACACAGAGCTGCACCAGTTTACTCAAGCGTTGTCTTCAATATCATTTCAATAAATCAATGCAAAAGGTTGTGCTGACCTTTTAAGTATATATTTAAATCTGATCAGTGGAGCTTAAATCGATTAGGAACTGATTTTAAGACAACTCTTAAGGCAAATAACTGTGTCCACACAGGGTTCCTCAGCTGTTCAGTGAATTGATGTGAAATCCAATTTAAATTAAGCCACTGCAAACAAACCATTGTTGCATTGTATGCGAGTCCCAAATGTGCCCTCCAAATTCTTTCAGAACTTTCTTTCTAACTTGAACAGAGAACCCGAGGGGGATACAGTTAATGGAGTGAAATCTGCTCATTCCTGTCAGGAAAGCAGGGATGACTATAAAACACAGTAAGAAGCTTCCAAATAAACATCCAAGGTTCAGCCAAAAGCTGCGTTTGTAAATGTGTTCACTGTGAAATGATGGGTGATTTTTACTCCTCTCTTGGCACTGTAACTGTAGTGAACAAAGGCAGAAAAGCCACCACTCACCAGACTCTGGCAAGAGGAGGCCTCCTCCATATCTTACAGATTTAAAAGATCCAAAGTGAGCTTAAAGGAAATTCCCTCTTGTTCGTGTTTGCTAGGGATTGGAACACTGAAGGTTTTCAACCTTTAGTTTGCCTTCTCAGCAGCTTTGGTGTTTTCACAGCAGAGATGACTTCTTTCTCCTAAAACATCACCAAACACATTTCCAGGACTGCAGAAAAGCCCCCTTGGTTTTCACAGCCCTTAAGTCTACAGAGCAATTTCAAAGATTCTGCTCTTGGAGCAAAGAAATTGGAGATTCAAAGTGTACTTCATATTGTTTGGGACTGCAAATAAGATAGAATAAAATGACTATTTGTGGAAGCAAAAGATTAGCCAGTAATTTCTACACACGAACAAACCTGCAACCTGGGTTTCAATAACTGTGCTTAAAAACATCAACAATCATAGAAGCATAAAATATGCTGTGAGAGAAAGCAGGCATGAAAGGAGTAAATAGAAGGAAATAGCAAGGTAAATTGAGATAAAAGTGGTTTAGGATAGGCAACTACCTTAATAATTAATCTGTTAACATGGAAATGCAAGTTACAGTCATGAACTGCTGGGGACTATTGGTCCCTCAACCTCCCCAACCCCACTCTTACCTAGGCAAATTGTCATCTGATCCATTTTCCCCTGTGCTAGAACTGAGGAAAGTAAGTGAACAGTTTTCCTTATACTCTCCAAAATGTTTTAATTATTTGACAGTTTTGCTGTTTGAAAGAAGAGTTTTAAGGGCTCTTCCTCAGCTTCATGTCCCTTTCCAACCAAAGGTTGCTGTTTGATGGGCCTTTGCAGGAGCTCTCTTTGCCAGTCCAAACCCCAGCAGGAGAAGAGTATCTAAATGCAGAGGCAGATACTGTGTCACTGGTTGTATGAACGAAGGAAGGTAAGAGAATGGGCCTTCATTTTATCTCCTCCAAGGATTTAAAAGGGTCTGGTGGCTGCTGATGGTTTGGATGTGTGTGGTATTGACAAATCTCTGGCCTCTTTCTAGTTTTCCTCATTCCTCATTACCTGTGCATTCAAGCCTGTGCGAGTGGTTGTCTTGAATGGTTGCAGACTTGCAAAAGTTTATGGGATGTGAGTGACTCAAACATAAGGATCTTCCATGATAAACTTGTGAGTTGTCTCAGTTTAAAGAAAAACCAAGATGTCTGTCAAGGAAAGTGAGGAATCTTCCTGGACTAGTCAGAAAACCTCCCTCTCCTCAAGCCACCACAGCCTTTGAAATTAAGAGGCTTTAGGCAAAAAATGTAGAAAAGAGGATAACAGTTCTTCACTACAAATACATGGAACAAAAAGAAACAGAACAAGCAACAACACCATAACCCAAACTTTCAAACACCAAATCCTACTTTGTCTTTCAGTGCAATTATAGCCACAAACAACAGAGATGGGCTGGGAAGGAAAACTTGTCTCCAACCACTTCCCAAGCCAGGGAAAAGTGAAGTGCCAAGAAAGAAACTGTAAACCTTCCCCCACCAAAATCAGACCTCCCTCTCCAATGCTTTCCCAAGTCACTAGATTGGTATTTAAAAGGCTATCAGCTACCCTTTTGAGGCTGTCCCCTCAGGGACCCAGCTGCAGTCGACAATAAACCATCCCTTCCCCTTCCATGATGGTAATGGGGAAAATTCAAGCAAGAGTTTTTAGCACCCATGACAAGAGTATTTCTAGATATTGAGGTAATGGAATTAAGTCCTTGGTACTGAACGTAGTAAACTCTCACCCAGTACAGAGCTTTCCATGTGTCTTGCTGAAACCTCTGTGAAGCTGTTGCATCTTGTTCTTTTATTTTTTGAAGCCTTATTGACTACAGGTGGGTTGGACTGTATTCCTAATGCTGGATATGGCTCTTTCCTCTTTCTCCTAGCACAGATAGGAAGCAGTGAATCCTTAAACTGGGTTGAGAAATACAATTTGTGGATGTGGTGAGCAGAAGGAGAAAGAAAAGAAACACAAAACCCCCACCCATGACTGGAGGGGGGAGAAAAAGGGATTATGTCACTTTGCAAAAGGAAGAATTACCAAAGCAGTAGGCTCTGCACCTTACACTTGGTTCTCTGCTCGCTCCTACTTTCTGCATTTCCTGAAGCTGTTGGGATTGGGAAGCTCATGTGTCCTGATCAGCAAAAGCTCACTGCTTCAAATGGCCCTTCTTTCCACTGAGATTCTGGAGGTCCAGTTGTGCTGAGTTTTGAAATTAAAGGAAGGGGTGTTTAACATAGCAAGACACATTCAAGGTATGTGAACCTGCAAAGAAGTATGACAGTTTATTAATTTACTGTGTTGTTCAATGTAGAACAGGCAGGCAGACCACCTCTTGTGGGATTTGCTGACCTACATGCTATGATGAACTTTTCAGTGAAGTCCAAAACAAGGCTAACTTCAGAATATTGTCTTTATCTAGACATTCACAATAGAGAGTGGTTAAATGCCAGAAGTACTTTAAATTCTGCCTTATGAGGACTGTCTCAGTCAGGTGCCACAATTTTTTGTTCCTGCTGGTATGGAAGGCAGAGGGCTGATGGTTCCCTAACTCTTGGCTTCTTTTGTAATAATCATATAGGGTTTGTGCCAGAAATTGCCATGTCTATGGACCACCTAATTTTTTTCCCATTTCTTTGTGCCTTTCCAAGAAGAAATGGTATAAAATTAGGGTTTTTTTTCTCTGACATCACATCTGAACTCACTTCAGCACCCCAAAACCCCAAATAAAACCAGCAGAAAAAAAAAAAAAACAAACAACAAAAAACCAAAACAAAAACATAAAAACAAGCAAACAAAAAAACTTGAATCTTTACAGTTCTCAATTGCTAACGATACCTTTGCTGTGACTACCAGGGACTTCAACAATATGCTTTTACCAACATCTCTCATCTCTCCTATTGTGACAAAGAAAGATGGCAAAGACTAATGAATTGTGTCTTATTGAGCAAGGCCTGCAGTTAGGAACTTGATTCAGTTAAAAGTGATCTTTGGAGGAATTTTAGCATACTGTATTTTTGGGGAAAAGAACGAAGAATTAATATGGGAAGACAAATGCAAAACTACAGCTCAGTGATTCTCACCTCCTTTCAAACAGCATCAAAATCTTTGACTCAGTGGAGGTAGCTTCCAGACGTCTTTTTTGATAATATTTTGGTTTTGTCTGATTTTAGTGTTTATTCCCTCTGTATGACTCTCTCCCCACATTCAAGACTGTCAGGGAGAAGTTGTAGATAAGAATATCTGTAAACAGTGTTTTAGTGTCTCCCACACAGCAGTCTGGAACTGCCTCTCCTCCTGTTACTGAAGGTTCATGGATTTCCCAAATCAGTAGGAGTTCATTGATTTATATGCAGGCAAGCTTGTGTTACTACTTTGGTTACTCTTGTGGTTTTTCCTGGCTACTGTTAATTAGCTGGCAGATCTTCCAATGTTTCTTACATGCAGTAGTAGCTGAATATAGCTACTTGTACTGAGTTATAGTAACATTCTTGTTGTTGTTGTTGTATCCTCCTTAAAAATCTGAAAGGCACTTTGAAAACTCTTGTCTGAGCAGTGAAGAAGATCCGTGCTGTGACCTGTTACACGGATGATGTCTCTAGTGCAGTCAGTGCTGCTGCCTCCTACACTTGTACTATCCCATAGCCTCTTGTCACCTCATGCAGTTCTTCTAGGATGTTCAGGTTAAAAATAATCGCTCCCTTGCTACCACTTTCCTGTTAGTTACCCTCTGAAAGACTTGCCCTCTCTCTCAATTACAGTCTCAGCTTGTCTCTGACACCTAATTGGGATCCTAGCTCAGGTTAAAGAAAAATACTTCCTCTCTCAAGCTCTCTCTCTCCTGTGTGTGTGTTTTGTCCTTTTTCCCTCAGTTGCCATAGGCCATCTCACCCTCCTGCTTCCTCTTGGTGCCTGTGATGCCCGAGGCGGCGGGGCTGCAGCTGCCCCGGGGGTGCAGAGACCCCGGGCCCCTGCCCTGTGTCCCCAGGCTGCCGGCAGAGGGGGATCCCTGGCTCCCCCGAGCCCGGCTGCAGAACATGTCTCCTTCCCGCAGCAGGAGCAGGGATGCTGGTTCCTCTCGGGAGGTGGCAGCATGGATGCGATCAGCGCCTGCAGCCTGGCGCCCAGAGCTGCAAAGGGATGGGTGGCACGGGAGGAGGTGGGGTCGGGGTTGGATTCCCCCCGAGCTGGAGCGCCTGAGTTGGGGGCAAGGGCTGGGATGGGGAGCACGGGGGTGTTGCTGCATAAAGGGGATAGCTTCAAGCCCTTTCCTGAAGCGGAATGGGATCAGCCCAGCATCCTCAGCGTGACACACTGATGTAATGGGTGGTAAGGGTAAAAGCCTGGAAGTTGCTTATCAAATTCTAAAACTTGTAAAGGTTTCCTTAAAGGTTTCCAAATGTTGGGCTTGTGAAGGTTTTTACTTA